>VZTM01002773.1:240068-404194 GCA_013400555.1 Jacana jacana | reverse complement strand
GGGGGGGGGGTGGATTTAGCCCGCTCCGGGCCCGTTTGTGCGGTGTTTGCGCGGATCCCGAGGGAGCTGCGCTGCTGTGGAAGGCCGTGGGTGCGCTCGGCTGCGCGGGCACACGCAAACATGTAGTTTTCTGGAGGGGAGCGGGAGGGAAGAGGGGGAGTTGTGTTGTCTCCTGCATCCCAGCGGGATACCTGCTGCCTCTCTTTATCCACTGCAGCCTTATGGGAGGAAAGGAGGGATTCCTGCAAGTCTTGCTGTCCCTTTGTTGTTATTGGGGTTTTTTACTCGCCTACAACACCCCTTTCTGCATGTTCTTTACTGCCCATCTGCCAGGGTCTGCTGTGCTGCCTCTGCTTGCACCGGCGGCCGCGCATGAGGAGGATATTGTGGTGCTCAGCTGCCAAGATCTGTTCCGTGTTTCTCTGCTCTCCTTCCATGTATTTGGGTTGATTTTCCTATATGCAAACATAAACATTGACAGATGCTGGGGGGGGGGGGGCGGGGAGGGTATAGTCTGCTTCTTGCTTGCCGAGAGCTTATTGCCTCCTTTCATACACACAGGGCAAGGGTACTGCGGCCTTCCAAAACCTGCTGTACTTCTTTCCACACACAGATGTGTTGGGGAATGCCTCCGTGCTTGACCACTGCGGCCTGTTAAATACATACACCCCAGGAGGCTCCTTCCTACCTACGAAAAGCTGCTGAGGTTTTTTTGCACCCGAATAGGCCGTTATTTTCCACCAAAGCCTAAGGGCTGACTGCTCCAGCCCATCTCCTGTTTGTGCTGTGGAGCTTGTTCTGCCCTCTGATGAGAGGGGCTGTCTCAAACTATAAATATGTATCTGTGTATACACACACACACCCCAGGGGTTATCCCACCAACCACCTACCAAAAGCCGGTGGGTGCATCCCGTGCTGTGCGTGTTTGCACACCTTGAGAAAGGCACGGGCAATGTTTCACTGTTGGCCTTGGGCAGGCAGGCAGGCATATCTCCCTCCAGGCTTCCAGGGAGAAGGTTTCCACCGTTTGTCCTTTCATGTCTTACGTGTTCCCACAGACACCCAGCAGCAGCTGTTTCGGTGCCTGCCCCCAGACCATAGTACTTCCTTGCTACACGTGCCAGAGAGGTCACCCGTTCTTACCAATTTCTTACCTCTTCTTGGCTGCACTTCGTGGCTGCCTGTTACATCTTTTGTGAGTGAACTTTCAACCTTTTTTCCTTTGTGTGCCCCACTGATACTGCGATGCAATATGGCCAAGTTAAGCCTGCATTGGTTTTTGCTTCAACTTTTGTTTCGTCTCTGAAAAAACCGAGCAATCTGACAGAGTAAAAAAGTAGTCTGCATACATCTTGGGTATCTGCAGATCCCAGGCTGAAAACCACAGGTCTAAAATACATTCAGATTCTCTTTTCCTGTCATAGACGTAAATTGTCCAGCCTAGCGTCTGTTCTGAAGTTTCTAGAAGTCTCCTGCTTCCATAATTTTCCTCACGTGAGTTCCTTGGTTTGCCATACCCATGTGGGGAATTTCATGGGTTTTCCACTGACACGTTTGTCCCTGCTTTCTCTCTGTCCTTCTGCCTGACACAAGGCTTTTCCTTTTCCCCTTTTCCAATTTTTATTTTATTTACCCTCGGGATGCCCAGTACGCCCAGCTTAGGTGCTGGTCACGCAGTTTGCCTCCCGAGTTGATCATCAGCTTCTAGCTGCGTGCTTTTATAGAGGGGGTGATGTGTTTGTCACGTGTAGGGTAGGCCTGCAGCACCGCTTTGCGGACCCTGCAAGGCGACACGGAGTGGGAACAGCCTTTCTGCAGGCGGGGGTCACAGGTTAAGGTCTAGGAGGTTTTTTTAGGGTATTTTGAGTGCGATGTGCTTTTCCTCTGTCATCAAGGTCTCTCACTACCTCTTGACGTCTCTGTGTAACGCAGATCCAAGGTGTGATGCACTTGGAGACCTTGCCTGGGTTTAAGTGCATCTATTTAAGGAGATAGAGCTGAACAAGTGTTAACCTGCTAGCTTAGACGCAGCTCTACCAGTATAAATGCCTCCATTGATGTAAAACTGTTTATACCAGACACCAGTTACAATGCTCTAAGTGTCTCTCCCTGGGGACTACTTCTATTTAAACAGCTGGTTTTAATCCGAAACTTTAATTGGTGTGAACACTCTAAGCAGCCCCTTTCCAGGGGAAGGGGATTTCCAGCCCTACTTTAGTCTCCCCAGGTGGATGTTGCGCGGACACTGACTTGTCAGGAGGGAGGATGGCGCTGGCTTTCCCACACAGAAGGTTTCGCACTGGTTTTGTTTACAGGCTGAGAGAATTCCTCCTCTTGTGACAGTGAGGTTTGGAGAGGGGGGAGTGTCCTCGTGTATTTCTTCTGTAATACGTAAGAGAAGTAGTCAGCTAGTGAAACTGAATCCTTGCCATGTTTGTTGCAACAGGAGGTTAATCATAAACTCTGGCAACTTTTAAAAGGGGTGGTTTCCTTCTGAGTGTCTGTAGCAAATGTGTGCTGTTAGGAGGGTCTGGTCAGCTGTTTGTGAGAAGGATCAAAAGCAAATACAGCTTTCCCCCCCTGCGTGAAGCTGAGCAAGCTCTGAGCGTTATTTTTGGTTGTATCCCATGACTTGCTGGAAGGAAGCTTTATTTTTATGTCCTTCTTGTGAATGGGAGTGTGATGCCTGTGCCATGAGGTGAACGGTGTTTGTGTGACTTGTCACTGACATGGAGAAGCTCTTGGATACTTGGCGCTTGCGTTAGTTGCTTCATTTCACTGGCATTGTCTGTTACATCTGGTAAACTTCTTTTTCAATGGGCTTTGAGAACGTTTGAGTGTGTTTCTGTGAGAGGATCTGGCGATCCGTGGAACTTCACTCCTTCTAGGCGTTGTAATCCACTCCCTTAAGCAAGAAGACGGTCGCGCTGTGATCAAGCAGCGATGCT
This sequence comes from Jacana jacana, assembly GCA_013400555.1. NCBI lineage: Eukaryota > Metazoa > Chordata > Aves > Charadriiformes > Jacanidae > Jacana > Jacana jacana. The sequence continues at coordinate 401,246 of VZTM01002773.1, read as the reverse complement.
CTTGCTGGCACGTGATGAGGAAGGAGACGTCCCTTGACGTAGAGGGGATTGTCTGTTGACATTCTTCTATCTCGCCCGGGTGTAAGTAGGTTATCCCTGCTCAAAATTATGCAACTGTGCAGACAGCCAGACTTCGGGAATTCCAGATACTTCAATGTGTCAAGTGCTGACTTCTAAATGAAATGCTACGGTTGCTGAGCGCCTTCGCAGTCTGTCGCTTGAAATATGACATCAATCTTGGCATCGCCTGCGCCTGAAAAGGGGCAGCAACTTAATTGCTTGCTGCTTGGGAAAAGGGTTGTGAAGGTTTGCAGAAACAAAACTGGGTGGGAGGTGCGCCTCTACCTGCAATAATATTTCGATGTGGGAGTTGGTGGTTAGTGTTTCAGCATTTATAAGCAGAAAAAAAAGTACTAAACCCATTGATATACGTAAGAAATTGAAAGGCCTGGCTCTCTTCGTGGCTGCTGCTGCTTCGAAAGATGCAGTTCATGGCATATAGATCTAATTAAATCATTGTGTACTCATTGCTAAGTAAACATAGGAGTCCATTACTCTTAACTTGCCTTCCTGATCAGATTGATTCTTCTAATGGTTTCACTGGATCAAAACAAGTGGCTAGTGCTGTTTTGTAAAAGGTGCCTAAATGAAATGGTGGTGGTAGGAAACAAACTGCAAACAGGATTAAAATGGCATTTGTGCATAGGGATGGGAAGAGAGGAATTGTAAACGCTCAGCTTTTCATTTAAGTCGTGCATTCCATTTAATCAAGTTAAGGAAGTGACTTAAACGGTGCGTTACTTGTAGATAGCCCGTTTTTAATGGATTCCAATTGACAGCTGGGGAAATAATTATTTGACATGAGCGTGTTTATCAGAGGATGTGAATGATGGGATAATAAGGGCTGCAGAAAGTGTGTTGAGCTCAGCACGTGGTCTGTGACAGCAGCCAGAAGTAAATCATTAGGGGGGAAGTGGAAGAGCATAGATGGGCAGCGCAGGAATCGTTCCTTGGTGCATCTACCTGCTGGGAAGGGTTCAGAGGCAGCCCGAGCTCGAGGAGATGTGCTGAAAATCATGCTTTATAGTCCCTGTTGGATTTCTCTTCTACGGATTTGGCTCAGCCTTTTGGACAGCTTAGACCTGTAGCTTTTGTAATATGCAGTGCATCCCACAACTTGTGCAAAAATAATTCCTGGAGTTTGGGTTTGTTGTTTTTTTTTTCTGGTTTTAAGCCTGAAGAGTAGTAATCTCATTGAGGGCCTCCTGGTTTTTGTAGTACGAGGAAAAATAAGGAATCGTTTTGCAGTCACCACCTCATTTACAATTTTATAGATCTCTCTGCTCTCGGGGTTTTTTTTTCTTGAGGTTTCTTTTCCGAGGTGTATTGTCCCAGGCTCTTTGGTGTGTCTGTCTGAGGAGACTGTTCTACATCACTTCTTTTGTTCTTGTTTTGAGGTGGCTCGACCACAACATTTGTTTGCTTGCTTTATGCGAGATGTCTGAATAAAGGCACTGTTTTCAGAGGATTAAGACTTGCTTTCTAATAAAGGGATGCTTGCTTTGTAGCTCAGATGTGATAACCTTATAGACATTTCTGGTGTGTAATGTTTTATATTCAGAAGTACAACTGAACAGAGTAATTGTAGTGAGAGCTATTTTAGTGGAAATACAGAGACTGAAGAAGATCTAGCTACAGATGGTGGTTGATTCAGCACTTTGTATTTGATGTTATCAAGAGTGCTTGATGGAAAAACTGCAGTTAGGGTGGGCAGTTAAATCTTTTGGAAGCATGAAGATGTCATGTCCCATGGAGACCCGAGGGCGCTAGAAGTCACTAGTGGGTTTGGGAGTAACTGGTGAGTTAGGGGGGAAGTTGGTCCCATGTTAGGGACAGCTATTGACATGGAGTTGGAGTTCTACAGGCCTGAAGGTTTTTTCAGTTTTCTTTCAGCATCTTGGGATTTTGTGAAGTGTATAAATACCCTGTTAAGAAAGGCCTAATCTGAGAAATTTCTGTGAAATATTAGGGAAGGTGCTAGAGGTTTAACAAACCCCGCTGCAGATCTCTCCTTATCCCCAGCCTGATCCATGGATATGGTTCTGCCAGTCCGAGTTTGGCCGTAGGAGGGACGGAAGCCAGAGAGCCTGTATAGTCGCTGCTCACCTGATAATGCGATTTGTGGGTAAACACGTGGAGTTTTAGTTCTCGGGGCCAAGAAGAACTCTTTTTAGGTATTGAAGTTTATCTGCATCAATGAATCATTAGGGAAATAAAGGGTACACATAGTGCTAAAAGGGTGATGACACAACCACATTCCTGCTTCGCTTAAACTTGTTCAGGATTCCTTACAGCCGCTTCCGTTGGAAAGGTGGCTGCTTGTTTATATGTCTGTGACGCCTTGATTAGCTGGCCCTGGTCCACGCTGTCTAGATTAGCAATGCCTTTTTGCCTCTTCAAATTGTATGTGATGTGTGACTTTGCCTTGATCTCTCCCCTTTGCTCTTTACACAGGTTTTTGGGGCTTTTTTTCAATGATGTTGCTTGTCAGCTCAGGCTTCCAGACCTCGGGGTGTTAATGGGGGCTAGTGTGCTTTAGGGGAGGTTTAAGATTTGCACTGGACTGCAGAAAAATGTGGTGGTTGTAGCTAACATGGGTTTCGTTAAGGTGTAACACCTCATTGCTAATGTGGAATAAAAGGGAGAGAAGGAAAGCTGTCACTGTGTTGTAATAAACCTGAATTCTTCAAACAACTAATTGTTTGACAGGCAAGCTTTGCGCCCAACTAGTTAAAACTAGCACCGAGCCAAATTCGGCTGTCACAAAGCTAATGATTGTGATGTGCAGTTACAGTCGTTTGTTTCTGTAAAACGAGGAGACAGGTTTGTCATTTCCAAGTGACAAAAATTAAAGGCTTGTGCACAGTAAGGCGGGAGGCGCAGCTTGCGGGTGACGGCAGACGGGAGGTATCCCTCGGCTTCAGAATTCTGGTTGCTGTTGGTGGCTTCTGGGACATGACACACCTGGTTAGGCCCTAGTTTTGTCTTAGAAGAAGCGAAGAACTAATTTCTTCTCCAAGCATGGTTTCTGCTGGGCCATCAGCTAAAATCGTCTCTGAAATTGATGCGTTTCTACCTGAAAACCAGACCTGTGCTTTTTTTCTGTCTTCAAAGGCAGATAGCAGGACTTGGCACTGTCCTGCGAACAGGCATACACGTGTGTGAGGAAGCACAGAAAGGTTTTTTTGGTTTCTTTCTTCTTTCTTTTGCCCATTTGACTCTTTCAGGGTTTAACCCAGTAGTGCTACCAGGAAAATCTTCAGCCGTACTAGAATATTTCGGTATGCAGGTCCAGAAAACCATCCTTCTTGCTATTTCTTTTGGCTTGAAGGGCTTGAAGGTTTTGGGGTTTGTTACTAATTTGGTAGATTTCGCTTGAGTAGTGTTTTTGATGTATGTTTTTAATGAGTTTGTGTTGATACACTTGCTGAGCTTCTGAAAGCAAGGACTGAAATGCTGTGGGTAGCCATGGTAAAACAACAAAAAACCTTTCTGGAATTAGTTTAAGCTAGAAGGTTGCTGCCATGTGACAAATAGAAGTACTTTATGGATATTTTCATGGCAATTTGCAGTACTTAGAAGAATTTTGCGTTCAACTTGTTTGGTTGGTTTTTTGGGTTTTTTTTTTTTGGTTTTGTGCTGTTTGTTTGTACTGCTGTTAGAGACCAAAGACTGTAAAACCCAAGCCTTGTGTTTGATGATGTGGAGTGGGACTCAGTCATGTAATGGCTTGTCTACGCTGAGAAATTTGGGAAAAATTTAACCTGAATTTGCACAGAGCGAAAATGTAGAGAAGGTATTAAGATCACATAAAAATTATGCATGAGCACTGTCATGCAAAGAGTGGTTAAATTTGAATGTGTGCCTCAGGGATGTACGCATCTGTCTGTGCAGCATCATCTGATTATGTTCTGTGGGGCTTGCCTACATGAGGCTATGAAGAGGACTATGAATTCACTTGTTGCTTTTATTCTAGTAAAACCAATCCACAGGGAGATATGCCCACATCTTAATGGCACCAACGTCTCTAGCATGTGCCTTCAGGGAACACCACTGATAAGCTAGCGATCTAAGGGTTCAGCCAGGTGCTTTTTCAGAGCACTGGTGAAAACCAGGGATCGCAGGGCAGCGCATCTGTTGTGGTGTATCTCCATACGTTCCTCCCAATGAAGTATGCACATTAATTTTTATTATGAGAATAAATGTAATTCAGTATATAACAGGACCTTTTAGCACTTTAGTGCTTACATTGTTAAATGAGCCTCAGTTTTAAGTACTATCTGAAAATTTGCTTTTGTGTGTTATATGGAACGCTAATGCGAGATTCCTACAATGAGAAGCTCCGAGTGCTGGAGGCTGGGGACAGTGGCATTTATCTAGTTTGCTTATTCAGCCATGTGAAAGCTATATTAGGCACATAAAGTTCATCCTTTGCACTGCAGCTTCAAAAAGGCAACAAGTTAAATTGGGGGCCTTTGAAGTAGTGAATGGTAACATTCTGTCCTCTGAAAGAGCTGACTTCAAATGGTCACACCAAAACTTGAAAAACTCTGTGATGGCCGGGGAGAACCAGATTTGGAGGGCAGGGGAGGAAATACAGGCTGAGAAAATGTGTGGAGTCTCTTGCGCGTCTTTAAGAATGAAGAGAGGCTGCAATATTGTACCAGGTTGCATTCCTGAAGCCCTTTGCCCGTTCTACACCCGAATGGTGCGAAGTTACTGTTTGAGATTCTCCTCAGACCTATCTTATTTAGGAGTTCAGGGAACTTGTGGGAGGCAGCGAACCCCGGTTATGTAGGAAGGTACAGAGTCTTTTAGTAAAATTACTTCTGTCTTCTTTCTGCATCTGTAAATGGTCTGAAAAAACATCCTGGCTTCTGACTGTTGCGTAAAAACACTCAGTGGTGTTGGATCAACAGTTTACATATGGCATGCACTACTGTACTGCCCTGATTACTGTAATCTCCTCTTTTAATGAGATCCTGAGGTTAAGAACTGTCTCGTTGATCCGTGCACTTACTGTATGCCCTATCTGTTCCAGCTGAAATGCCGTCTGGGTAAGTCAGATGCTCTGAGAAGATCTAAGCAGAGTTTGCTTAATAGACACATTAAGGGAGAAGCAAAACACACCAAAAAAACCCCTCCTGAGGACCTTTCAGGAGGTTAAAGTAGGTATTGACAAACATCTGACAACAAATCAGGTCTGGTTGTTCTGTAGGCCTTTTGGTTAGACATTCCATTTATTCTGACAGCATGGAGAGCTTTCTCCCAAGTACATTTTAACCAACTAACTTCCAGCCTATGGCTCAAGCCCTTTTGTATAATGTCAAGGGTTTGATTTCATATTGTTGGATTTCCCATGGATTTAGTTCTGCTCCTCGGACTCTGGTTCTCAGGCGTTTGTTTTCAGGGGTTGTGCTGACGATACATCTTAACCTTTTCACCAGTGGGTTTTTGAGCCAGTGTCTCTATGGAAACGCTTGGAGATCATTGCTAAAACAAGTCCTTGTGGCACTTCACAGGTAAATTCTTTAACCTGTTATTTCAAGTACATGAATTTCAGCCAGCCTCTTAGCTGCAGTTTGTCTATCTATCTCCTTGTTTTCCCTAATAACTCTGTATGTCATGTTATTCAGACATTTTAGTGAAGTTCTCATCATATATGGCATTTCCCTTTTTTCTTTTTTTTCCTGAAAAATGCATTATCAAGTTAGTTTGACACCAGTTTGACATAGTTTAGGTTCAGTAAACACAGGTCGTGTCCCATTTTCTGTTTGTTTTCTTATTCTGCATCCTTCTTTTCTTCAGGTAGTTTTCATTTAGCCACCTTTCTGCTGTTGTATACAAACACCTATAATCAGGTATCCTTGAAAGATGAGAACATCTCTTTGTTTTTAAATAATCAGTGCTTTTGCACTAAATATTTGAGAGCGGAAACTAACACAGTGTTAATGTTGCCAAGCTTTCTGGCAGGTGTGTACCATAAAATGTGACAATCTTTGAACAGTCCTGCCTCTCTTTCTGATACACCAGCACCTTTTTCCTTGAGAATTAAAATACCAGTTTGTGTGTTTGTAATCACAGCTGTGTCTAATGGAAACGTTTTCAGATTGACCGCTAATGAAAGGAGCGGTGACATGTTCTACACACCTACAGTGTGGTCTTTAATCTGCAAGTCTTACCTGGGCTAGGAGCTGTAGCTATGCTTAAATGTTCTTGCTGTATTAATCCAACACACTCAGTGCCTACGGACAGAGCTGTCTGTCGGTGATTCCCAAGCCTTTTTGGTTACAACCTGTTGTCAGCTCTCAGCTTCTCCCACCAGGCAGAAGGGTCTGCTGTTGGCCCTGGCCATTTATGGTGCTGTGCAGACTAGTTTTTGTTGCCCAGAAGCCAGTGGGACTATTTGGCAGGTTAAATTTCGCTATGTATAGCTTGAAATCCAGTTCTGTGACATTTCCACAGTTAATAATTCCCGATTTATCTGTGTTTTGGTTATCTGTTACAGAGCTGCCTCGTGACAGCTGTGAGTTTGTCAGTGGTGGAGACCGAAATTCTAATTTGTCTCTCGTTTGCCCAAGACATAAGTGGTGTGCAGTTCCTGGAACAGAAATGGAAAAGAAAGGTTTACAGTAGGATTAAATCCTCTTACCTATTTGAGATTGGTCAGAAGAAGGTCTTGCAGGCTGCTTCCTGTAGGCCATATACAGGATGATAAAGGACAAGAATAAATCCAGAAGTGTCACTTTCACAAGGAAATGACAAGGCAGAACTGCTCAAGACCCTGCTGCAAGTATGTGCCTGCTGGTAGTCTTAATGAATGTGGCCTTGGCATCTGTAACCTATTACGGTCAGTCAGATGACTTCTAATTCTGCCAGATGCAGGGGTGGGGAGAGCTCCATTCTGAGTTCCAGGACACACTTGGGGCTTTCAAAGAGATACTGTCTGCAAAGGACAAGCTGGAAGATGTGCTGGCCCAAATTGGTAAGTTCCATGTCTTGTTCTGTTCCGTCACTGGGAAGTTTTTGAAGGCTTGTGTAGACACTGTTATCCACAGACCCAGCTTCATCTGGGTGCATGCTTTTCCAAACTCTGCTGTGTGCTGGGCTCTACTGTAGGCTCCTCTTGAGGCTGTAATACTTCCTTCTGTCAGTCTGCACCCACCCAGGCTCCCTTTATCTGATCTCTGCCATGCTGTCAGAACACGACCGCTGAATTTTTACATCCGACTTCTTCATTTCCATGCAAATGACTAACCAGGAAAACAAACCAAAACTCCCTAAGACACGCTGTGCTTCATGCTATGTGTGGAGACAGCAACTCCTGAAAAATAGTGATGGCTCCACTAATGGTTTACAGCAGTTTTTTGGTTATGGACCTCGTGGTACAAGAGCAACAGCTCTGTGGTACGTTTTACGTTGGTTTTAATATTCAAAAATAAAAGTAGGAGACCTGTTCCCCTCTTTTTTTTTTTAATTGTGGTAGATGTTTGCTGGATACTTTAAAAACTGCATCATCCTGCTTTTATATGCTGAGGCAGCCTTGGTCTTTTAGGATGAGGAAGACTGGTCGTTTCGCTCTGGATTACGCACGCTTTTTACTTGGAGCTTTATGAAGTGGATTGCAAGAACAGTGCCTTTCCCTTCCTTCCTCGCAGCAGGGATTTGTTAATATGCTGTTACCAGGGTCTCTAAGAAGATAATTTGACTTCTCTCCCAGGCCCCTTCAGTTCAGCTCAGCTCTGAGTCAAGCCAGCCATGCGAAGTGGATGTGCTTTTTGCCCTGCATGCCAGGAGTGCAGTGGGAGTTGAGGGACGGGCTACTGGAGTTTTGAAAGGGTCCTAGCAGGAACACGCTCTGTTCAGCCAAAACTTTGGAGGTGTGGAACTTCCAGGTGATGAATGAGGATGAGAAAATGATTTTGGTAAGCAAGCCCTGGGCTCATCCTGACCAAAACTGAGGGAGCTGAGAATTTGCCTAATTGTTTTTAGGAATTTGCACAGAAAGGGGAGTTCTTTTATTAGCCTCATACCTGATACATATCAGTTTCCTCACCACTGAGTAAGCCACATGTTTCAGCATGTGAAGAACTCGACTTTGGTGCATTCAGCAGCAGCATTAGTTTCTGACCAAAGCTTATACCTTGATGCTAATAACAGTTATTACTGAAAGCCAGATCACTGAGGTTTTTACTATTTCTTCTGTGGGAATATAGCTCAAGAAGTTAATTAGATTAACTTCTTAAAAACAGCAGTGGTACAGTACGGTTGCCAAAACCAGTATCTGGGTTTTGAATGATAAATTGCAGGGGTGTTAAATGACCAGGAGATGCGGCATCTTGAAGATGAGGGGTATCAGCTCCTAAATTATCCTAAAATAACACTCAGCTGAAGCTCCAGTCGTGCAAACCAGACAGTCTGTGCTCTGCTGTGAGGGGAAAGAAGTCTGATGTTACTGCAAAACTTATACCCTGAACTTTCCCTTAAAATGTATATGTAAATGTTTTCTGATTTTATCCTTTCAGAAGTATTCTGTTGCAGCTGACCTACCATCTCCATTTACAATAAAACCATTTTGTAGAATAAATGTGCTGGTTTTGGCACCCCACTGTGTGTCTCAATGCTTTCGCCACCTCTGAGGATTAAAATGCACCTACCGGATTGGTGTCATGCAAATCCACTTTCCCATCATCTGAGATCTCGGTCCTTCTTCCCCATCCACATTAAAGATTAATGTTTGCAATAGCAGTGATAATGTGAGTCAGTACTGTAATGGCAATCTAGGACTCTGCTCTGCCCTCATACATCTTCTTTCTTCTCATGGCATGGTAAAGCTGTGGCTTTCTGTTATTATAGGGTTTAATTTTGGGGAAGTTTAAGAGACAATTCAGGAATATGAAGCAGGTATTGCATGAGCACTCTGGGCCTTCCTTGTTCCCGAGTGACTGTTTTGGAAGAGGAGCTGTTGGATGCTTTTTTTCTTGTCCTTTGCAGATAAATATTCTTCCTGGTCTGTCAGAGGACTTATAATAAAAGAATAACATGTGCTTTTGCACCTGCCTCTCTTTCCTGTTGTGCAGAGTTTTGCCTTGGTTGGTACCAAGCAAGTAAAGTTATGGTAGACGCTGGTGCAGCTCAGGGTTTCTGGGTGTGCAAACCGTTTCAGTAACAGTTTGTGAAGAGCTGCAGCCTGGTCCTTTGGCTGTGTGAGCCTCAGCTGGTAAGGAACATAGCTAAATCCTAGGTTAAGGGGTGGGGGGAGCTTATTGCTACAATGCAGTTGCCACAAGCGTTCAGCAGTTGGAGGCCTGGGTATATAGAGTTCACCTTTCATCTGAAAATTGTGCAGGTTCCTTACCCAGACCTGTGTCAGAATTATTTGTGTGTGCTACACATTTGAAGCAGTTGCTGCTTCCTGACAGTGTTTTAATCTGCCTCTATGAAGCTTAGCTCTAGTTCTGAAATGTTCTGTGCTACCCTTCTGCAGCAACCCCTTGGGGTCTGTACCTGAAATTTAGGAGGGTGTTCTTTTGGGAAGTCTCTTTGCCAGGAGTTTTTCAGAGGAAGAAGGGGCTACTGGTGTACCGCTTGCTGCTGTAGCATCCTTGGAAAAATCCCAAAAATCTATGGCGGTGAACGTGGCTTGTGTGTGAGTACGAGGAAGCTAACAAACGCTTCTCGGGAGCGACACTAATGGTAGATGGAGCTGATGACCTCAAAAGCTCTGGCATATGAACTTGTCAAAAGTAGTGTGCCAAACCCCCAGTTTTTACAAACTAAATGGCCTTATCAAATGCAGTACTTCTGAAGTACATGGGAAAAGCACAACACAATCTTTCCTATGCCTTCAACTGTGAAAGAGCATATTGCTGCTAACAATAAATAGATGGGTTGTAGCATTTCAAGTCTTCAGCTTGCTGTGTGAAATTGCTCTACCGTTAAAGCTCTCAAGTGGAGTTCTCTTGGAGTTCTTTATCTCGCTGTCACTGGTTCCTTGCTGGGCAGAGAGGTCTTCCCAAGGACTGTCCAATGTGTGTGGTCTCAAGACCCCTGGCCAAGAGTAAAAGCTCCCCAGAAACTCCTTAAAACAGAAGATGCCTGAAAATTGTCCTCTTCTGTGGAGCTGGGAGGAAAGGGACACAGGAGCAATTTCAGTGTCTCAGGATAGTTCAGCATGAGCCGTTTGGAGAACGAAAATGTGGTTCCTGGATCCAGGAGACCAAGGAGCAGGTCATCCCCAGTACTGAATGCTCCCCTGTTTTTTGCAGGGTATGGTATCACCTCAGTCTCCGTTTATAGGCTGCCCCTCAGCATCTATTTCAGGGTTTAACACAGTGGTGTTCATGAAGTAGCTACCTTAACACTAGCTCCTTTGTGCACTTTGCAGCTTGAAGTGTGCTGTCCTAGAGGAAATTGGAGTTCTGAGACACTGCATACTTATCTGGATGGTTCATTTCCCTGGTCCAGACACCCACTGCAGCTAAAGGTTACAGGTTTGCATTCCACAAATTCCAGTACACCGAAGCCAATACTGCACATTGACGTAATTTTGAGCACAGAAACCTTGTGTTTCCCCTCTCTCTTTCTCTTATATAAATACCATCAGGCTTGGCAGGGGTGGGCTGAGTTCAAGCTAGGTGTCTGACCTGACTTAAAATAGAGTTTTAAACAAGGTTTAGAAGTTGGTGTTGAGCAGTTTGCAAGGGGAAGGCTTTAGCAGCTCCAGCCAGTGTTTTTGTCAAGTGAAGCAAGGCAAGATTTGTAGTGGGAGACAGTACCTTTTATTAGGCCAGCTGGTGTTGGGGGAAACAGATGCGTGTTTAGCTACACAAGTGTTTCAGTTCTGAAATAGAAATGGCAAACTTGAAGTTAAGTACACACTAGGAGCAGTTGTTCTCATTCAATTATAAACTTAATTATGCTAAGCAATTAGTTTGAGGGAGCAAGGGGTGCTGGTACCTATGGAGCACAGGGAGATGCTGACAGAGATAAGGTGATGTTATTTTCCTCTCTGTCTCAGAGCAGCCAGTTATTACCTGCTGAAGGAATAGTTAGAGGTGAGGCGTGTTGGCAAAGTTATGTTACCAGACTAATATTTCTGCTAAGGGCGTAGCTGTACATCGTTCCTGGTTGAGCTGTTTGAGGACTTTCCAGGTCACAGCTCTATCCCCACAGATTTTTCTGTCTGGGCTACTAGTGCTGTTCATGGGATGGTGCAGTAACACAGTGCCCGAAGCCTAATCTGGGTTAAAAATAAAATTTCAAGGAAAGGTAACAAATGATCTGATTTACACCCTGGCCTCCCAGTTGTAAGATTGTAACCAAGGGATCAGTGACTGGGAGGGTGGGAATTTCCTGAGCTCTCCTAGGCGCTAAGGCCAGTGTGGCGTTTACCTTTCTGAAGCTTGTTGGTTTTAGAACTTCTCAGAAAAGTTCATGCTTTCATTATAGAAATGGCCACAAGTCAGGACAGAGAGGTTGAAGGTGGGTTGGTAATTTTCTGATGCTAAAAATTGTTCACTTTCATTGTAGAATAATGTTGCTAAGTGCAAAACTGAACATGAAGAGCTCGATGAATATACTTCCCTGACTCTTTTAAAGTAAAAACCCAAGATTATATAGGTACTGTGTTTCAAAACCAATTATTTGAGCCATAAGGTTAGGCAGGAGGTGAATAAGAAGCAAACTTTTGGGTACACTGAAGCAGGCAGGTCACATCAGCAATATTTTTCAATCTTGTTATGTTTCTTTTCCATTTGCACAACATCATGTACACTTTCACCTTTACTCTTTCGAAGTGCAGAAACTTGACATGTGTTTAACCATCCTCCAAAACCAGTGGATGTGAATTGGTAACTGTTGCTAAAACTTGTTTTTCTCTAGCCTTGAAACAGTAAGAATGAGCTAAATTGCTTTGAACTACTTGAAGGTCAGGTCTATATTACTCTTTGTAGGATTAAAAAAACCCAACCAAGCTCATTTTCAAATGAATTGTATAAAGTCTTTGGTAGGGTTGCACTTGGCTTCCGACAGCTTTTGGTTAACAGTGGAGAAAATTCTCCTTGCCCTGCAACTCCTAAAGTGCTGGCTTCTGAATTCTCACTTTCTCCCAGGATCCACACTTTGGTGGTGAATCCCCCACAGCATATCCAGTGCAGGAATGCACGCTGGAAAAAGCATTATCTCAAAGAGCAGCAGTAGGGAGGTGATTGTCCCCCTGTGCTCAGCACTGGGGAGGCCAGACAACAGACTGGAGTCTGGTGTCCAGTTCTGGGCACTCAGCACAAGAGAGATCTGGAGGGGCTGGAGCGAGTGCAGAGGAGGGACACGGAGCTGGGGAAGGGCCTGGAGAATAAAACTTATGAGGAACAATTGAGGGAGCTGGGAGTGTTTAGTTGGAGGAAGAGGAGGCTGAGGGGAGACCTCATCCCTCTCTACAACTGCTTGAAAGGGCATTGCAGAGAGGTTGGTGCTGGTCTCTTCTCACGGGCAATGAGCGATAGAACAGGAGGGAATGGCTGCAAGCTGCAGCAGGGTAGGTTCAGGATGAACTTTAGGAAATTCTTCTTCCCAGCAAGAGTTCTTCTTCCCAGTTCTTCTTCCCAACCCACTGGAATGGGCTGCCCAGGGAGGGGGTGGAGTCCCCATCCCTGCCTGTGTTTCAGAGTTGATGAGATGTGATGTTGAGGGATCTGGTGTAGGGGAGAACTCTGCGGAGTGGGGCTGATGGTTGGACTCAATGATCCCCAGGGTCTCTTCCAACCGGAATGATTCTCTGAGCTGTAAAGAGTCTGCAGCAAGGTAAATACAGCCCATTGAAGACGGGCTGAAATGTCCCACTGAGAATATTTTTAAAACTTTTGAAGGTGTCTTTAAACTTCTCAGTGTTTCTCTTGAACTTTGAAATACTGTAATTTATCGTGGACCAGGGCATAAGCGTGTGCATGGGGATTGTGGGGAGGAGGAAAAAGCCACTATTTCTTTGCTGGCAACCCCAGTCCCTGCTTAGAGAATCGCTGATGGTGCGTGGCTCGAAGATGAAAACAACTTTTCCACCACCATCTCACTTATCACTTAGTTTGTGTGTGCACCTTGATCTCCCCAGCCCAAACACTCCCAAGCTACTGGGTATATTTACTTCTCGTTTATGGTTCTTTAATCACTGCTGAAGGTAGCACCACATACCTTATGGTCTAAATACTGCTACGTGGACTGTCTAATAACTGGTAATAAGGCAGTGACTCTCTTCCATCACTGTGACTTAGGGCAGCAATAAAAGTGCCCTCTACCACCGAGAGATTAACGAAGAGAATTGAGCCATTTTATAACCTGGCTGAGCTTTAGCCATGCTCATCTTTTCATGCAGAAAATATTTTCATATTGTTTAAATTACCTTCTAAAAATATTTGACGTTTTTACTACCTCATTAACTGTAAAGAATTGATATTATTCTCGCTCCTCAGCCCACCCCTTTTGATTTTGTTTGGAAAATAGCTTGTGTCTGCACATGTTCTTTGTCCTGTGTAGGAGCCACTTGTTTGAACGGTGGTGTCAGTGCAGTGAGGGGGAAAGTGATTTTACAGAAGTGACTTAACAGAGCATTATCCCACATTCAAGGCAGGCACTCTGCTCCGGTAATAAATTTAAATCAGTTTATTGCACATGGCTGACTTCCGCTACTTTATTTTCAATTCTGTAACCGGATCAAGGTCGAGGAAGCAAAAGATGAAAGGAGAAAGGGAAAAGAAGCCAGCGGAGGGAAGAGGTGGGCAGGAAGGGGGAAGCAGGACAAGGAATGGTTCAGAGCAGGGTCTGAAGGAGGTGAGCAGAATAGAGCTCTCCCACTTGGAGACTGGAGAGATGAGTGTTACTTATTCAGATGAGCAGAGAAGGAAACTGGGTTAGTCTGCTGGGCATTTAAGAATTGCTTAGATTTTTCTTCATGATTATGTATTGGTACTATTTCTAAATACCAGATACACTGCTGATGGTCCTTGTAAATGTATTATTCTTTTTGTAGCCAGTTGCTGAACAGAAGTACTTCTGGACTTTTGATATGCCAAGGAATTGCTGCAGCGACTGGGAATTCAGAGCGAGGGGTATCCCAAGGCCATTTTAGAATATGCTGTTACAAGATTTTACTGTAGTGTTTTGGTCCAAGATCAATTAAATACGCTTTTCATTTGATTCCTGCTGGAGAACAGTCTGGATCTTCGATATATATTCTTTGACCGAAAGGAGTGTTTTGCTTGTGCTTCACTTCTTCTGCAGTAGTATGAGATTTCAGTTTAAATCCAAGTGACCCTTGTAATTTCACTCAGACTTTATATATATGGTTAAGTGTTTGTTAATCTGTTCTCTTGAATAGGTGGTTTTTTTTCGGTCTGAAAGGGTTTGCAGTATCAAAAGTCAAACTGTAGGAGCGAGAAGCCAAGTGTAAATGTCCGTAGATCAAGGTAGGCTCTGCCAGCTGCCATTTAAATGTGTGCTAAGACTGGTGACATCTGTGGGAAGTGGCTCCGAACTTGCAGTGCTCTTTGTACTTGCAGAGCTCCAGGTGGGCAATTTGCAAGCGTTGTATGGTTTTTGCCTACATGTAAGGGAAGGGAAACGGACGATGCCAGGAACTTGTCTGACACTGGGAAATAATCAGATCCGATTAGGTTGTCGATGCTAACCCCCAGCTTTCCCAAGGTGATACTTCTACATCGTGTTAATTGAGTCACATGGAACACAAAAGACTTTTCAGGGAAGCTTTCAGGGAGGCTCAAGTTAAAGGTGAAACCTGGTGGCTTATGTTTCCTTGACAGTGGAATAATTCAGAAATAATTGGAGCAAATCCAGGAACTGGTTTTCCTCGTTTGGAGATGCTCCGCTCTGCTTTCATGGCTGCAGGGGCAGAGGATGGCTGGGCACACCTCACCTAGGGTGGCACAGGGTCTTTTGGGGGAGTGATTTGAGGATCAGCTTCATCCTCCTCCAATCAGAGGCATTTAGTTTTCAGGTACTGCTGCAGCCTTAGAACTTGCAGACAGTGTGGGTCACGGAGCCCCTTCAGGAGCTGCCACAAAAATCGTCATTTGCTCCCACACGTAGGAGGGATCTGGCCCCTGAGAAGGCAGTTTTCTATTTTGCAGAAGGAAGAAGTTGCCTTCCTTGTATTATTTATCACATCTAAAAAAAAATAATCAATTTGTGTGTATTTGATTTAAACCTAAACTTTCCTTTGAGGTTTATAACCCATTGTATTTTTGAAGGAATTTTCAATAACTTCTCATCCTAGTCCAAACCTATTTATTAAAAGCAGCTTTAGGCAATCGGTACCTGCACTACAGCGGGAAAGCAGAGCTGTTGGCAGCAGTTATTTTATGTTTACTAGCTTGAACTCTGTCTGCAAATTCGTGCTGTAGTTTCTCTAAAGCTTTCCTGGTATTAAAAGCTTTCTCTGGGAGATTTGCTTGCTCTTGCACACTTGTAAGTGAACCCATGCTAACGTCTTTTCCACTGAAAAGAAACATTTGACAAAGTCTGTCAGGTTTAAGAGCCATGAGCATCGGTTTCCTGAGCCCAGGAAATTGAAATACAGGCTTCTCCTACAGATGATAGTTTGAAAAACGCTTTCTCTTCACTATTACAGACGTTTGTTTTTCTCTGAGTGGTGCTAGGAGCTTGTTTTGAGTGGGCAGTAGCAGACATGTGGAAGATGATATTAGTGATAGATTGCAAAACTGCGGTTTGTGAAAATTATAAGGAGGTAATTGCATTTCTGTACAGTTTGTTGCACAGTCTGGATCCTAGAAAAACCTGACCCTAGAGGATTGGGCTGAATTTTCTTCGTACAGAGTCTTGTAATGGTGAAGCCACTTCACTTTCAGAGATGGAAATGACGGTTTTCCTCTTTGTTTTAGGATACCTGTGACCTCTCGTATGTGGAAAAAACGCTAGCAGAAAGGTGAAAAGATGGGTGTTAAAACCTTCACTCATAATTCCCCTGCTCACAGTCAGGAGATGCTGGGAAAGCTGAACATGCTCCGCAACGATGGGCATTTCTGTGACATCACCATCCGTGTCCAGGACAAAATCTTCCGGGCGCACAAGGTGGTTTTGGCAGCCTGCAGCGACTTCTTCCGGTCCAAACTTGTCGGCCAAGCGGAAGACGAGAGCAAGAGCGTGTTAGACCTTCACCACGTGACAGTGACAGGTTTTATCCCGCTCCTGGAATACGCTTACACGGCGACGCTATCCATTAATACAGAAAACATCATTGACGTGTTGGCCGCGGCCAGCTACATGCAGATGTTCAGCGTGGCCAGCACGTGCTCCGAGTTCATGAAGTCCAGCATTTTATGGAACACGCCCAACAGCCAGCAGGAGAAGGTGCTAGATGCAGGACAGGAGAACAGTGCAAATTGCAATTTCACTTCCCGAGACGGCAGCCTTTCTCCGGTTTCTTCCGAGTGCAGCGTGGTGGAGAGAACCATTCCCGTTTGCCGAGAGTCCCGAAGGAAGCGCAAAAGCTACATAGTTATGTCTCCCGAGAGTCCCCTCAAGTGTAACACGCAAACAAGTTCCCCCCAAGTGCTGAACCCTTCAACTTCTTACCCAGAGTCCAGAAATCAGCCCGTGGACTCCTCCTTAGCTTTTCCCTGGACTTTTCCTTTTGGAATTGATCGAAGACTTCAGTCTGAGAAGGCGAAGCAGGCAGAGAACTCTAGGACTTTGGAAATGCCTGGGCCCTCTGAGTCCAACAGAAGAATTGCAGATTACGTGACTTGTGAGAGCACGAAAGCCAGTTCTCCTCTCGTGATCGAGGAAGACGTGCGTGTCAAAGTGGAAAGGCTAAGCGACGAGGAGGTTCACGAGGAGGTATCGCAGCCTGTTAGTGCATCCCAGAGCTCTCTGAGCGATCAGCAGACAGTTCCGGGGAGCGAGCAAGTGCAGGAAGATCTTCTGATCAGCCCACAGTCTTCCTCTATAGGTATGACCGTTTCTGGGGTTAGATGTGTACAAATCAGCATGTGTGCGCTGGTGATTTGCTTCATGTGCTTTTGTGCTTTATTTCTGTGAAGCTGCTTTTTTTTTTAACTCTCTTGTTTTATGAAGTGTTACATGTAACATTTGGGGTTGTTCAGGCTGGAGAGGAGAAGGCTGCGGGGAGACCTTATAGCAGCCTTCAAATACCTAAAGGGGGCCTACGTAACAGATGGGGAGGAACTCTGCATCATGGAGGGGAGCCATAGGATGAGGGGAAATGGCTTGTCCCTGAAAGAGGTCAAGAGGGAGATGGAGCTGAGATGTGGGGCAGAATTTCTTTGGTGTGAGGGTGGTGAGACAATGGAACAGGTTGCCCAGAATAAGCTGTGGCTGCCCCATCCCTGGAGGGGTTCAAGGCCAGGCTGGATGGGTCTTGGAGCCACCTGGTCTGGGGGGAGGTGTCCCTGCCCAGGGCAGGGGGGGGCACTGGATGGTCTTTAAGGTCCCTTCCAACCCAAACCATTCTATGATTCTGTGATATAAACCCTAATGGAGGGGGGGTGTGGGACTTGGAGCTCTTCATATAACTTTGAAGAAAGCAACTAAGAAAGGGGAGCCTTCTGGTAAACCTGCTTATTGAAAGGAGATTGCTAACCCCTTTTTACCTTCAGGTGCTTGACTGGGGAAAATAATTCTGATTTCAGTGGTGTTGCCTGTGGTAGTCACAGAGGCACGGTGCTAAAATCTTGGATAATCATGACAGAGAGCCTTTGTAAGAAATTTTGCAAAATAAATGGTGGAACGCTGTCATCCTCATGCCCCAAACGAAAACAAAACCCCACAGTCATAATATTGAGCATCTTTCCATTTCTCTGGGATTTGGTTCTCAAGTTGCTTCTTCAAGTGCTGCCAGTTGCTGGGAGAAACCTTTTCTCTGTGAAAGACAATGCGAAGCCAGTTTGGGGTCCTTCTCACAGGCTGTTGTTCGTTAATAGCTAATCCTCAAGGGTTACTGGAGCAATCCTTTTTTTTCCTCTTTGCACAGAACGCATCGAGTGGCTTTTAGTAAGTCAGAAGAGGGAGGGTTTGCAATATTTCTAATTTAATTATCAATTTTTTTGTCTAGGTCAGCTGCTCTGCTTGCAGTTAAGTGGCTTGTCCTGTGCTCATAAAGTTTGTTTACTGAAAGATTTTTAATAAAGGCTGTTTTGTTTGAAGACCATAAGAATGGCAAAGGTACCGGTCTGCTTCATTTGAGTAATGTATACATGAAAGGCTGCTCCAGTTAATTAAATAAATAAAGAACAAGAAAGTAAATAAATGGGGTCTAGTAGCCTGCATTGTTTGTTTTGTTTGGTCAGCATAACACCCTGCCTTCTCTGAAGAAAGTGAGTGTTAGAGCAGTCTGACCATTGCAGTGTATAATCAGTGTTGTTAAACTGTTCACTAAAAAGAAATGAAACTATTTTCCATTTATCCCATCCTTCAAGACTTTGTGTTGTTGTTGTTCCTGGGTTTGTATGCTCGTGTTGATGCTTTTTCCAAATGAAAATGTTTTATTTACTGGAGACAAGGCTGTTTACCTTTTCTGAGAAGCAGACTTAATATCAATTTAAATATAACTCTTTAAATGTAGTTGGCCAAAACAGCACATAGATTAAAAACTAAAAGAAGCCGTTTCTTTGCTGGGTAGTCTCCAGGAAAAGTGGTTCTTGTTTAAGAGCAGGTTTAGTTTGACTCGGTTCTTTAACTCATTGTAGTAGGAACTTTGGAAAAGTCTTAGCAGGGCTGTGTGATAAAAGATGCAAATTATTTCATCAATATAATTATACCATCACAGACAAAACAGAACAAGTCGAAAGAATGATTAGGGAAAGTTTTAAATAGCAGCACATCAAGTGGAAGGAGGGAGTTTTACTACCTCTAAGTATCCTGTCCAGGCATCTTAAAAGAACAAACTGGAAGTAAATTCCAGGTGAGTAGCATATCATTTAGGGAAGTTTTCAGAGGACATCTCTTGGAGTTAGAAATATCAGAAAACAGTGGCTTGAATGAATTGGGCCTTGAGAATGTGAGTCTAGGACAAGATTGGAGAGAGAGTGCCACTGAAACTAGAAAATCTCCTTTTCTGAGAGAACCTTAGTGTTAAAAAACCCCAAATACTTCAAGAGCTATCCCAATGGCCAGGGGCCAGGCCCCGCATGGAATTCTAGTCCTGCCTTAGGCCAGTTGCCTCATCTGTGAAATGATTTCACACGCGAAGGCAACTTTGAATGTCTGTCTTCAAAAGGTACCAGTTTGGAAGCCAGATGATGTTTTTGGGAAAAGTTTTCCATTTTCTATTTCCTGTTCTAGGTTTTGTGCCCCCGAGGTCACGTGTCTGGCCATTTGCATGGCATGGACTGGAGGGTCTTGGGCTTTAGTGGTTAAATCCTTAATGTCTGTTACTGAGGATGTTAGTGCAGCATGCTCTTCCTTAAAAAGCCTCCAGAGAGAAGGAAATTGCGCTAGGCCAAAGTCTTCAAAGTTCAGATCTGCTCTTTGGCTTTGAATGGGTTTGAATTAACGTTCAGTGGTATTTGCATAACGTTGTTGACTCTCCTCAGGGTGGATTTTATTCACGTTTTGCTCTAAAGAGGAACGGCGCTCCCGCTTTACAGCGCAGTCCCCGTACACCTAATACGTGATAAGGGACACTTTGTTACCAGAAAGCACGTTTTACCTCCCAAAGATGTATTTCCTTACTCAGTAATATAAAAACAGTAAATGGAGGCAGCAAGATATGTTAAAGTACAGCTTTCTGCTCCCTGAACATATTTTCCCTGTATAATTGCATATATTTATCTCAGTGTTTTATAGTGTGCTTATAAAAGCATTCCTGCCTCTCTTCCTGATATTGCAAAAAGCTCTTATTCACTCTTTGGGCAATTGCAAGAATTGTTCATTTGCAATTTATTGTATTTGGAAGCACTACATAATATGGAAGGAGATGTGAAGCAGGGCCTTGATAAATAAGTCATTATGGTTACAGCAATAGCTATGTCTGAGAAGATATTTTCATAACTCATTAGCACTGTTTCCATTTGAGAGGTGGGGGCATAAAATTAAGCCTAAGAGCAATTTGGTTTGTTTTTCAGTGGACTTTCAGTTAAGTATTTAATGAGAAAGAGGGATAAATCAAACAAAGATTGAACTTTATAGATTGCATAGTTGCTGAATTTCCCAAACATCGTTTGTCAGCTCGTAACAAAATGATAGATTTTGATTCTACTGCTATTATTTTGAAACTGCTAGAGATGTAAAGTTCCTTCCCATCACTTGCCCCGTAACGTGGGGTCGTGCTAAGACAAATCTTTGGCTTCAGTAGGGCTTTGTAGAACACAGTGTCCTTAGGGACAGCCTTTTGTGGAGACGGTGCTCTTGCTCCGTTTGACAGAAGCAGCATATTTTCAACTTCTCTTCCAATGTCTTTGTTCCTTCGCTTTGGTTTTCCATTTTGTCTGACTGTAGGTGTAAGAAATCTCCTTCCCCCATCTGTTGTCATCTCACATAGATGCGCTTCAGTGGTAGAATCCAAAGGCTGTTCCAAAAAAGAACATCTCTGAGGAGGAAAGGCTTTGGTCTTCTTAGTCCGGAGAAGAGAAGGCTGAGGGGGGAACTGATCAACACCTAGAAATACTTCAAGGGTGGGTGTCAGGAGGAAGGGGCCAGGGGGTTTTCAGTGGTGCCCAGGGACAGGACAAGAGGGAACAGGCACAAACTGGAACATAAGAAGCTCCATCTAAACATGAGGAGGAACTTGTTCACTTTGAGGGTGGCAGAGCCCTGGCAGAGGCTGCCCAGAGAGGTGGTGGAGTCTCCGTCTCTGGAAACGTTCAGACCCTGCTTAGAGATGTTCCCGTGGGACCTGCTCTGGGTGGACCTGCTCTGGCAGGGGCTTGGACTGGATGATCCTCAGAGGTTCCTTCCAACCCCAGATCCCTCCGTGATTCTGTGAAGGGGTGACTGATGTGATAGTTTTGCTTTAGGGCTGCCTTTACCTTAGATTGTATTTCCAAAGCCCACTCGAGCTTGTTTGCTTGTCTGCTGGGGTGCTGAGCAAAGCTCTGGCATAGTTTTGTGTCTGCATTTCTCTTACAAACAGCTGCTTGGTCTCTTTTGCGTTGCATTTCTGATTTCTCAGAGGGCTCTTTCTGTCTCAGCTTCTTATCAATATATGAAGGCATACTCAATGAACATGCAGAGATATCTAGAGAAGATTTGGAACACAAAGCAATGTAGGACAGCAGGATTGAACTCTTTATTGCTCAAGAAGACTTGAAAATTGATTAAATAGTTCCTTTAGGTGAAGGTGACGTTTCTCTTTGCAGTGTTAGTTCTGGATGTGTTTTGAAAACTCTGGCTGTATTTAACACAGATTCTTTCCATTTTCTAGGTCTGCCAAGTATTATTGAGTTGTCCATTTTGCAATCTTTGCAGAGGAGAAGGTGATTTGGAACACGTTGCTTCTGGGTTTTCTAAATGATTTTCCCAACACAATTTTACTGCCCAGGAAGAGATTTGGGAAAGCAAGCTTCATGTGTATTTGCCTGCCCTCCCCCCCAGCCCCTTTTGAACACTTATTTGCATTAAATTGCCCTTTTTTCTTTGCCTAGGCTCAATAGACGAGGGGGTTACGGAAGGACTACCCACACTCCAAAGCACCTCTGGCACTAATGCTCACGCAGATGACGATGATCGGTAGGTACCAACACGGTGTCAAACTGCTCTGCCGCGAGTGCTGTGCTGTGATTGACCTTCCCAGCCTCACTTCCAACCCAAATAGTTGTTTGTACATCTAATGCTGTGTATTGATCAAAGTGCAAGCAGTGCCTGAAGGATCAGATGCTTTAGGTAGAGTGTAGGTGATGAAAGTCAGAATTTGCTTACGTGTTGCTTGGCATTTCCTGTCTGTTCCCAGGCTGCACTGGTGAGGAAAGATACTCATGTGTTTGCTATTTCATCATTACTGCTGGTTGTTAATAACAAATATAATCTTTGCTGCAAAAGAGGCATGGTAGCTGCATGCATGGTAGCTGCACGCATGCTAAAGCTGCTATAAAGCCACAAAAGCAACAACATGAAAACAAGTCTTGGCTTCACCAGACCTCGCTATTGCCATAAACCAGAGAGCAGGCAGAGCAGCCTTAAATCTTCTCTCCCAAACTTTCTGCCTGTAGCTTCTTACCAAGATGCCACGTGTCACTTACTGTAAATATTTAACGGCCTTTTGCTGTGCTGGGTGAGTGATTTACTAAGGGAATCGCTTATAAGGGAAGGCTGGCAGAGGAGGCAGCACTAAAACGGGGCTGTTTGGTTGAATATATGTATCATAGTTCTGTTAGAGTGGAAATGCTGTACTTGTGAGTGGCACAGGGATACACACAACTGGTTTGACTTTCATTTCTGTGCTTTTGTGTAAGTATGGCGTATGTCTTCCCTTTCTAAGCCAAATTTTGAAAGTATTGACAAGCTGGCTTTTGCAAAGGCTTTTGTTAGACAAGTGGATCCGAGGAAGAAGTGTGAGCCTCTGGGAGTTGTTCCAGAAGCTGTGTCAAGTGAAACTCCCTATAGAGATAACTATCGAGAGCTGCGTTTTCATAGCTCATGAAATCTTTCCTGCCATTTCCATCTAAAACCTGTCCCGCTGTAGGGTTAAATCTGAAGGGAAAATAACTGTCTAGATGAGATGTCTTGTATGACACAGAAGATTTTATCTGTCTGCTAACAAACCTCGGCATAACAATAATACCCAGCGCTCGGAGTTGGAATTGCTATTAGGAGCACATGCTGCATTAGAACTAATCCAGGTTTTTAAAGCTGTAATTCTCAAGTCAAGTGGCGTGTGTATTTTATGCAGTGGATTATTTCAGAAATTGCCTTTAAAATTGCAGAGCTTCAGCACAAAGTGCACAGAAAATTCAAAATATATAAAACCCTTTTAACACGGGTAAATTTGCACTAAAAGATCTCTTCCATGCAGAGAAGGAAAGAATATTTGCCTTAGTTTATGCCCAAGTTTGAAAATAATTAGTGCTGATGCTTCTATTATTGAAAATAATGAAGTAGAATTTGAACATCATTTCTATAAGCAGTAAGAGAGCTAATAGTTACAGGAATTTATGAAAACTTTAGACTCCAGAGGTAAAATTTTCTACCAAGTGATTTATTTTATAAATTCAGGTGAAAGTGCCAAGTCTGTACTTACCCCACCAATCAATTAAATGTATAAAAAGATGCTTTCAAGTCCTAACTGGACTTTTGAGTCTCTGTTTCAAGCACAGTATGGGCACATCAGCAAATCAATAACCATTCCCTGTGCAGCAGTTTGAGCAGACGGTTTTAGGTGCATACAGTGAGGTGGTACAGAACTGTGAATAAACTCAAACATTCAGCTCTGAATCAAATGAACACCTGATTCGTAAATCATGTGGAGGAACAAGATTCCCCTGCTTTCTGTTTGGTGTTTGCTTTAATGCAGCTTTAGCTTAAGTCCAAGTTGTACATCAGTTTATTGGTAGAGATCTTCAAGATGTCAAAATCAGTTGAGTGGACGGTGGAAAATTATATAGAAAGACTTGTATTTGGGTATGTATTTGTTAGATTTCTATTCATAAAACAGCAAAAGGCTGTTCCATCTAAAGGTCTTCCAATATGGTGTCCTTATCACTGTGGAAAGAACCATGAATACCTCAAAACTTAGGATATCTTGTCTCTTGAATGTCTGTTAAGTAATTAACGTAATTAATTGTTCCTCCTCCATAATCAGTGTTTGATAAACAGCAGGTCACATGGAATTGTTGTCAGCTTAATAGGTGCACAGAAGTATTAAAACTACTGTTTCACAGTGACCTCTGACCTTTCTCTGCTGTTTCCCTTTGGGGTTGCAGTGTGCTTCTCTCCCATAGGTTGGTAATTCAGCTGTGCCTGGCTTACCTGTCTCTCTATCAGTTTGTGGCTGCATTTAAAAAGGAGTTGCAAGGGCTCGATTGGGAAAGATCTCTCTGATCCAACATAATGGGAACCTCCACTTTTCTAAAATAATAGTTATTTACAAATAGAGACCATTTCTAGGCTCACTGAGCACTCTGGCATTCACATTTGTCAGAGTTCTACATAGCTAAATATGTTTATAATCTCTCGGTGAAAAGAAGAAAGAACATTTCAAACCTGTTTCTCTGTCTGGCTGCTACAGGAGTTCTGAGATGTGAGACAGGTCTCAATGGATAAAGCCACATTTAGCACAAACTGCAAGTCGTGACAAATTGAGTAGATATGGGGGAAAAGCAGCAGGGGAGAGAGAACAGAATTGTGGTTGTGATGTAACTTCTTCGTTGTGCTAAGGGCTGCAGTTGTGTCACCAAGAGGTGTGTCAGCCAGCCTGGCAGGGCGCGGATGGGAAAAGATGTGCCAGTCACTGGGAGCTGGAGAGCCCCCTGATCCCTCCTCACCTGCTTTAACCAGCCTTTCTCATCAGGAAGCTTCTATGTAGGAAAAAACCAATCTTTATTTTAAATTTCTTCTAGGGGAGTTGTCCCCATAGCACTCCCTCTTGCCATTGCAAAGAAGCTGGCACCAGTGTAGGCTGTGGGGATGAACTGGCCTAAGAGAGCTGGAAATCAAAGGGGAGCCGGGGCTCCTCATTCCTGCCCTAGTTTGAGCGTCTCCCTAGAAGCACTTGTGCCTCCTCGCAGTCCCCTGACGTAGAAATGAGGAAGGAAAGATGTAAGATTTCTCTGGTCCCAGGATGGACAACTTGCCCCTCGTCTGGTCTTTGGCAAATCTTACAAAGTCTGGCTTTGATAATTAGGAGTTTATTTTTTAAAAAATGATAGACCTGTCTGTTAGTCTGTGTTGATGGAGTTTTTATTAGGAAAGTGGAAAGCGTGTGGTCTTACCAACTCCAGAGACAAAACTATTGTTTCCACACCTGTGTAGAGTAAAGCCTGTTCTTTTATTCTAATGAGCAGCTCACAGAGGAGCAGGAGTGCCAGAGTTTGTCAGAAATGTGGTTAGATAAATCAGAACCTGTGTTTAAAAATACCCTCATTTATTTGAAGCGCGGTTGGTGAGCCATCAGTTGGCCTTTCTAGACCAACGCACTGACAGTGAGCTACGTTCTGCCAGGTCCAAGATATGAGCTGGGAACTTCCCTTCGGCAAAGATAAACAGCCACAGCTCTCTAGGACCCTCTGTGTGTAAAAAGAAGCAAAGGACAATCAAGTTTCTTCCTTAGAGCAACTATTATTTCAGTTCCATGTGCAACCAGAAATCCTCCTTGCTTTTACAGACTGAATGATACTGAACTCCTGCAAGACATTCTTTTCTCTTGTGTGTATGGAGAGGTGCCTGGTGTTCTCTCTCTCTCTCTCCAGACAAATCTGATGACTGGGAATTTGGCCACTGAGACCCAGCACTGTACTCAGAATTCAGATACTCGCTTCCCACAGTTGTATTGAAGGCAGTTTCCAGGGCAGATAAAGACAATTAAAGTATTGATTTTAAAGCGATGATCCTAGTTCAGTTCTCGCCCCCCTGTGCCTAGCTGCTCCGTGGATCTTCTCCTTCCCCTGTGCATTGGAAAGTCCACAAATTCAGGCTGACCTTGAAACCAACAGCCTGGGCAGAGCAACAGCAGGATGTGTTCAGGGAGGGAGACTTTCTGACTGTGTGCAACAGGCGACACGGCTGTGCCTTTTTTCCTCAATACATTTCAGATGTTGCACTTGAGTAAAACAAAAATTGCACTGTTCTGGCCATGGAATGTTCAGGGTCAGAGCAGTTCCCTGCTACCAGTGACATCTGATCTGCCATCAGACCGTGAGCAAGCTGAAATGTCTATTTCAACAAAAAAAATATAGAGCTCAGTTGTCAGGAGAGGGAAGCCCCAGGTAAGCACCAACTGTTGTTAGGGTTGTACCAGCAGGGTTGGGTTTGTTTCACTCTGCCCTTTTAGCAAAGCAAGTTCCTTGCCAGAGGACTTGGATTGTAACACTGTAGCTCCCTTAAACGCTTTGCAGCTAGAGGCTGTGTAGGAGCAATTAGGCAGTTTTAAATAAATTGCTTTGAAAGTTAAGTTGTTCCCTTATTATGGTCTGTGGGCTGTTTTTTAAATGCAGCGCTTGAGTTATTCCAGAGCCGATTGAATCAGACAGGAAGCAAGTATTGATTAATTAGCTTAATATTTTAAACAAAGAGTTATATAATTGTAGATGCTTACGTTTGTTCATTGAACTTGGATTGAAATGAGAATGAGTTGGCTTTGATTTCATTTTTATTACTGAAGCTGCAAAATACTCCTTTGCTTTCCAGTTCTTTAAATTCCTCCTCGGGGGCTGTTTGCTGATTGTAAATCATTGATATCCTTGAGAAAATGCCCATGCCTGGAAGATAAAGTGCAGTTCACAGCTGCTGCTCAGACCTGTTGCCCAAAGAAACAGAAGTTAGAGGTCATTCTCTGCCTTTGTTGAGAAATTAAGCATCAGTGAATATAAGACTGCAGGTGCAGGTCAGATATATCGCTATAGAGGCAGAGATTTGCAGCATAAATGTAGATCTAAACAGAAATGTGAAAGGCCAGTCTTTTTCTTCTTCTCATAAAAATGTGTTCAAGGTTCAGCTTTCCACAGGCCAGGCTTCTGGTTTTGTTTTTTTTTTTCTTCTAGCTTGCTTGTAAATGGGTGAATTTTTCCTTTGTAGTTTGGAGAACGCTCAGTATCCCTACCAACTCTACATTGCTCCTTCTACCAGCAGCACAGAGAGACCCAGCCCAAACGGTCCCGACAGACCTTTTCAGTGTCCAACCTGCGGGGTCCGGTTCACTCGCATTCAGAACTTAAAACAACACATGCTTATCCACTCAGGTAAGAAACACTGCCCATTCCTAGACTCGTAGAACAGCAAATATAAGAATGCAGTCCTTTTTTAATTGCTTGTCAAGTGCTTGAGAGTTGATTTCGGGAAGACTGGGTAGAGGTATGTATCAAAACAAGCATTCAGTGAGACTTCAGATCGGACTGAGAGCTCTACTCGTGGATGATTAGCATTTGTATGGGCTGAAAAAAATCTGATTGCCTGAAACACATCAGAATAAGTCATTTTCATTACAAAGATTTGAGATGAAAAAAAGTACATGTGGCTTTTTTATTCTATTAAAGAAGTGATGTAGATTGAAATTCTTCCTCTTGTGTATTGTAAATGACTGCTGTATTTTCGAGGAGATAATTATAGACAAAAATATTACATATCTTGTGTCCTTGCATTGAGGAATGGCCTATGCCTTTGGATCTCGGGATTTTTGGAGGGATTGCAGGACAACTGAAGAGGTTTGGCAGTCGATGTAGCTACTACAAATAGTACAGGGGGCAGAAGGTTTGTGTGAACGCCTCTTCTGAGTCTGGATCCCCAAATTGTTCTATTTGTTTGGATTTCTAACCTGAGCACGGACTTCAAATGTCTTGGCTATTGGTGTTTTTTAAGACCTGTCAGCATTATTTGGCAGCAGCGTTGACATTTGAGTGCACAAAGGGAATATCGAAGGGTTATTGCACTTGAACGTGAAGCCTCATGGTTTGGCATCTTCTGGTTTGAGCTTGACTCTTACCTGCTCCACCATTTTGGGGCAGAACAACCACAAATGTCAAGGTGTAATTTTTTTCCCTGTCAGCAATTATGTCTCAAATCCCTTCAAGCAGAATGACCATGTTATGTCTAGGCCAGCGGTGATAACGTGTTTAATACTTAAAACCCCAGACTTTGTGGGCATATCAGGTGTGAAATGATCCGTTTGCTGAAGCCTTAACTGACAGCACACAGGCTTCACTAAAGCATCTCTGGCCAACCTGTCAACTGGCAAGCCCTGGGCAGAGCTGGGAGAGATGTGAATAGCTGTTTTAGGAGGAATTAGTATGCAAAAGAAACTCTCAAAACCTATAAATGTTGGAAGTGGTTGCACATAAGCAAAATGGCTGAAGAGATTTTCCTCAGAGTGTCAGAGGAAGTAGATGCCCTGGGACAGTACGGAGGCATGAAAAGTTTGAGCTCCACAAGACAATATTCCAGTATATTAACTTGTTTTCACAAGCTTAACAAGGACTTTCGGTGTAACCTTAACTACAGCTTTCTCTGGATAAAAGCCCCAATTAAAAGTTCAGCTCCTGCTTTGAACATAAGGAAAGCAGAGTGAGAGACTGGTGGAATTAACAGCCTGGGCTGATGCACATTCAGCCTTTTGAAAAACCCTTTCTTATTCCTTGACAGCCCTATTATGAATAGAGCTCCATATTCCAGGTTCTTGGCCTCACGTTTGGATTTCCACACTTTCTGCAGTTCAGACTTTTTATTAAACCATAGCTTTTTGGTGATTCAGTCTTTTATGTTGTAAATAGTTCTGTTTGGGTGTGATGACGTACCCTCAGCCACCGCAGTATGTTGCAGGGCTTGTATGTTTTAGGGGTTGATTAATGTCTGTAGTGAAAAATGAACTCCTAAATGAAGAAGAGGATAAAATGAGAGGTACAAACATAAGCTCTCTTGGAGAGCTGTCTGTCATGTGTAGTTGCTAAAGATCCTTGTATAGAAAGGTTCCCATGCAATATAAAGGCTGCTCCTTCCCCCTTTTATCAGTGTTGCTGCTGCATTACAGGGGCATCCTTGTGCCCGCAGCCCCCCCTTTGCCACTCCTCGGAGGCCAAAGCAGCCAGAGAAAGGCATTGCAATTAAGGGTAGTCTGATAATTGCGTTGTTGGGAACCTGTCTGGCACAAGAATCTCCCCAGATCAAAAGAGTTCAAAGACAGCGTGGGATGACTGCTGCATCGGAGACTTTCTGGCCGTGGCTCAGGGTTTTAACCCCAGTATGACCCATGGAGGTTTGTGTTTGTTCTGAGCCGGGGGGAAGACGACGTGTAAGCGGTAGGGACAGGCGACATCGCTGGAAAATTTACTGGCGGTTGCTTCCGAGGAAAGCGTGGATCTGTGAGAATGATCCCTGCCATTTTAAAGTTAACCAGAGAATTCCTTCTCCCTGGAACAGCTCCTGGCTGTGACTGGCCACAGCTGCTGTCCTTTCGCTGTTAGAAATCTGGAAGGCTTCTGCCGGTGACCTCATTACAGAAGGTGAAGGGGTGTTCCTTTCTCTCTGCTCTCTCCCCCGCAGGCATTAAACCATTTCAGTGTGACCGCTGTGGGAAAAAGTTCACCCGAGCTTACTCGCTAAAGATGCATCGCCTGAAGCACGAAGGTAAACGCTGTTTCCGGTGCCAGATATGTAGTGCCACTTTCACTTCCTTCGGGGAATATAAACACCACATGCGGGTTTCCCGGCACATTATCCGCAAGCCTCGGATTTACGAGTGCAAAACATGTGGCGCCATGTTCACCAACTCTGGAAATTTAATCGTTCACCTGAGGAGCTTGAACCATGAAGCGTCAGAGCTAGCAAACTACTTCCAGAGCAGGTGAGGTGCACAGCAAAAACCTAACAGGGAAACTTGCTCTTTTTTTTGGTTTTTTTTTTTTAGTATTATTTTTTTTTTCCTTTTTTATTTTCCCTAAATCATCTTTTCCTGCTTTCAGGGCAGCCTGCTGTGCCTCTCCTCGGGCTGCCAGCTAATTCCAGTCAAATTCGTTCTTGCACCACTATGTTGTACCTGATCTGTCTTACAGTGCTGAGCTATATAGGAGGGCACAGAAGAATCGAGGGATGTGCAGAAGCTGCCTCTGGGCTACTTAATTTCTCCTTCCAGTGGTATTTACAGACAGGCTAATGGTGTGAAGCCACAGGGTGCTATACTCTAGTATCTGTGGAGTAAATGATTTGCTCTCCAAGATCTCGTTCGTAGCCTGTTCGCTGACATGGGCAACAGACGTGTGACTTCATTTTAAATACTTGTTTGATGTTGTGGAAAGATTGCATTCTCCTTTTTCGTTTTCTAGGTAACATATTACTAAATGATCAGACTAATAGGGCTGGAAATAGTAAGGGCCAGTTGGACATTCCTGGTTTATCAGGGCACAAAAGACCTGGCAGCTCACAAATGCGTTTCGCTAAAGACTATTAAGAGGGTTCTGGGGCCTGAGACCGGCTCTGTGTTCTCATATGGAAATAAAAGTTTGCATCCACTGGATTTTGAGGTAGAAAAATATGAAAGTGGATGAGGGAAACTGGAGGAAGATAAATCTCACAGCTCTTCAGTCTACAGAGAGGGTGCAGCTTGGTGTGTGTAAGTCATCTGTCTTCAGAGACAAGAAATAAAGTCCGCTGTAAATGTTACAGCATCTACAATAACTGTCCCTCGTCAGCGCTAGACGTCACGCTTTTCCCCTACAAAACATCTCGGCATTTTGTTCTGTTTGGTTACCTCAGAAGTGGTGTCAGCTGAAAAAGAATGGCCAAACAAAGCGGGGAAGCCAGTCACTGTTTTTCCAATACTTGTTTAAAAGTACAAGGGCTTCGTATCCCTGGGTTTACACAGTTCTTGTGTGCCAAAGCTGGAGCGAGAGCTCTCGGAGGTGATGCCACCATCCTGGTGAGCCCTTCGTGTTGCCATCAAATTCAAGTCGGATTCAAGCAGAGGATTTTGGGTTGTCTGTAGGCCTTCCTTTAGTTTGAATTTACAAACACTGGGTTTTAGCACAGCTGATGGTGAATTTGGATTTGAAGCAGTGAGTGCTGCTGTCATTGAAGGGAATGACTGTCTTTAAATGGGTTATTACAAGGAGGAACCAAAAGCATGATAAGTGTCCGTATATGTCAGATATATATACTTGCCTTAAGTGCAAACTTGTGTGTCTGGTGCTGAAAACTGGCAAAAGAGTTTTGTTTTCCTTATGTGCTCGTGGGCACTGTGGCTGGCAGCCTCCTTTCGCTCCCAGCAGAGCTCTCACTTCTTGCCTCACGTGTCTGTCTCCAGCTTTTCCCCTCTGTGAGGAGGTTCTTGGGTGGATCTTATCTCAGGGGTGGAAAAGGCCCACGTCTCTGCCAGCGATGAACTGGATTTTGTTTGTGTTCTCAAAGGTTGAGTGCTCCTTCCTTTCAATGAGCTTTTCAGTGCCGTGCGGTGTTCCAGACATTAACCTTCCTTCTCATCAAGGTGACGCAATCTCAATAATGAGAACTTGCCGTGTAGGAGATATGGATGCACAGCAATGCAGAATAGATGCTTTTTGACTAAATTCTCTGTGTGTTTCAATGAGAAGCAGGTTATAGCACCCAGTGGAGTGTGTCGCTGTGATGGTCTTAGAGCAATGTGAAACGAATACCTTTGTTGGCTGTGTACCGCGGGATGTGGCTTGTGTGTTGTAACTGATGACAAAGAAACTGATATGGCTCATGTTTTGGGTGAGAAATGACATTTCTCTTCTGTCCTTTGCCCCTCTTCTAGTGACTTCCTAGTACCGGACTACTTAAACCAGGAACAAGAGGAGACCCTCGGGCAGTATGAGCTAGGGGAGCATGGCTTTGAAAGCAACTCTTCTGTCCAAATGCCTGTCATTTCACAGGTGTCGTCAACTCAGAATTGTGAAAGCACTTTCCCCTTGGGGTCTCTGGGTGGGTTGGCAGAGAAGGAAGAAGATGTGCCAGAGCAGCCAAAGACTAATGCCACTGCTGAGGCAGCCGCAGGTGACCCTCCGAAACCAGAGCTGTCATCTATTACTATTGAATGATTCATGGTTTGGTTTCATTTTTGTTCTTTGGAAAGTGCCTGTGTTTGGTCCTGTACATTTTAATTTAATTTTTTAAAGAAAAGTGGGGAGATTTTCCCGTTTTACTTTGTAAGCTACGCTTTAAACAGAAAAGTGCAACAGATGTTACATTATTTTTCATGACTGAATGATCACTTCTGTGAAAATATTTAAGACTGAATGCACAAAAAGATCTTGTCAGAACATCATGGAAGCTGTGATACACTTCTAAAGAAGAACAACTGATTCAGATCACTTTAGCTACTTCTTCTTCCACAGTTAGAGCAGCTCATTACGTTTCTCTTGCTTCTGCAGACCCTCTGGTGAAGGGAAGGAAATCAGAGGGAACCTTTTTAAAATGACAAACAAAAGGATGCATTGGAAATCGTTGCTGAACAGTTTTGCCTGGGTTTGAGTGGATGCTTTAATCTTCTGCATAAAAAAATGACACTTCCTATCTCTGTGCCTGCTGTTTTTCAAAGCGCTTACTGTGACCCTTTCCTTGGAAATGGTAAGCAGTTTTGAAACTAACAGTCACACGCTTTTTAAAAACACCTTGTACCTTTTCATCTCAGATGAATCAGTTTTGGCAAACCAAGTGATGGCGTGCCAGGTATTCCTACTTTGGATATTCCAGTCCTTTTAGAAACTGCTCCGTCAAATAACCTGCCCGGATCTGCCCATCGGAGGTTAGGCGTGGAAGTGCTGCCGTCAGGAAAAGGCTAATGGTGCGTAAGGAGTTGGGGATGACAGAAAAGTATATATCCATGCAAGCCTGACAAGTCTCTCACAACTGTTTCTCTGTGTAGAAGGGGAACCACGGAGGAAAAGGAAGGGTTTCCCACACCGAAGTTCTTAAATCTTGAACCAGCTTGGCTGCAGTTCTGATCGCTTCCCCCCATCGTGTACACTGTACTTTCACTCATCTCCAAAAGCGAGCTAGAAAGAGTTTACAGATGGGAAAAGATGAGCTCTTTTGTGCATTATTGCACATCTTTGGGTTTATACATACTCACGTGTAGATTCTGAGATTTTTAGTAGCCTGTTTTGGACAAAATAAGCGACTTCTTCTCTTTAGAGGCCAACTTTCTAACCCAACAGGGGGTTATTTACAAAGAGCCTCTATAGCAATGATGAATCGTTCCTGTTTCAAACCATTTTACATCCTTGCCAACTGGGTTTATTAAGGGCCGTTGCTCCAGCAGCATCCACAGCTCAAGTAAGCAATAAATGGGAAGATTTGCGATTTCATTTTTCCTTATGTAGGAAAAGCTGCAAATGTGGGGTGTGGGGTTTTCAAAGCGGTGCCTCTTGTTTCGGTGAGGCTGTTTGGGCTACAGCACTGCTTTGAAGCCTCAATTAGGAAACCCATTAGGAAGGCTGTGATTTCTCTTACCGCTTCTGAAGTTAACTGGGTGTTTGATGCCAAATGCCTCCCACCCACAGACGACACACTGAGCGAGTAGGTATGACTTGATCTTAGTATTCCAAAGGCATGATATATTCCCTTAGTTTTGTGTCTTGGGGTGGTGTGTTGGGGTTTTTTTTTTATAAATTGTTGGTTTCTGCCCGGATTTGTTTTACACAAACGTGAGGAGGAAATGAAACCAGTGGAGAAAGGTCGCTGCTGAAGAAACAGAAGACAAAAGTTGTATTATATCACACGATGGATTTGTATTCAGTCAGTAGCTCTGATGCTCTGTAGGTCTGAGTTGTTTTGTACTAATAGCCAACTTTTGTAAGGGAAAAAAAAAAAAGGTGTTGCCCTTTGGAAAGAGCTTAAAGGGTTTCAGTGACTTTAACATTTTTCTCCATGGTGTTTTAGGTAAAAACCACACATTTTAGTTAAACAGAGCGAAACCAGTTGGGATTTTGGCCCCTTCCAATTTACTGGAGTGCAGTTTCTCTGCCAGATCAAAAGGGTGTTTTAGAAACATGCTGCAACTCTCTCTGCTCCAGCTCAGTCTCGTGCATCTACCTTAGTCTTCTTAAAAGGGCTTGAAGGAGAAATTGGTTTCTTGGCATTGCCATACTGTGAATTAGTCCAGTGCCTGTCGCTGGGCTGGGCTTAAAGACCAGTTCTCTTCTGCTTCTGGTTTCTAGAACCAAGAAGCCAGTGAGACAAGACAATGCCTTCTGCTGAGTTTTATCCTGAGTTATAGGGCTGTGACGCTGAACTCACATCTGTACTTTTTGTTTTGTAGTGTTACTCATCTTTCCAGGTACATGAGAATCCTTTGTGATTCATGGAGGGAAAAGTCCTTTGCACAGAAACACCTTTCCAGATGGAATAACAAAGGTGGTCGGGTATAGAGAGCCGTAACCTGTTAGAATCTGATCGTTTTCACCCATGAGCTGTTTTGCTAAACAGCTTCTCCCCGAAGGGATGTGCAAATACACAATAGAGGCGTCTGGATATTGGCTTTTTCAGACTTAACGTTTAGTGTCAGAAGGCAAAGCGCTTTCTGAATACCAAAGAGAAGAGGGGGAAAAAAGTTTAAAAGACTTTGTAGCTCTGATCTGGTCTTCCTTGAAAAGAAATGGGTATCATCAACACCTTGGTCCAAGGCAAGTCATGGGTTTCATTGCTCATCACTGCAATATGCTTTCTCTTTTCAACCCTGTCATCTCTCTGTAACTCTTGGTTTAGTTCTCACTTTTCAATCTCGTTCAACTGCAGGAGCAATAGAGTTCTTAGAGGATTTTGTCTGTTTGGTTTAGGTTTACTTGTTAACTTTCCTGTTTGTAGCTCTTTCTTGTTAATATCCATAGAAGTGAGCACAGATTAAATACAAATAGCGTTTAGTTTCTCTTCCCTGACTTGTTGAAAGTGATCAGTTCTTTGAAATGGTGGTGTTCTTCACAGGAGAGACGTGAACGCGTAGGACATCTTAAAACAATCTCCATTGCTGATCTGCTTAAATTCCAAATTGTGTGAGAGAAATACCTAAGCTAGAAGAGATTTGCCTTAAACTACACTTGGGTTTAAACCTAAAGCATAAATTTCTTTCAGTACTTTATCAGAGGGTTTTGAACTCTGGAGTGCTTTTTCTTTTCTTACAATCCCCCCCTCCCCCAGCCCTTTCCCCCTCTCCCTATTGGTGTCTATTTCTGCTTGACAAGGGTCACACCATCACAGAGCAGTTGAGGTTGGAAGGGACCTCTGGAGGTTAACCCTGCGCTCAAAGCAAACAGATTGCTCAGATATTTTGAGTGTCTGCGGAGATGGAGCCTCCCCAACTTCTCTGGGAAACCTGTTCCAGTGTTTGACCTCCCTCTGCATAGCAAAGGTTTTACTGTGTTTAGAGGGGATTTCTTGTGTCCCAGTTCATGCCCACCGAGGAAGGTCTGGCTCCATCATCTTTGCTCCCTTCTATCTGACAGTTTTACACGTCTGAGCCTTCTCCAGCCAAACCAGTGCAGTCACTCTCAGCCTGTCCCTTCATCATCTTTGGGGCCCTTATAACTTGTTTAGAGTTTCTCCCAAATAGCTACACACGAGTGACCCACTGCAGCAGTTTCTCCAGTCCCAAAGTGATGTATGTCCTGGTTTTCTGTACCCTTCTCCCACCTGGCACCGATCTTTGCACTGAGTGGAAAATCCTTTCCTCCCCCGTTTATTTTGCAAGCAGAGTGCCTTCACGACCACAGAACTAGCAAGGTTCTGCCCTGGGCCAGGGACCCGGAGCCCCTGCAGGGTCTTTACTCCTCGCGTATTGATTCGACCAGTACGGCTGATGGGAGCAACGGGAAAGGAAGGGATAGGGTTTTTTTTTCTTACTTAACACGGTGTTTTGGGAGAGGGAGGAAAAATTCAGAAGCTTTCTATTTCCCCACAAAGAGTGGGAGGAAAAGAAGTGCTTTTTTCGCCGTGTGGGGGATTTGGCCAAGTTGTTAAGGGTTTGTTTTGTTTTTAGCGATGCAGACACAGATCACGGCTCCCCAGGGAATCCCTGAGGAATCCCTGAGGAATCCCTGGGGAATCCCTGGGGCTGCCCACACGCTCTGCACATCAAGCTCCCCGATCAGAGCTGCTTCTCGCTGGCCTTATGCCCCATTCAAAAGCCGAGGTGTGTTCCCAGTGGTTTGTCTGTCGTAGTGCAGTTTGAGTTCAGTTGTCAGGCTCGCAGACACTATGGTCGCGTCTCTCATACTGAGAGATTACTAGACTAGGTTATTGAAAATGGTTCTGGGTTCATGTGTATCTGAGTCTAAAAGGTGTGAATTTAAGCTTTTTAAAAAAGTAATAGCTGCCAATGCAGTAAAATATATTTTATAAGACTATGATCCCTATATGTCCCTTACGGGATAAAATTTTATTGTTTTTAAGCTATGGTTTAAAGTTTTTATATGAGGGCTTCAGTCGCTTCTTGGTTGCTGGCATTCCCCTCCAGCCCCAGGACGTAAGAGGCTATTGGGGTCTCTCTCTGAGACGAACCATGAAGCATTTTATATGCAAATAGAAGGGGAGCTTTGTGCGCCCTGCAGGGATGGAGAAAATGCAGATGCGGGAGCACCCGTTGCTCCTAGATCCATTGCAACTTCCACACCATCAGAGTATGGAAAATAGCTAGTTCTCATTCAGATCAATTATGTTCCAGTTTTGCTTACAGGGTGAAACCCGGTTTTGGAGGGTTCTCATCTCCAAATTATGGACATAATAAATTCCATAGCATTTTGATGACAGATAAGAGGGTTCAAGGCCGGACGGTGCCTCAGCCACATGGGAGGCCCCTAGTAAATAGAATCAGTTCAAAGCCTTTGAGGAATTGTACCATAGAAAGAAAAACAAATGTGAATTTTTTTAATGCAGCAGTAGTTACTGCTCTGGGTTTTTGTTAACTCGATGCGTGCTGTCGCAGTAATTCAGTGTCCCACAGGTCTCAGTGACAAACCTGGTTGCACTAAAAACGAACCAGAAGCCGAATCAGTTTGTGGTGCTGCCAGCCTGTGTGGCATCTCTACCTACAGTCTTCCTGAGGGTTGCTGAAGTCCCCAGAGGAGTGGTTTTCGTTTCACCATTCGTTTAGCTGATGCATGCTTTTGATATACTGCCCTGGCTACAGCAAAGTTCTTGGACAGCTTCTTTGCCCTGGTCCTGCAGTGCCTTCACTCTAGGTGCTGCCCTATGGTGAAACCCCCGGGGAGGGAAAGAGTAAAGCTGGAGGGAAGTATTTAAAAAAAAAAAAAAGAAAAAAAAAAGAAAAAAAAAAAGTGACTTAAATTATTGTTGGGCTTCTTTGTGCATTTTAGTACCAGTGAAACCCCCTTAACTGTGCCAGTCTCCGGTCACCAGCCGTATATCCAGTCGTCATCTCATCCACAGTACAGCTTCTCTTGTTGATGCTGGCCACAGCTAGATTACTTGGCATGTTTATTGACTTAACAGAATTGGGTTTGGGTTTTGGTTTTGGTTTTTAATGTATACGATGTTTAAATACACTTCACATTTTATATAATACTATCTGGCTATTAGTATTTTTCAGGAACCATAGTTCTTGGTGGCTATATATATTTTTGTGACTTCTTTTGTAAACTAAGTGCCGTTTCAACGTTACAATCATTTTTAGAGTTATTGTAATCAATGTGAATATCATGTTTTTTCAAATCTGTTCTGAGCCTGTAGTGTTTGCTTTGTGATCATATGTGTAATGTATATATTCTGTATAGTTACATTGTATTGAAATACTAGCTTGTTTGATATAAGAAAAGTATGTATTGGGTACCTTTTTGCTAGCCTGGTTGTTTAATCTTTAAAAAAAAAAGTGTTCTAAAATACAAAAAAAAATGATCTCCAAACTGGTCCCATTATAGGTCAAAATTAAGGGGGGAGAAAAACTAGTTTTGAGTGTCTTTGGATAGAAACATGAAGCTAAGATTTTTCATTAAAATATTAATGTTTTATGGAGTATATCTTTGCTTGTGTGGTTATTTAACTAAAGCAGGGCTTATCTCCCAGGACTGAAGGCTCGCTTTGACCGCCTGTGAGAAGGTGTGACGCTGCTCCTAGAGCTCCATTCTCTTACGACTTCTGCTTGGGGTTAGTCTCAGAACAGTTGAGTGCGAGCAGGACTCACTGTTGCTGAAGTTGTCATTGGGAGGAAGGTAGTTTAGAACAAAAAGAGGGTTAATAAAGGATGGGAGAAGTTACACAAGTAAAGAGTATTAGGAACAAAGTACACGTTTCTGTTTCATTGTCCACTGTATATTACATTTCCTCGTGCTAATGCTCTCCTTTAGGCTGTATTCTGCAAAAGCCGTGGGGCCATCTCTTGGAACGGGGTTATATTGAAAAAGACAATGGGAAAACATTCCATGGTGCAGAGGAAACAGCCACAGTGGACCCTGGATGGTGGGGTCGGAGGGGTTTTGACATGCTGGCTTCTCATCTTCCTGAGAAGGGAGAGGTCCAAGCAGGACAATCGTAGGGACAGAGGTGTTTTATCAAAAGCCCGATTGGAAGAGGGAGTGTATCTGGTGATGGCTTTGGAGGGAGTTAAGTTTGAGACGTAAAGGCTTCCACTCCATCGCTCTCCCTCGAAAGCAAGAGTTTTGCTGGTTTGAAGGCAGGCAGAGCCAGCTGGGAGTTTGCAGAGATGCCTCGCAGGGCATTACAAACCTGATGCCTGTTGCAGATGAACGACTACTATCGTGAAGTGAGGGCGAGTGCTCAAGTGCCTCCCTTTGATGGATGTCGAGCTTCAGGCGTGTGACTGCAGGGAAGTCTTTCAAAGCACGACCGTATGTTTAACTTCAGCCCAAACCCAAAGCAAGTGCACACTGTTTTTCTGTGGCTTTTAAGCATTTTATTCCTGACAATAACGAAGGACTATTTCTTTTGCGCAGTGGAGAGCGGCCGAGGTGAGATTGAACCCATAGCTACCAAGACTAGAGCAGGGACCAGAGTTCTCCCAGGGCTTTGCTCTCTCATTCTTCCTGGTGAAAACGAATCTGCTAAGAGAAATCTGGCTGGGATTCTGCCTAAAACTCTTTTCACAGGCTGCTTGTGCGTGCTGCGGCTCCCGAGTACCAAGTGGAGCTCCGCCATCACCACTCGTAGAGCAGAAATTGCTGTGAGACCCTGAGCAGGGGTGAGTCCATGTTACACCCTTGGGTGCAGCTCAGGGTCCTGGTTTTCAGTCAGGTCTCTGATTTTGGGGAGCTGTTAGCACTATTTTCAGAGGAGAAGAGCAGATACACGCTTGCTGATAGTAGCGTTGATTTTCTTGGTTGCTTTTCACAAATCCTTTAGAAATAGGCCACAGGCACCCAGAGCGAAACTGGTGTGTTTGAAAACCACTCTGAAGGCTTGAGTTAAGCTGCATTCGATGATGAAGTGCCACCTTCTTGGTCACAGGGTCTCCCAGTGGAGATCAGAGACCAATCCATGGGGCATCTGTTTGTGTATCTCAATTGAACCTTTCCCTCTGCTGAAATTTGAACTTCTATCCAAATTTTGAAGTTAGTGGCCTCGGTGCTTTGCTCAACTGCGTGTCAGTTTGTGCTGCTGACTCTTAGATACCCCTCTGGTGGGAGTTTTGTGAGGGTATCCTTGAGAGCGCGTCAGCTGCAGCTGGCTGAACGGCATTCCCCGCCTTCCACGTGCCTGCCTAAAACAAGATGCTTAGGCCCCGGGTTTTGTAACATTCTCATCCTTTAGAAGATACCAGCTTTTTTTCCTCACAGAGTGCTGCTTGTTCCCCCCGTCCACGCAGGCGCACACCGTCTGGATGTCCTCACTCCGAAGGAATTTCGAGCGAGGACCGTACAAAAACATCGAGCGACCAACTCTTTCCTTGCTGCTTCCGTACAGAAACTGCTGGTGTTGATGCCTTTTGCTTGGTTAATTCTTAGTGGGTGGAGAAGGTTACTGGCTTAAACCTCCAGCAAGGACCTTGCATCCCTCTTCTTCCTTATTTCTCTGGTGTTTGGAGTGAAAAGGAGGAGCATGGGCTCCTGTGATGCTATGCCTCTCTCTCACGCTTTTCCTCCTCCTCCTGCAGGGAGGCAGGACACATGGACAAGATACTAATTATAAGGAAGCAGATATATTTCATGGTCCTGAGAGGGGTTTTTTGGAGTGGGGGGGAGTTTTGATGGCACTTCAGTGTCTTTTTCTACAGTTGTTAAATACTTGTTGGCTTAAAGTGTTTATATCTGCAGAGCAGTATAGCCTTCTGACCACTCTGGGCCCAAGATAGCTGTGAGTATGCCCCTGGCATTCGTACCTCTAGAAGGACAGAAAAACAAAGGGAAAATGGATCATCTGAATTCTTTACAGGAGGGAGAAGGGTCTACCGGGTAAGTAACCCCCCTGCTCTTCCCTGAGTCCAAGGGGAATAGCCACAAGTGTTGGGAGAGGAGCAAGGAAACCAGGATGTGCTTGTGGGCAGGCGGAGGAGGTGACTCTCCATCCCAGGATGGTTGTGGTGTGTAAGTGAAGGTGACGGTTTGACACAGGCTCGCGAGGAGAAACTGAAGGGTGAGAGCCTGCCGGCTTCAGAGGAGCGAGGTAGAGTATGATCCCAGTCCACTTAAGCATTTAGATAGCCTACCTTTCCAGAAACCTGATTAAATTGCTCCTTAGGAGCCTACCCAATTGGTAAACTTTGCTTTTGCCACTTGTTCTCTCACTCACCACGGCGTATTTTACACCCGTGCACAGGACTGGTTTGGGGAGACTTCTCTGTGTATAATCAGCACCTTACACCGAGCAAAACAAAAGTGGAGAGAAAAGACACCGAAGCACAGGACTAATGGGCAACAGAGCTCAGAAACCCAAAACATCTCTCCAGGCTGAGATTCATCTTCCCACAGTTTAAAGGAGAAGAGTAACAAAACTGCTAACAAACCCTTTTTATGTAACCTCAGCGGTGCAGCGAGCGGTGTCGGGGCTGACGTGACAGCAATTATAAACAAGAGTTATGCAACTGCCTCCTTGATTGAATGGAAATTAATACCCAGAAAGAGTGAGCCAAACAAAAAGAAATGGCTTGGGGTTGGCTTGGTATGTTTTAAATAAATAAAAAAAACCTGCTCAGGTCAGCCTTTTTCCAAAGGGAGCACAAACCCAGGGTGACAAATTTTGAGCAGACAAAGTGAATCGCTCTTAAAAGTTGTATTTGTGTCAGAGGCAGAATTTTGTTTACCTTTTAAGGCTTACAGCTCCTTTTCTTTCTTGCAGGCTGACAGTGAGGAAATTCAATATTTTAATGTGCTCGAGTCCCTTCTACTTGAAAACTCTTCTTTAAAACACTGTTCATCGGGTTGTGTCGCCGGGTTTTGGGATTCTGGTGTCCCCGACTCACACTGTCTGAGGAGAAGGCCCACGTCCACGTGTGTGTGAGTACACATTTATTTCCTCCCCATCTGGTAGGAGCTCAGATGGTTTTTGAGTGGAACCACAGGCAACATCGCAAGGGCAGCGCCTGGCATCTCATTTCCTTCCAGTGAAAACTGTTTTTCAGGGAAGTTCTTATTGTAGCTGGCTGCACTGGCAAATTCAGAGTCCTGCCTGTAGTCTGCTGTTGTGCCCAACTCATGTTCTCTCTGCCAGGCAGGATGCAGTTACTGCTCAGTCCCATTAATGAGTTTGTGAGGACGTGAGCTAACCTCCTGGAATCAGTGCGCTGTCCTGAGGTAGGTGAGTTCTTTTCAATGCCAAGGTGGATCTCTTCTCAAAGAATTACTGTGGCTTTTCTGTTTCTCCCACGTCTTCTTCCCTGGTGATACAGGGAAATCCGTATCTGGAGTACTGTGTCCCCATTTGGAGCACTGTGTCCAGTTCTGGGCTCCCCAGTTGAGGAAATCATAGAAACATGAGGTTTTAAAGGACCTACAAGATCATCTAGTCCAACTGTCCTCCCATCACCAATACTACCCACTGAGCTACTAAATCTTGTCTTGGAACACCTTGTCCAGATGCTGGACTGGATGATCTCCAGAGATCCCTTCCAACCCCAGATCATTCTGTGATTCTGTGGAATACTCATCCATGGAGGGATGAGGCATAGGATGAAACCTGTTGTTTCTTTGCTCCTTCTCACCTCTCCACCCTGAGTAGAAGACAGGAGCCTTGAACTTGTTTCCAGTGGGAGAGAAGAAAGCAGATTTTGGAGGCACCAGCAGAAGGTGGCTTTGCCACACATCCCGCTGAGATGCCTGCTAGCCTGAGTCATCTAGGGAATTCACTACCCTGTGTGCAACAAGTTTGGTGAGCAAAGTGCCAAAGAAAACCCACAGAATATAGCGATTTCTGCATTCATGCTCAGCAGTGATGAGGTTTTGTGCTGCATTCCCTGCCACAAGTTGACACTGGACTTCAGTGGCTTCATCCCTGATAGCTGGGTTGAGGGGGAAACAAAAAAAGCTTATTTTAAGGTTGTTGCATTTCCAAAGGCCACATTTCTTTCCTGGGCCAGTAACTCTGTGGTGCTACTAGCCTTGGTGCGCTCTTGGGTGCCATGAAGAGTGTGGCCCATGCAGCCACCTCCTTGTCCTTGCCTTTCCTGCTCGCTTCCTTCCCTCTCTTGCTGCGGATTCTGAGGGAGCAAGGAAAAAGTGAAAGCTCGCACGGCCTCTGACATCTCTCCAAACCAGAAATAAAGCCCTGAGAGATTAAATTTTATGTTTTGCCTCTCTTTCCCCTCTGGAGACATGAAAAGAATTACAGGAGCGTGATCTATAGCGTAGCCAGGCAGCTGTGATGGGTGCTTTATTAAAGTCCATGGCAATCAAGCTAACACAAACCAGAACCTTTTCCCTGTAGCTTTATGTAACTCTTTAAAAAGTGATGGATGTTTTGCAGCAGGAGTGGGAGGGGGGTGGAATCAGTAGGTCAGGTCAAACTGCACAACCTGATAACCAGAGCAATTAATAGCACTTAATGGGAA
The DNA here is from genome assembly GCA_013400555.1 of Jacana jacana. Lineage (NCBI taxonomy): Eukaryota > Metazoa > Chordata > Aves > Charadriiformes > Jacanidae > Jacana > Jacana jacana. Next base: position 358,597 of record VZTM01002773.1, on the reverse strand, counting down.
ATAGCAACTCTTGGCTCCTCAAATATTAGATGGTCTGTAATCCAGGACAGATTGCCTTTAAAGTATGGCTCTCATCAAAAGGGTGGCTACAGAGCCCTTGTTACAATAAAGCTGTTCCATGGAGATGATCCTTTTCACTGTGATGACTTAAGTAGTGTTTTTGCTACTGGTTTTACCCCTCTTTTGTCTCAGTGCAGTGGGAGCAGTGCTCTGGGGGTGGAACTGGAGTCCTTGCTTTGGAGAGCTGGCAGTGGGACTGTCAGCTGAACTCCGGTGGCAGCAGCACCTTTTCCCCATCAGCTGCTCTTTGGGCAAACTCACTGGATCAGCTGCAGGGCTCTAACTGGGGATGATCTGGTTCTGTCTTTCTTGCTAGCCGTGATGCCAGGAAGCCTGCAGCTTGAATCTCCGCCTCAAGGTGCGTTTGCTCTATAGGAAAAAAAAAGGCCTTTCTTTTGTTTGCTGGCCAACACAGAGACTAGGGGCTGGGTGTTGGGAGACTTAGAGAATCTAACAGCACAGAATTACAGCCCTGGCCCTTGATGTGCCAGGGCACATTTCCCTCCCCTTCCTTCAGCACCTTGGCTCTGTTGATCCCTAATTAACCAGAGACTTTCTATTTTCTAGGTATCTGCTGGTAGACCAGAGAGCCATTTATCTGTTGTCTTTCCTGAAGTCAGAGGAGGAGGAATCAGACTTCAGCAGGAGGAATCAAAGAGAAATAATCAATTCCTGCTGAACAAATGCCACTTTAACCAGGATATAAAAAAGCCAGCCCCCTGGATCTCCTCTCCATCTCAGGCCATGCAGGCGTAAGTCTACATTCCATCTCCTCACGCAGTAACTTCTTGTTTGTGCAATTCTGTCCACTACTGTGGATTTCTCTTACTCAGGGTGCACCCACATCATTTCAGGGCTTCTAGAGTTGAGATGGGCAGAGGAGTGTTCCAGTGCACACAGACACTGAGGTCCACAACTGCATAAATTCATTGCTGTGTTTCTGGGGTTTTTTTAATCAAGGATGTCGAGTCCATCCTCTTTTCTCATAAAAGCCAACTTGATTCTTAAACTCCTGACAGGAAACAGGAGGAATGAAGAAGTGGAGTTTTGGTTTTCTAAAAGTGTCCTGGAAAGATAATTACTGGATTATTGTAATTATCCCCCAAGCAAGAATACAAAACCTGCAAGATTGGAAACTAATTTCCACTGCAACTTTTTAATTTAGAAAGTAGCTTCCATTCTGAGATGGTGGTTCATTTTGACAAAATACCTCTATGTTTTTGAAATTGCCTGCTGAAAATATCTGATTTTTTTCCCCGTGATTTACCTTGCTATCAGAGGTTCTCCTCCTTCCTTGGATGACAGAGTAATTTCAGATCATGAGGGTTTCTCATAAGGAGGAGGCAGTTCCCTGCAGGACTCGGCCTTTCGGCAGACTCAGGAAGCCAGCACCCCCTTGCCAGCATTCGAGTCACGTTTGGTTGTTTGGCTTGGGGGCAGAGGGGTTTTTGTCAGGGCTTTGGAGACTAGAAAAGAAACCCTTAATTCCCCTTGTGAAAACCGAAAGGGACTGGGCTGGAAGATGACAGGCCTCCAGAAAAGTACATCGAGAAGGGCAGGTGTGTGCAGCCCTCTTTCAGCTAAGGCACGTGTGGCTCCGTTGGCACCACCGTGGAGCAACAGGCTTGCCCTCCCTATAGAAAACAAGTAGGATATGGTCAGAGCAGGAGAGAGGCTGGACTCAGTAAATTGCATTAGCATATTGGCAGAGTTTAGGTTCCTGTCCTGGAAGAGTATCCATAACAAAGCAATCTGCCTAATTACCCCTAGGTCCAGCAGCCTTGAGTGAGAAAAACCAGATTGTGCAATGCAAACCCAGTTCCGCCGTCGCCTTTCCAGCCCACTGTCCTTAAACAAAGCAGTCACGGCTCTGCCCAACCTTGTGGTGAATGAACTTCAAGTCTCTCAGCCAAGTTGGAATTTAGCTTGGGGTTCTTTTTTTTATCTCCAGAGGTGTTTCATTAGCTCAATTACAAGTGACATGTTCTCCTATGTGCTGCTGACTGAAAAAACTCCGCCAACCTAAATCCTCCTCCGAATAGAATCCAATTAACCTCTTACTCCCCCTTCCTTTAATCCCCACCCCACGCCTCATGGCTCGTTCGCAGCTACACCTTCTAGAGAAGACCAAAGCAAACTACCTGAGATAACCATGGTACTTAACAACAGAGGTGTTTGTAGTGGATTTCTCGGTTCAGTTGAGCTTTGGGCGTACGGTGTTACTGTCCACAAAGTGAGAGCCTGTGGGTTTTGTGATGGTGTCAGTTCTCCCTTGCACAGCCCATCATCTGGGCAAGCACCTGGCTGTACCCATCTGTAAGAGCCGGGCAGCAACCACAGAATCACACAATGACAGAGGTCAGAAGGGACCTCTAGAGATCATCTAGTCCAACCCCCTGCCAGAGCAGGGTCACCCAGAGCAGTTTGATCCTCAGTAACGTAGTTGAACGCGTTGGATGCAGACCTTTGTGTAACTGCAGGGACCACCCAGGGACATGACATGCTTGTTAACGATTTGGTTTGCTTATATGAGCTTTGGGTTCTGGTTAAGCCTTGTTTTGAAGGTGGTTACGATGCCTGGGTGTTACTCTGGCTTCCTGCTCGGGGCTGAGTTTTGCCCTAGATCCATTAATGTTTTGGCAGCGGCGGTTCCTCGCTGGTGTTGTCAAGACAGTTAGACGCTGAAGTCATCAAGAAGGTGTATAACCCTAAATGGAGGGGTTGGATCAGTGACCTACTTTTGTAGTGTCGAGTCTTGCACAAGTCTGACCTTCTCCTCATGATCCACCCTGAGACCTCAGCAGCACAACCCATTTCAAAGCGTCCCCTGCGCTGTCCCGGTTGTGTGTTGAGGTCTAACTAGAAGGACAATGAGTCCATCAACTGGGGCCAGGAGCTGTGATAGGGCAACCCTGAGTGCTTCATCTGGCTATGGCTTCACTTTGCAAATCCCCACAAACGTTCTCATTTTCTCCATTATTTTTTTTCCCATTCTATCCACAGTCCATGTCCTGAAGAACTTGTGCTCCCTGTGAATTAGTGGTAGGGTTATTACTGGAATTTTGTCTGCTTGTGTGCTTAAGCAGGCTCAGGCTCTCAAACTGGGCTGAGATTTAGGTTGCAGCGGTTGTTGGGGTTTGTTTTGTTAGCAGACAGTTCTTTTTTTGTCCTACAAGCATCTTCCTCCAAACCTGCCTACAACAAATAAGCAGTAAAACTCACAGTGCGGCATAAATGTGCTGTTGGGGACAAACCAGTCCCCAGGGACTGATCAGGACAGGTTTTGGCAGAGGTATGGGGTTACATACACCCCATAAACTGAGAAACACAGTAAAAGAAATAGCAAAAAGCTCAAATCTCTTCCAATAGGGATGCTCTGTGTGTTTTGTGGGTCTTGGATCAGCACAATCTGACTCTGTGTTCCAGCCAAGCTAGTTTTGCAAGTGTTGCTACAAATGGCACCATAAAATGCTGTGTCTTTGTTGGGTTTCATGTTTTATACCCCTAGGATGGAGTAGCCTGACGAGCACCTTTCCTAAAATCCTGGTGCGTGGACTGACAGCGGGAGTGCCATGTCCAGAATGAGCTAGTGTGTGTCTTCTGTGGGAGAGACTGGGAAAACCCTGTCCTGGGAAGGCTGATGGGTTTGGGATGGGAGTTGGGATGTGCCGTGGTGGTGTTTCGGTGAGGCAGGGTGGACAGAGCGTCCAGTCGGGTGCATGCTCGTGCTCATGTATGTGCCTGTGTTTGTGTAGGTGCCCGTGTTTGTGTATGTGCCCGTGTTTGTGTAGGTGCCTGTGTTTGTATGGGTGCCCGTGTCTGTATGGGTGCCCGTGTTTATGTAGGTGTGTGCTTGGTGCAGCTCACTGGGTGATAAAATGGGGTGAATGCCCTGGAACGTGGGAAGGCAGCGTCGAGGCTGTGCTTCACTCTGAAGTCAATACTGAGAGAACTAGTCTGGTCAGGTTTTCCTCAGACAATTATCTATGTATTCTCTTCCTCTAACAGCTCTCTCAATCCTTTTTTGGCATTTCTGCTTTTACCTCCCCTCCCCTCCCCTAAGCTGAGCATCCATCCTTCCTGTCCTTTGCTATCTAAGGACCTTTCTTGCCAGTGATCCCTGCAAGATGTCTCCCTGCTTCCCTCCTCATCAAAGCCGGGAACCTTCCCCCCACTTCACCGCCCCCTGGGGCGGCTCCGGGGCTGTTGGCTGCCGGCTGAGCTCGGCCAGTTTTCTCTGTCTGGGTTTTAGGTAGCGGTGGGCCCAATCCCAACCCTGACCTAAGCCTGCCTGGAGGTCCTTTCCCCATTTCCTGAACAACTCTGGGACCTTCTGTCTGGTTCAAAGCACGGGAGAGCCACGTCCCTCAGTGCTTCAGGCTGTTTGAACCCCCTGCATTTTGCTGTCTTTGGCCTATTTCTTCATTTAATGTTCTCTGTTCTTGGAGATGTTTTTGTTTCAGCCTATCCCCTTAAGAGGTCAAGTGCTTCCAGGGGGAGGTTAGCCTGTAGTTTTCCATGCGAGCAGACTGCTCCGCGTACGAGTGCGTTTGGTCTGTGATGATACAGCCAAGCAGGCAAAACCACAAGTAAATCAGACTGTTGGGGTTGGGTTGGGTTTTTTTTCCCACTTTTAATAACAGTTTACTATTCTGTAAGTGCATGTAAAGCACATGCCCTGTTCCCCCAGCCAAGGAGCTTGACAGCTTGTCAGCAAGAACTACCATAGGTCTAGAGTGACTGATTTACACAAGTGAAAGCACACGTGCCAAGACCTGGCAGCAGCTTGATCCTCCTTGTTGTAACGACTTGGCAACCCTCTCTATTCTCCTTCATCCAAACTTTTGCCTTTTATAGTCTTTGAATAACGCTTTTTTTTCTTCTCTTTTTTTTTTTTTTTTTAAATGTATGGAGCTGTTTCCCCTCCCTTCTCTTTCAGCCCTTTGCTCTCCTTATCTGAATTGGCCACAGGACAGGAGATCTTGGCCACTCTACAAGCAGTTTTGGACTTGAGTGCACACAATCACAAACCTGAGCGCGCACGGACTCATGTTTTCGTGCATGGGAGCATCAGGGCTCCCAAACTCTTTCTTATCTGTGCTCAGATATATTCCCATGCTGGTGAGTTGTACATGCTTGTGCTAAAAAATCACTTCCCTTCCTAGAAGGAAAGTGCACATCCATGAGCTCACACTCAATCCAGTGTTTATTAATATTGATTCCCATGTTCTCAGTAGGGAACGCTCATTTCACGAACTACACAGATCTGTCTGCCTTTCCAAGTGGGAGTTCTTACTGACATGCATATGCAAAGAAGTATAAACCACCCTGTATTATCATGTGGCTTCCAATAGAGACTCAAACTTGATTATCTACGAGGGTTAATTGACTTTTTCTCACTCAAGCCTATATTCAGGTATAGGCTCGTGCACAGCTGCGCAGCCACGCGGTTCCTCAGACACCCGCATTCTCAGGCACAGACAGTCTCTCACCCATGAGCTTATAGATTTATGATTTGTTGTGAGAGTGGAAAACAGCTGCTGCAGGCTAATCAAATACAGCAGAAGATTTAATGCAAAATATTGAAAAAAACCACTGTCTGGTAGGAGGGTAAAATGCTGAAAAACATGTTGGTCTGGTGGCGCTAGGCCAGAGCAAGAAGATTTGCACCTGGCCACGGGAAACGTCAGCAGCGGGTCTGGAAGAGGCTGCTTCTCCCTCAGAGGGGCTGCCAGGTCCATGGGCGAGAATTCACGTTGGGTTTGGCCCTGCCAATAGCGACATAAGTCTGAGGCTGTGGTTTTTGGGGGGCACGCAAGCAGAGCGTGTAGGAGAGCTTTCCTACCAGAGCCTGAGCTGGTAGGAAAGAAGAGGAGTCCAACTGGAGCGCAAGGTCTCCAGCAGGGCAGGTTGAGGTCCTGGCTGCTGTGGACACATGGGAAACCTGTTTCTCCAGGGCTTGTCAGTTCAGCACCTTTCACCAGTTCGGCTAAGGCTGCAAAGGCTTGGAAATAATTAACTGCAAAGGAAAGAATTTCATCTCAGGTTTCTGCTGACTGACGACACAGGCAATTTATGATGCCACAAGAAGCTCAGGCTGGGATTAGCTCTGTGTAACTCCCAATGCTGCTGCTTGGCAGCTCAGCGACTGTGTTGGAAGTGACTGAACTAGATTAATACCTTGTGGATTTGAACTACGAGCTTCCACGAGATTGGAGTTGTGGGGCTCAGACTAGAGCTGCAGTATTTGCAACATCCTCATCTCCCTTTCCCGGTGCCAGCAGGTGGGATTTCTCAGCTCAGCTCTCCTTTTTCTCACCCTGCAGGTAGAATCCCACTTGGCCTTCTCCAAAGGTGACAGTAAAGGGCTGGGCTGTGAAAATAGTGCAGAATCAAAGTGTCCTTCCCATGAAACCTATCTCGGCAGCCTCAGTGGGTCTGTGATGCCACTCACTCTCTGGAAAATGAACCCAGAGGCTTCTGCTTACTTGGGCAGAGAAAAGGCGATGCCTGAGCAGGGCACTCAGATGCCACACTCAAGGAAAAAGTGTATTTTGTTCCCAGTTCTTCCTGGCTCCGTCCTACCCACATGCACTGTGAAAACCTCCCTGTCTTTGTGGTGTGTTTTGCAATCAGCAGGTGAAGAGGGCTGTTCCATCTGTTCTGTGTGGCAAGACACCAACTGCACATCTCCGTGTTGGGGAACCAACAGCTCTCTGACTCATGGCCGATGGGCTCCACGCTGCCAAGGAGCCCAGATTCCCTCTTTCCGTGGGTAGACAGCCCTGGGTGGCATAAAGTACACATTGACACGTGCCATCCGGGGATATGAGAAGCATCTGTTCCTTCCAGATGTCCAGTCATCTCACTGTTTGTTAGATTTGGGGGCAGGAACCCTCTGTGAGACACTGGCTCTTCTCAGATGGCTGGGAGAGTGTGTGGGGCAGGGGGAGAACTGGCCGGGTGTGACGCCAGCAAGGAGCAGAGGCAGAGGTTTTGTGCTTTTTGGGAAACACTTTGAGAGGCCTTTGAGCTCTGGCTAATCTCCATTGTTCGTGTCTTTTCCGGCAGCAGAACGAGAGAGGAAGAACGGAAAGGGGCAAGAGAGCGGGGCTGAGAACTCCAACTGGAAGCCTTCCTGGTGCTGAGGCAAGCTTGGCGGAGTCCGTGGTGGCAACTGGAGCTGGAGGCAGCAGAATCCAGGCTTAAGCTTGGCTCAGATCTTAGACCCAGCAGACCCTCCTTAGATCTGCAGGAGCTTTGTGAGTAGACAAACACCTTTCAGCACAGCCTCTCTGAACCAGGTGCAAGCCCAGCTGCTGAGTTCAGCCGTGGAACAAGGCAGAAGGTAGCATTGCCCAAATCTGAGGACTTTGCACCGTAGCCATTTGATGTCTTTGATTTTTCTACAGGCTTATTCTCTTGTGTTGTAGATCAAACAAGACTGTTGGGACTCCACAGGCATTGCAAGCTTTGACCCATTACTATGCACGTAGGTGCTGCAACATGACATGCACAAAGTTGCCTGTGAACTTTCAGCAGAGCTGTGTATTGTGCCTGAAATGCACTGAATTCCACATTAAACCCTTTAATCCCCTCCGCTCCCAGCACGTGGCATTTTAGCAGATGGAGACATCTCGAAGTCCAGCAAAGCCTAAACCAGACATGACCTGAGGAATAGAGCTAGTGGGGCTCTGTATTTTCCTGTATGGGTTCAACCAGGTACAGATTAGAGAAAGGCTGGAGTAGACACCTGACATTGTCTAGAGCAGTGCCAGAAAGAGCTGTCCTCCTCAGTACTCCCCACTCAGTACTTGTTCCCCTTCCTCTGCACCAGCGGAAAAGCTTTGTTAAAAAAAGAGTCATTTTCAATTCAAGATTTTAAATGTTTTGTTCCTGATGGTGAGTCAATGATTTTTCCAGTCCCTCCCCCACAATAAACAAGTGCAGGCTGAGTGTGGTCCAGAGGAAAATGTGAGTTACACATGTCCTGGCCACATGCTTCTCCGGCACCAATGATAACCATATGGTGGCTTTTAGACCCCATCCCTCCAACGGGGAGAAGTGTGAGCGGGAATCAGTGCAGGCTCCTGCAGAGCAGATGATACATCACTCAGCCTTGCCTGTAGCTCCTTGCGTGTCCCCAGCAAACACCTTCACAACCTGGAACGGTTGTGGTGCCTTGTTTTCTAGTTCAGCTTCACCTAAGCTGAGGAGAATCAGGCCAATGTTGGTTGAGAAACTCCCAGAGAGCAGGGACTCTCGTGTAACATCGTCTTGACACTGAGCCCACAGCTCTGATACTGCACTTCTCTGCTCCAGCGCTTTGCTGGGGAGAGGGACATGTGATGCCCATCTCCACCTCTTTCGGAGTGAGCCCAGAAACTGTACTTTCTGTTCTAGGAAAGGAAATTAGAGGGTTTGGGGAAGGGCAGAGGTAGGCCTTGGGTTACTTTCATGTTTTAGGGGCAAACCCAGAACAATAGGTACAGTATAATTTTGGCATCTCACTCATTTAAGATGCAAACACTGCCTACCATGCCCAGCCAGACCAGTCCATCAATTGCTTGTCAAATTTGAGGAATGTCATCGAAGCAGCCCTGTCCCCAAACCAGTGCAGGGCCCATTTTCTGCAGAGTTATCAGAAAGCTGAAGCCCAGATTTCCCAGAAGACATCATTCCCATCATGACCTAAATACCATGGCAGATTTGGGCATGGAAGAAGGTCTTCTCCCTTAGAGGCTGATGTCTTGGTTTCCCGTCCTCTGAGCTCGCCCTGGTCTCTGCTCACACAGCATGAGAGATTTCCCCGTGGTTTCCCATTCCTCTTCCCAAACAGCTTGTCCCTGTTGTTTCTCTGTATCTCGCTTACCTGTGTTTCTGCTTCCTTAGTTTGAGCTACCAGGGGAGCAAACAAGAGGAGGCTCGTTGATTATTTTAAGAGTAAAATCTCAGCTAGGTAACCATTATTAAAGCTGAGCTACATACACAGCAAACATGAGCTGCACTCAGGCAGCAGTTCACAGGAACTTGGCAGAGGCCTCGCCTGCATTTCAGAATCCTTGTCCTTTTTCTAGATGAAAGCCCTACAGAAGGATTTGTTTTTCAGACAGAAGGCAAGCCAAGTTGGTGATTTCATCCCAAGGCAGGCTGTGTCAAGCTGGTCCTATTCAAACACGCAGGAAATCAACCTTGGAGCCCGTTCAGAAATGAGGATGGAGAGAGGGGGTAGAGATGGGGGCCCTGAGGAGGACATGGTCTTGGATTCGGAAACGTAGCTTGGAACAAGCAGGGAAGGTACCTGCTGTCAGCGCAGGGCTGTGGGGACGTGTCCTCACCCTTTGAAGGATTAACTGGCAAGGTTTCAAGTAGCATTTCTGAATTTCCAGCTCTTCTAAAAAGCTCTTCCATCGCTGTCCTCGCGGAGCCCTGCGAGGGACACGTGTGGCATCGCTCTGATAAGAGGCCAGGTGCCTACCACAAGCCAAGGCAGATTTTCCCAGAGCCCCCTCATTCCAGTACGTTTTTTCCTTGTTTAAACCAATCATTGTCTAATTAAAGCAGTTGCTTTCTGAGAGTAAACGTGGATTACTGAGAAGAGGAGAGAGAGCTCGCTCTGAACAGGGGAAGGGGGGAGAGGGGAGAAGGAAATGGAAATAAGACTCTTGTGAAGTCATTCTTTACAAGCTGTTTTAATGATCTCCACTTAAACATTTGTAGAGCAGCTACAGAACACCGGTGGTGGAGGAGGGGGTCAAGGGATGGCAGAATTCAGACCATTTGTTCTTGCTACAAAATCTCTGAGATGTTTGGACAGCCACTTCCCAGGCAGCCAGGGAAGCACAGAGGGGGAAAACTTGGCATAATATTCTGCACCACATTTCTGCAGCTGCAGGCTCGCCCGTGGATCGGAGAAGATATCACCCCAAGAAGCTCCATCACGGTGCGGCGTTTGGAGTGCAGCTAATCACGTGGGAAATTAGGGAGAGAAACCTGCCTGGGATCTACATGTGAGTGTGTATAATTCTTCATCCCTAAATAATGGCTGAGCAAGGCAGGCAGAGTTTGCTGTCACTGCTGGAAAAACCTCAGACCTGCCCCTTTGCACTTACTCTGCCTAAAGAAAAGCTTCAAGGGCTCCAGTCCTTCCTTTCTAGCAATTGTGTTCATGGATCCAGATTTTAGTGGTTTGGGTTTTTTTTTTTTAAAAACAAACCCAAGCACTTTCTGATGTGAATAATACCAACAAAATGTTTGCCACTTGGCCTGGAGGATGGGAAAAATGCAGACAGCAAAAGCCAAGGCGGTTTCTGAATGTCGATGCTCATTAAGTACTTTTTAACATTAGTGGCTGGTGCTGGAATCTGCCCACGCAGGCTGGAGGCTGGGGAAATATTATTTGAACACATCTGCTCCAAGAGATACTGTCAGACTTGGGGAGCATCTTGTGGTAATGAGGGGAATTTGTTTCCTTGTTCAGTCCATCAGCATTTTCTCCTGATCCTTTTTTTTGGGGGGAGGGAGTGAGGGGGGGCAGGGGGTGGGTTTGTGAGATCCTTTCAAATTTTATTTTCTGCACTTTTTTTTCCCCCCCCAACGACTGACAAGGCTCTTGGGGAATATTAAAACTCTGTGTTCACTGAGCACCTTCTTCCCTCCTGTGAAGAACCTGGCAAAGCAGGGTGAGAAGTAGTTTGGAAGTAAAGGAAGGGAAACTTAGAGCAGCGGGCTCAGAATACAACACAGAGTTGTGCCCTATCTTCTCCCTCCTCATGCCCCAGCCTGCACGTGTGCATCTGCTCTCCAGATAGAAACCCCCTACAAGACCCCAGTGTGGGGGTTAAAGCACACCAGCTGTCTGGTTTGGGCTCTCCTTTCCAAAAAGCTGCCCTGAGCTCTCCCTGATCACTGTTATTCGAGGGATCCAAACCTAGTTGTGAAAAAAGGGGTTGAAGGGGATCAACCAGAAGGTGTCCCGGGCCAGAAGTGCCTTCTTTCTGCTGCTCTTGCCCAAGGCAGGGTGGTACTGTCTTCTCCAGCCTCGAAACTCCATCCCCCAGCAACTCTTCTCTCCCTGTGAGAATCACAAAGTTTTGTTGAGGAGAGGATGGCTTTAAGCCCCTCTCCTTTCTGTCTTTCAGATGGTTTAATTAAAAGCTCATTTGATGTCGGTTCAGAAATTCTGCCTTTTGTTTCCATCCTCACTCTTCCCTGTGTTTAAATGACTACCTTGCCAAATCAGGTGTCTGTGTGCTCACCGCAGATCTCTCTGCTCGCTCCTTGGACCTTCGTGCTGCTTGTGGCGCTGCAGGGTGGCAGGGCTGTGTTAACCTCCCTGCTTCACTGGGCACATTCAAAGGTCAGCACAGCAGCTGGAGGCGCCGACATCTGAAACAGGCCTGGGTCTTGTGATGGCACGGAGTTTCTCTTAGGGGTATGTGGGTTGCACAGGGTGAATACAAGCCAGAAGAGCAGGTGCTCAAGGGTGGTAAAGCCCTTCGTTGGGAAAAACGTAGGCTCTGGGGCTGTTTTCTCAGAGTCACAGCTGAGAAGCTGCCCTGTATCAGCTTCAGAGTTAGCACAGGAAGGGGGCATCTCCTGACTCACAGCCACCCCAAGGTCCCCACAGAGCAGACACCTAGTCCTGGCCCTGGGAAATGGTGTGACTTGCACAGAGTTGGGAGCCAAATGGAGGTAGTGTGACCCCCAATTTGGCTGGCAAGCTGGTCATCTGGGAGCGAGCCCATGGGGCGGTATTATTTGGCATGGAGGAAGCTGCTTGGGCAGCTGACGGGCTCTAGAAGAACATGGACCTCTTGGAGTAGGGCCAGAGGAGGCTACAAAGATGCTGGGACAGCTGGAGCCCCTCTGCTGGGAGGACAGGGGTTCAGCTTGGAGAAGAGCCCCCCCTTCCAGTCCCTCAGGGGCCTCCAGGAAAGCTGGGGAGGGACTCTGGGTCAGGCAGGGGAGCCAGAGGACAAGGGGGAAGGGTTTGACCCTGAAAGAGGGGAGATGGAGCTGAGATGTGGGGAAGAACTTCTTTGGTGTGAGGGTGGTGAGAGCCTGGCCCAGGTTGCCCTGAGAAGCCGTGGCTGCTCCATCCCTGGAGGGGTTCAAGGCCAGGCTGGAGGGGGCTTGGAGCCACCTGGTCTGGTGGGAGGTGTCACTGCCCAGGGCAGGGGGTAGTACGAGATGATGTTGAAGGTCCCTTCCAACCTAAACCATTCTATGATTGGGTGGACAACAAACTGTATGTCTGTAGTGGGGACAAGGTAGGGTCATTCAGGCCAGGCTTGATTTGGGTCCAAGTGCAGCTTGACCCAGATGTGCCAATTAGACAAAACACGAGCACCTGGCTGGGCTTAAATGCTGCTTCTTGGGGGAGGAGAGTGGACTGTTCTTGCCTTCTGCTCAGTGAGCTGCTGTGGCCCTTCCTGGGGAACTGGAAACTTGAAGGAGAGGAGCTAGAAACAGTCTATGGTTTTGCAGGAGGTGATTGCTGAAACTTCTCTGCATCAGATCCAGGAGATCAAGCTGTGCTGCCTTTGGGATCCTGCAGTGGGCAACGGGCAGGAAAATCAAGTTTGGAAGTGAGTATCCCAGTATTATGCTAAAGTGCAAATGCCATTTGAACTGGAGCAGGGGGGGACAATAATGGTGGGCAGTGACTGTGATCTAATTGCGCTCTGGGAGGTGGAGAGCTGGGAGGAGACAAGTGTATGTGTGATTTAACTTCTGAAAAACAGCTCACTTTGAGAATGCAAAGGTCATCTAGAAGGAGCCTGAGTTGGGCCCAAGATCAAAGGATCTCACTGAAGTAAGAGAGGGTTTTCCTCCCAATTCTTACTTTGGATTTCTAGCATGATCAGCTCCTATCCTTTTGTGGCCATGGCTCTAAAATGAGCAGAGAACAGCAACAACACCTTGTCTTGGAGAAGCTGAGGCTTTTGTTGGAGCAGCTCTCTGTCCTGTATCTGGATGGATGTGATGGGAGGACGCCACCATCAAAAGGTAGAGAGTTGGACTAGATGATCTCTAGAGGTCTCTGCCAATTCTGACAATTCCATGACCCTGTGAAGCATTGGGAGAACACAGCCAACCCGTAGGCAGTGAAAGGTAGGGGGAAGAATTACCTTGGGTGAGCTGTTTCAGATGCTGGGAGGGTGAGGGTGCTGAGGAGTTCAGTGCCTTTTCCTTGCGCCGTGATCATGTTAATGCTGAGATCTGAGTAGCTTTAATTTTATTCCTAATTTTATGCTCTGTGCACAGATCATAAAACACAGTGATGTAGTTGCCCAGTGGAGATGAAAGCTGCTTACCTGGTGTGTACAGTGAATAACAATGAGAGTTAAGTTGCACATTTCAGAGTCTCTTCTGCTCTTCCAGCCGGGTGAAGCTCTGCCACGAGAGGGTGGTTTTCTTTAACTTTTGTCTGTTCCCTAGCACCCAGAGTGTTAATTTTCACCTGGCTTTTCCTGTCTGCTTTTCCTAGCCTTTGGAAGCAAAATGCTCAGAGGTGGCTGCTCAGCATCCGTCCATATTCGTGTTGAAACGGAGAAGATTGTAACCCAGAAGTAAGAAATTCGGTGGCTTCCCATGAGTGTGCTGAGAGGAGGTACGTCCCCGGGGGGGAAAAGGGGGGACTCAATTAAGAGGGAGCCTGTGCAACAGTCCTGGGTGCAGATCTGTGCATGGCGTGACTAACGGAGGGGAAATTGAAGCCGTGGTCATGGGCCTTGTGTCTTCAGGAGTCGTTTTTGTTGGCTGATGCTAAGAAATGAGTGGTTGTCATGGTTACTGGCTTCCCCTTCCTGGTCTTGCCAAATGTCTTCTACGGAGCCTCGGGCTTGGAGTGGGATGTGGTGTTTTTCTCCTGTTGAGATCATGCTCTGCTCCCAGTGCCTTGAGTTTCAAACATTAGCACACTGGGGTGCTTGGGTATCTCGGGAGCCTCTGGCGCCCCTATCCTCTTGCTGGTGCTTTCCCCGAGGAACAGGGAAGAAACGAATGGTACAAAAATCAACTGTGGGGATACTTAGGGATGCAGGCCTGCATTTACAGGTTGGGCAGAGGTATAGGGTGTCTGATGGGCCTGAGGGGTCCTGGCTCTCTGTACCGTGGGCTGAGGGGCTCGGTACAGGCGATGGAAAAACTTTAAGGGATTAGCAAAGTTCTATCTTCTCTCCCATTCTTATTTTCCATGTTCAAACCACAGCGTGTCAAGTTATGAAGTGACCTGAACCACGGAGGTCAGGCTTAGATTCAAGTCAAAAATCTAGCTGACTTCTTTTCCCTCCTTTTTTCCCCACGATGCCAGTAGAGGAAGCTTGAGAGAGAGGTGAGCAGGTTAACGAGGAGTCTGTTCGGGTTGGCTTTTGAGCTTAGCTCTGAAAAAGGGTTCGTGCAAGTCGTACTGGAGCCCCCCGCAGCAAGGGGACGGACAGGCAAGCCCTGCTGTAGAAATTCTTGGAGCAGGAGGAAGATGAACAGTCTCAAAGGAAACATGAGGTCATTTCCCTTTTAACTTAGTACATTTCAGAGATATTTTAACAATTAATCAATATCTAAATCTGTAGTCCATTATAGGGCTTGGCAACGTGTTATTTTATAGTCGAACAAATGGGAGCCTGCCTGTGCTAATAGGCCGAATCCCTGAGCTACACTAAAGGTTACTATCACGTGGCCAGTGATAGCTTGCTCCTTCCTGCCTCTTTGGAGATAAGGTCAATTATATTTACCATTTATGGAAAATGTTCTTCCAATTGACATGATGAGGATGCAAGGAATCCGCTTTTGCTTTCGTCATTTTAAACGTTTAAAAGTAATAGTTGCTACTAAAGATCTGGGAGTGAGGGGCAGGGGAATCTCTCTGCATAGCAAGCCAAATGTTACGACACAGCCTTGGCTCTAGGCACTGAGGCTACTGCTGAGCCCCTTTCGTAGCCCAAGCTGGAACATCTGGTCCATCTCAGGATGAAAGGTCAGGTCCCCCTGGGAGGTGCAGGCTGTGAATTGGTGTCCTCCATTCCCCTTCAGCCTCCTGGATGGGCCTCGGAGCAGAGTGCTGGGCTTCCCCAGCCCTCCCAACAGGGGCCTGGTGAGGTGTTCTTGGCGTGTGTGGGCACGTCAGGAGGCCTTGTGGTTAGGGCAGGGATCCTTTTTGATTTTGCCTGCTCTACTGGCCAACATCCCCGGCTATAGTTATTGCCCTGCCCTGTTTACCTGCTTTAAAACAGGCTTGACTCTCTCATCCTCAGGATGAACTAACCTGTCTGTAATTTCTGAGGAAGATATCCATTATTATTTCTTTTTTTCCCCCCCTGCCTTACCTTTTATTCTCCAAAAAGACAAGTTCCCCTTCTCTAACTTCTCTGGGCCCTTATTCAGAGTAGTGGACAGTGAGCAACTCTCCTGGCATCTAACCCTCTGGAGATGGAGAGGGACCCGACTGCGGTGTCTGCATTCAGGGTTATCACTGAACAGTGTCACAGGAGCATCAGGGCATTAGTCACTTAATTAGCATTAATAGGGCAATTATTATCTTAATAAAATGACTGATTATGACATAGAAGCTGTATTTGAGGTTTAGCAGCTGCAGCAGCCCGACTGAATTGTATGTTTGTTAATCCTCAATGAGGGTGTTCTATTTCACTGAGTGATGTTTATTTAACATGCAATAAGTGTCTTAGTGAATCTCTATTAAAGGCATATGTGGAAACCTTAATTTGAAGCATTACAGAGGAGAGTGAGACTGCTCAATTCATAAAATCCTGTTTAAACACTGTGAGCTCCAAAAGCTGGCCAGTGCCAAAGCAAACTGTGTCCTGTAAGCTCTGTGCCAGATGTCTCATGTGGGGTATACTCGAGGTCCAAAGAAAATAAGGTCTGGAGGGAACAGTTTGGCCATTGAGTCTCCACTCCAGCCTATATAAAGGGGTTTCGTTTCCATTCAGGAAATACAAACCTCTTCTATATGGATCCTGTTCAAAGTGTAGTTTGCTGGACGGTTCTCCCCAGCAGCAGCAGTTCTCAGTAACACCTTTGCCTGGGAGCTGGTGGGGAGGCTGGGGAAATGTCCTAAACCACTCAGCTTTTGGGAGAGACAGTCAGTCAGAGGTGATTCTGGGTGTTTCACGTGGCACCAGCTAGTGCCTGGTCTGGTGTTAGGCACCTTAGAGGTTCTGGTGGTGGTCTGGGTCAGTGGTGAGGTGCAGCCTTAGGTGACCTGAGCTTGTCTTCCCCTGCGTCCTATGACTTTAGGTGATGTGATCTGGGCAGGGTGCTCCAGGGGATTGGAGAATTAACCTCTGGGAGACTGAGATGGTGACCCTGGAGAGCCTGACTTCACTCTGCACCTTGCCTGTTTCTTCTTGGGTGCATCTGTACGGTATTTTGCAGGTTGATGCGTGTTTGTTTTGCCTGTGTTCAGAAATACCTGGATGTGAACCAGCTCTGAACTGGGACCCTGTAGCAGCAGTGAACTCAGCTGAGAGGTGGGATCCTTCAGTGCTGATCTGGCACTGAGTTTTGCAGCCACAGGCCTTCCAGTTAGCTCAGGCATAGGCATAGCGCATATGTCTTGAGCTTCTCTGAGTTCTCTGAGTTTTGTGGCAATTCAGCCCCAAATCCAAACCTATGAGCTTTGATGCCAACCCTCTGGACCAGGACGTATGCCCAGCTTTCCTTCCACCTCTCCTTGAACCCTTCCTGTGGTGTGCAGGAGGGCTGGGCAGCGCTCACAGGGTGAGCTGTGTTCTCTTTGGGTGAAACTGAGTCATTAAAGGGACCAAAGAGCTTGAGGCTCCTGGGAGCTACTGCCAGCCCTGTGCTGTTTCCTCAGGTGAGGAAATGTCGTCTGTGAGAAGCATATTTGCTGGGGTGAAGCATGTCTGTATGAGGTCATCTGCTGTAATAGTAATGTCTCTTGTAATTTCTCCTTACTAAGGTGGTTCTGAAGTATTGTCCTGTCTTGGAGAAGGCAAGAGAGGGCTGAGGGGATTTCCTGAGGCTATCTGACAGTTTGGCAGACTGGCATAGAAGCTGTCTCTTGTCCAAGAGAGGCTCTTTAGATCCTGTACTGACAAGACACTCTTCTCCCTCATCCATGGCTCCTGTTGACTCTAACTCATGTTTTCTGTCAGTCATGGTGTAAGGTGTGGTTGAAATGGCTTCCCAGCTTGCTGAGCTCTCCTTTCACTACATCCCTAGCCTAGGTGCCAGCAAGCCCAGGAGCTGAGGGCAGGACATTGAATCATAAAATGGTTTGGGTTGGAAAGGACCTTAAAAATCATCCAGTGCCACCCCATGCCCTGGGCAGCGATGCCTCCCACTAGACCAGGCTGCTCCAAGCCCCCTCCAACCTGGCCTTGAAACCCCTCCAGGGATGGGGCAGCCATGGCTTCTCTGGGCAACCTGGACCAGGCTCTCACCACCCTCACACCAAAGAAGTTCTTCCCCACATCCCAGCTCCATCTCCCCTCTTTCAGGTTAAAACCCTTCCCCCTTGTCCTCTGGCTCCCCTCCCTGATCCAGAGTCCCTCTCCAGCTTTCCTGGAGCCTCTTGAGGACTGGAAGGGGCTCTGAGGTCTCCCTGGAGCCTTCTCTTCTCCAGGCTGAACTCCCCCATCTCTCTCAGCCTGTCCCCACCCCAGCAGAGGGGCTCCAGCCCTCCCAACATCTCCATGGCCTCCTCTGGTCCTGCTCCAACAGGTCCATGTCCTTCCTGTGCTGAGGACTCTGAATGTGTGCCAGCTTTGTTTGGGGAGGGACACATTCTAGCTGCTGTTTGGGGCCGCAGACCTTGCCACTCTTGGCTAACAATTCACCTTTCCTTGCTTGTCATCTCATCAGGGCAGCAAGCCAGGTGGACCCATAGGCACAATCACAACACAGGATAGATATTCTGAGTGGCTTGATCTATAGGAACAACACATGGAGGAGGGAATGAGTTCATCTCCTCCATGCTCTTGGCCGTGGCAGGGCTGTTCCTATATCCCCATCCTGTGCCGCAGTGGGGTGATGAGCTGGTTGTGGGGAGAATGCTCTGTCCCTTCCCTGGAAGAAGAGATTAATCTGAACCTTCCTCCAGGGAGCAGTCCTTGGTAGGCAGCCGAAACTTTCCTTTTCTCTCCTCCCATGACTGCTAGGGAATATCCAGTCCTTTGCATTGTCCAGAGTAATTCCGCTGCCCAGAGGATGAGTGTGTTTCAGCACGTGCAGGCTGGCTGTTTCCTTCCTTGCACTTCTTTAGCTGCTTTCTCCCAGGTCGGTGCCTCCAGCCCTTAATTCCCCTTCTTGCAATAGGAGGTTATTGCAGCTTGCCTGCAGGAAAGCAAGGGACATCTCTGTGCCAGCCCTGATGACCGTGGCTGGAGTCACACTGCAGAACATGCATCTCTGGTAGTGAGCCAAAAATGTAGTGGATAGCCATGACCCTGGTCTTAGTTCGGTGTCTAAACCAGTCTGTAGGCTCTCCAGCCCTATCACCCCCACTTAAAAAGAAGACCCCAAGAAATCCAAACACATGGAGAAGTACAAAAAGCTTAAGAGCCGAGGTTCTAACTGCAGTTTGTGCTGTATTGAAATTGAGGTGAACTCGGGTGCGGTGGGTTGGATCAAGCAGGATGAAAGGTGATGTGGTGCCCTGTCGTGTGAAAGGTCTCCTGGATTTCTGGCGTGGAGCTGTAGGTAGAAGGGTGAATGACAAGTGGGGAGGGGGGTGAGGTGTGGGGCTCTGGGGAGGGGGAGAACTCCATTTCTCATGGTAAGTGTTTGGAGTTTTTCTAGCTTTCCTCTGCTACCCCTGCCCAACTCAGACAACTCCTCTGTTCCTTGCTCTGCTTGCCCGGGGCTGTTGTATATGACTGTTTAAACAGTGTTTAAACAGCCATAAGCCTGTTTATTTACGAAGGTTATAAATTATCTTGAAAGCAGAATTCATCACCCTGCAAATACCATGTTTTAACAGGCAAGCTGGCTCTCTGCTAGCATGACAATAGCAATAGACCTCCTGGCTGCTTCTGCCGAGCCTCTGTCGAGGGCAGGTATCCTTGCACAGGCTGTTGCTGCCTTCCAGAGATCCGGGGAGGCTCTGAGGGGGGATGTCTCTCAGTGGATTTACCTGTTAGTGTACTGGGGAAGGCAGCAACCAGCGTGGGTCTGATGATGAACCACGTCTTCCAGTTATTTTGTGCTTGCTGGGATTTGCTGGGAAGCTATGATCTGTCTGGTCCAGTGTCTTCCAGGCATTAGCAGCAGTTGTCTGCGAAAGAAAGCAGGAGAGGCTGATGTTAGTCAAGGAGTGAGCTTTCCCTACCTTTTCTTCCTCGCCTGGGTTAGGGATGGGGGGGTCTGCTTTTGCAGCATGTGGCTCTTAACCACAAAACCATCAATTCCTGCTCAGTGTTAACTGGGACTGTTTCCTTGACTATTAGTTCTTCTGGGGCCTCAGACTTATTAAGTAACTGGAAGAATTTGTCTGAAAACACATGAACTTGCTGATTTCGCTCTGCAGAGTGTAAATTTTTTGTCAGGTAACTTTGCTCTCTAATGTCTGAGCTTGGAGTTGTGACCAGTCAGGACAGACATATTAAAAGCCACCAAGGTGGCTGTTGGCAACTCACTGCCTTTTCCCCCAGAGGCTGGGGATTTTCTTGTGGATGCTGAAGTCTTTTCTCTTGTCAGGAGAAGCCTCTAACAAGTGGTTTCAGCAGTCCAGGGCCCAAATGCTGTTGCATGAGCTGTGTAGATGGGGTTGACTCACTCTGGCAGGTTTGGTGGCAGCCGTTAATCATTTCACTTACCTGTTCTGTGCTGTGTAAGCTCTCGCCTCTGCAAATTCCTGGAACGACAAGAGTTGGAGATGGGAAAGATCTGAGGTCATCCAACTTCTTTCCTTCCCCACCCCCCTATGGGGGAGGGCTTGTTCCCTACACTAGATTTTCCTGTACTGGGTCCAGTTTTAAGTGACTCAAGCAGCAGGGTTTTCATGGTTTCCCTTGGGAGCCTGGCAGATTTCTCACCATGAGAGATGTTTTCCTAATCGTCCACCTGATGTGTTCCCCTCCTTGATTCCAGCCCTGTGCTGGAAGAGTACAAAGCTGCAGTGGGCTAATGCTTGTGAAATTACTCAAATACTGGTTAACTCTTTGGTGTGTCCTGAATAATAAAAAAACCTTTTGAAAGGAGGATATTATGGTGACACTTGAGGACTGAAAAAGACATTGGCGGTGTAGGTAGTGTGAGCACCAAGAGCTGTGCTCCTGTATGGGAGTTGAAGGCTTGTGGAAGGGATTGTGTTAGTTTTTTTCCTGCAGAGCATGAAGATCACCCCTGAAATGTTGAACCAAACGGCAAAGCGGTGGCTTGTGCCTAGAACTTAGTCAAGAAGCCTTGATTTTTCTTAGCAGGCTGAGGCTTTTCCCATGGATGGCTTTCTTCACTCGCCCTGCCTGCGCTGCCAGCGCTCTGTAACCAGTAGCTTGACTCTAATGCTGAAGTAATTCTTAAAACATCGTCTGCTAAATAGATCGGTTGTGATGGGATAAAGCCATTTTCCGTGAAAGATGAGTGGGATCAGACCTTGGATACACCATCAAATGGGAGCCCGCACAAGAAGGTGGGAGAAATAAATGTTTAAAGCCTGGCTGTGCGAGGGAGAAAACTAGAAGCAAGTCCAAGGGTCCACCACTAAGATAATTCCAGAGCTATTTAGAGCAGGGATGGGATTTGGTAGTGGTTAAGGGGTCTGTGATAGTGTAGTAATTCATGTGATGGGAAGCTTTGGGTTTTGTTGGGAGCTGTTGGCGTGGTTTATCTAAAATGAGCAGTGGGTTCTTCAGCTCTTGTTTTCTTCCCTGGTCTGACCAGGTGTAGGAAGCGATGCTGGATTTGTCCCTCTGCTGGGGAAACAGAGGGTGGTTTGTGGATCTGTGCTCCCCTCATGGTCCCACCAACCTCTGTGAGGAGCTGGTTTTCATGGGGAAGGGAGGCTTCTCCTCTGACCATGCTGGGGGATGGGGGGCAAAGCTGAAGAACATGATTAAGGGCAGTGTAAAGAACCACCTTCTGTGGGGCCTGATTCACCCCATCCTTGCCTGGATTTGAGTCTTTCCTCCAGGAATGTTTGATCATGCAGCAGGCAGGGCTGAGATCACCCTTCTGGCAAGGGCCTGCTGTGGTATGAGCCCCAGTCATCTGGCAGCGTGATGCTTACTGCTGTCTCCAAGGCAACCCTCCATGCTCCTCTTCTTCTTGGGAAGCTCAGCGTGTTTGTAAGGAAGCCGTCATCCTTCTTACTGTAAGTGCAGCAGATGGGAAAGGTTGGCTTGGTTTTTTTTTTACTTTCCTGTGCCAATGAACTCTGGACTGGGATGCTGCTGTTCTGAGGAACAATGCTGCCTGGGGTGTAGCTTTTCCCAGCCTGTGCCACCAGAATGATGGGCCCCCAGGTGGATTTACCAATCCAGCAGTTGTTTGCTTCTGACTGTTGTGTCCTGTAGTGGCTTCTCTGGGCTTCTCCTCAGCAGAAGCTGCTGGTTGTGTCACTCTGGAGGAACAGCCACACTCTGCTGTGGATGTTGAACCTGGCAGTTCAGATGGGCAATTACCTGCCCCCAGTGTGCCATAAAGTCCTCCTGACTGCTTGGAGAGGCTGTAATTTGGGTGGTGGGCATAAGTTGTCTTCTTACTGGCCTTAGATGCCCAGTGCTAAATAGAAATGAGCCCCAGCAGTGACCTGCTGTCTGGGAGAACTCAATCTGCAACTGCAAGGCTTGAGGTTTGTGTTCCATCTCCTGCAGTGTCCCCTGCTCTTATGCTTCCTTTTCAGGTTGATCTATAGATAACACAGAAATCAGGGTCTGGTGTGCTCTTCTTGCGGAGGGGATTGTACTTTGGGCTGAGGCAGGGCAGAACACATATGTTCTGTGTGTGAAAGAACCTCCCTGGTAGATACAGACCTGAGACCAGAGGGCTCTGTCCAGTTTTATTTGCTTAAAAACAGGCATTTAAGGTACCTTCTTAATCTTAGGGTTGTCAGTGTGTAGTGAGAGACTCCTCTCTCACTGGAGAGTAGCTGGACTTCACTAAGGTGACGGTAAGAGCTGGCTCGGCCGAAGAGTCTCGTGCTCCCTGTGGGTGACAGCATGCTCCTGAGCTATAAAAGCTGCTGTCACTCTTGTCCCCCACCATGAGCTCTGGGAGGGAAAGTGTTACCTTAGGTGCAAGCCCTGCTTCATGGTGACTTATCTTGTCTGCTCTGTGTCAAGAGGCAGCCCCTGGGAACCCCCCTAGAGCTTTCTTACTGCTTTTCTCTTGAGCCTGTGCCCCTCCAAATGTGACCAGATGCTTCCCTGGTATCCCTCAGTCCCCACTTTGCTCTCTCAGCCCTGGGTTTCTCCCGAGGTGCCTGCCAGCCGTGCCAAGCAGCTGGGATGCTGGCCTGTGTGCGGTCAGGCGCTTTCCAGGAACACAACATCAGCTGCCACGTGTGTAAATGGTGTCACTTGATGGCTCCTGAGGGCTGGAGGGGACAAAGAGTGTTTCCCTCTTGCTATCAGGGCAATGCTGGCATGCTCACGAGATGGGAGCTGGTTTGCCTAGTGCGTCTGGCATCTGGGCCCAGGGAGGGGGGAACCTGTCCCTCCAGCCTGTGGACCCCCCCAGTTCGGCAGCACAATCCAGACTGGAGTCACTGGGCAGAGAAACCAAGCGGGGCAGAGGCATTCAGCACTTACAGGGGGCCTTCAGCCATGATAAGATAAGGGGTTTAGTAACTGTGAGGTAGCAAGTCTGCCTGGTGGATTGAGATCATTGTTGCTGAAGGATGTTACAGGGACAATCCACTTAGAAGCTTGGCTGCTGTGCTGGATTTAACATTTTTTTTCCTTCTTTTCCCTGCTTATGTCCCCACCAGTGAGCTGGGGACTGTGGGAGAACCAAATCAGCAGAGTGGCACGTGAAGCCTTTCTCCCCGCTGCCTCAGAGGTGATTGCGAAGCAGTAACACCAGTGGAGATTTGAAGGCCAGAGATAAGTTGCTGCTTCTAAGCTTGCAAGCCCTAAAATGGTTTGGAGGAAGGAGCCTGGTAGTTGGTGAGGGATGTTGGATGCTGCACAGCAGCTTTTTTATCTAATTGCTTGCTTCAGAGCTCAGAAGTGGTAGGGACAGTCTGGCATTGCAGCCTGTCTGAGGCTTTACTGGTGGGCAGGTGTGAAAGGCTGTTGTCTCCCAGATAAGACAAGCCCTAAAATGTCTTTAGAGGTTCCCCCACTCCCCTTTCAGCTCTGCTTGGTCCTTGTAACTCAGGCCACGGAGGCAGATCCCTGGCCTGGTCCTCTTGTCATGGATGGCTGCCCCATCCCTGGAGGGGTTCAAGGCCGGGCTGGACAGGTCTTTGAGCAACCTGGTCTGGTGGGAGGTGTCCCTGCCCAGGGCAGGGGGTGGGGTGGAACTTGATGATCTTCCAACTCTAGGCTGTGTGAGGATTTCCAAGCAATCATGTGGGATGTTTTCCTTTGATTCAGCAGCTGTAATTTCCTCCCAAAGACCTGCCACGCTTTTCCTGGTGGTTTGCCTCCTCTAAGTCATCCCTTCCCAGCTGGGACTGGCCGCTGGTGGTGCTGACCTCCGGGCAGCCCTGCCTGGGTTCACTTCCAGGGCTTGCAGCCTTTTCTTTGCTCCCCCCGGCCCCTCCGTAGGTGCCCCTGGGCTCCCCGCTCCCTGACCCCGCTGTTTGCCCCACTGTTTACCTCCTGGGGCGAGAGGTTGCCCCTGACGATTGCTCTGGGTTCCCTGATCTCTTTACTTTTCTCACAGTTTCTAAGACGACGGGTGCGACGAGACACAAATGTCAGACCCCCTTGGATTTTGTGTGCCGGGGGCCAGGGCTGTCTCTGCTCCACCTCTGAGCTGCTGCTGGGTTGCACAGGCCCCCGGGGCTGCCACTTCTCGCTGCGCTTTTAACACTTCCCATCCCCAGTTTCTTATCTGCAGGCTCCCAGTACAAACCAGAGCTGGGTTTAGCATCAGAAACACACCATGTCTAAATACAACCAGCAGTTTGGGGACTGGCAACTGTTTGGTGTTTTTTTTTAATGTGAGCAAGTAGAAGACTCTTTCCTCTGAGTGCTGAGTTAGAGGGGAATAGCCAGGCTGAGAGAGTTGGGGGGGTTCAACCTGGAGAAGAAAAGGCTCCAGGGAGACCTCAGAGCCCCTTCCAGTCCCTCAAGGGGCTCCAGGAAAGCTGGGGGGCGGGACTCTGGAGCAGGGAGAGGAGCCCTAGGACAAGGGAGATGGAGCTGAGATGTGGGGAAGAACTTTGGTGTGAGGGTGGTGAGAGCCTGGCCCATGTTGCCCAGAGAAGCTGTGGCTGCCCCTTCCCTGGAGGGGTTCAAGGCCAGGCTGGAGGGGACTTGGAACCACCTGGTGTGGTGGGAGGTGTCCCTGCCCAGGGCAGGGGGCTGGAAGGAGATGATCTTCTGACTCTAACCGTTCTGTGATTCTTTGAACCCGAACCCTTATACTTGGGCCTTGAACCTGAGGGATGGGACTTTGCAGGCTGATTCAGAGCTTTGTGGGGTTTTGTTTGGGTTCCCCCCCCCAACCAACTACCTCATTGAGGCACAGCCAGCTGCTGGGAGCTGTGTAGCTCCGTTCTCCATCCACCCCTGCCCACACTTGTTTCCCTTCCCTGCCCACTTGTTCCTTCTCTCCTCTTGGCTCCCTCCAGGGCTTGCAGTCTCCAGACCTGCCCCTTCACAGCTTCCCTGGACCTTCCTCCCAGTGGTGCTTCAGGAGCTCTTCTGCCTTGGGCAAGAGAGACATCTAGTGGGGTCGGAGCTCAGGACTAGGTTTTTTTATTATGATTATTTTCTTGCATATTTATTTATTTATTTTTAATCCTTATGGAGGGCTGGTCTCCGTGGGAGCAGGAGCCAGGCTGGTCTCCGTGGGAGCAGGAGCCAAAGTTTCTGACAAGTCCTGTTGTGCTGATTGCCTTGGGGTGAAGTAGACCTTTGGTGGGCCCAGTTCATGGGGTGTTTCTTTCTCACCTGGTGCTCTGTGAATTGTGGTTGGGGCTGTTGGTTCTCTTGACACTTTGGATGTGGCTCCTCTCCAAGGAGGAGATGGCATTTTCTGTCCTAATCTTTTGTGGTGGGCCCTTGGTCATCACCTGGGGGCTGAAGGGAAGAGTTTGCCTTCAGAAGGGACACCAGAGAGGAGCATGCTTGTGTGAGAGCAGAAGGACCTGTTGGTTTTGGATGGATCAGGCTTCTAAGAACCCCTCCCAGCCCTTCTTCCCCCAGGAAGGGCTGATCTTTAACTTTTTGTGTCTTTTTTATTCTGAAATCCTGCTCTTGGCACTCTTCTTCCTCCTCTTGCTCGAACAGGCAATAAGCCAGCGGGGGGGGACGGACATGTGTGCAAGGGGAAGGATTTCTGCGTTCTCAGGCCTGGCTGGGGGGCAGTGGGGTCTGTCTGGGGGAGAACTGGGGTCTGCCTCCCCTCGGAGCCCCACGGTGGAGGAGAGAACGTGGCGGGAGAGAGGCCCAGCCGCTGCTCTGAAGCCAAGCAGAAGAGAATCACTCGCTGCTTTTATTCGGCCTTGGGTGTGAGGAGATTTCTATCCATTCCCATTCGTGTTGGCCTTTTCCAAGAGCACGAGGAGCTGGGGGGGATGAAGGAGACTGTGCTGGGATACAGGTAAGTGCTGCTTTTCTCACAGGCTTTGAGGGGTGAGGACGGCTCGGGAGGGCTTCAACACCATAACCCCCAGTTACCAGGGTGCTTGGCTGCTTCACTGCTTGTCTCCTGGCTCCTGGACAAACCGGTGGGTTTTAGGCACCTCTGATACCAGCGCAGGTTGGTGACTGGGGAAGTCGCAGCTCCGTGTTGGTGCTGACCAGTCCTCGGGACGGTGGGCATGTAAAGCTGGACAAGGAGGGATCAGAAGCAGATACTGCACCGCCTCGAGTCCTTGCAAGGCTTTGGGGTGGGGATGGTCACCGGGGGGGCAGTTTCCAGAGGGAATTGCACTCCCTCCTTTCTCTCTGCAGGAGAAATACTTCACGCTATCAAACCCTAGAGGCGGATTTGAGGGCAGTCCCCTCTCTCTGACAAGAAGGTGACACTGGAGCCAGAGCTGAGCCATCCCTTCATGTTCTTGGCTCTTCTCCCAGCCGCTTCTTCCATATCCCTTTTCCAAAATGGAACCCTCAAGCCCACGAGATGCAAACAAGACTCCTTTTGCATTACAGGCCCAGTGAACGCATGTCCAAAGCCGTCTCTGCTCGCCTCCCTCCTGCACCGGGTGAGGCTTCAGAAGGCCTGAAGACGTCCCTCAAGTTGGGCTGCCGTGGTGAGCTGCAGCGGTGGGAGGAAGGAGCCTTCATCAGGGCTTCACTGCGACTCAGCACCAAAGATGATCAGATCTGGCTTCCAAGGTAACGGGGCCCCGGTTTTGTCTGTGCTGGGGGGTGAGGGGAAGCCGTGGGCAAGACCGCCACCCCACCCCACACCCCCCAATAGTTGAGGGCAGATGGGTCTTGCTGTGTCCTTAGTGCCAGCCCAGCCCAGGGCTTTCGGGGGGGAAAGAGGGGCTGCGGGGCGTGTCTGGGGGAGCTGACTGCAACCTGGGGCACTGTGCAATCAGACCGGTCGTGTCTTCATCCGCTGTGCAAGCTCAGCGTTGGAACTGCCCCTGCCCCTCTCCGGGTGAAACACCCTGAACGGGCCTCAGCTCTGACACCCCCCCTGCAGCACCCCCAGGATGGCTTTCTGGTTTCTTACTGGTGATGAGGCCTGAACTACCCCAGTCAGGAGTGGTTTGGGGAGGTGGGGAGCAGCAGTTTTGGGGGAATATGACTGACTCTTCTCTCTCCCTGCTTCTCTTTCAGGAATGTCATGCAGCCTGGTGGGTGCTGCAGGAAGCAGAGAGCTCTCCTGCAGCTGGGACTCATCCATGTCCTCCCCGGTGATGAGTGAAGGTCCAGACAGAGGCAGGAAACAGGAGGAGGGAAGACCCCTGGGCAGAAGAGGCTTTTGGCAGGGGAGGATTTGGACTCGGCAGCAGGGAATTGCTTCAGAGCCGTGAGTTGTGCTTATGGTAACTGCCTTGTTTCTGCTGGGGCAGAGTGTGGAGTCTGATTCTGGGGGGAGAGACACAGAAATGAGCAGTGGGGGCCTGCAGTCCGTGACGTGCCTCACTCAGGGGTATTTCCCCAATCCCAGAAGTGCCAGCCCTTGGCTGGGAGAGCAGAGTCCATGGCCCCTGTGCTGCAGCCGGCCAGCTCCTGGCACGGAGCTGCTTTGAGGCAGAGGTGCCCTTTACCAGACCATCTTGCAAATGGTTCCAGGGAGAAGAAGGGGGTTTTTCTCCCCGTTGCAGTGCTGAGAATTCAGCCAGAGCAAAAACCTGCAGCTGCTGGGATGCCCTGGGGTGGGTCCAGATCCAGGTCCACCCAGGGACCAACCGCTCTAAGTTCTTCCTTTTCGGTTGCTTCAGGATTGTTTAAGCACAGCCCTAAAAGTGTTTCTTAACCCTTGTTTCTCTCTAGAGCCACCCACAGCCCAGCTCAGGCTCCTGTGAGCCCTTGCAGCCCAGCTCCTGCGGCGTCCTGGGTGGTCTCACCAAGGGGGTGCTTCAGAAGCCAGAAGGTGGGAATGCAAAGAGATCAATATCCGCCCCCACCTCCAGCAGGAAGAAGCCGGAAGGACCAACGCAGCCCCAACCCACCCCCAGACAGTTTGGGCGCTGGAAACAATCTGAGGTTTGGGTTTTCCTGTGGTTGTTTTTTCCCTGGGGGGTGTTTGCCAGCCCTTGGAGGGAAGTGGGGCACAGGAAGCAGAAGAGCCCTGTGGTGGTGGCCTCTTCCAGGCCCCTGCCAGCGTGGGGTGAATCCTACAGGTTTCCAGGTGGGAAACAGCCGGATGCTGAGGATCTCCTGGGAGTCTGGCTGGGTTCTGAGGGATGCCCAGACCAGCCCTGTGGAGCTGCGTGTGGGACCTGGGGCTTCAAAGCGTTTACCCTGAAATTCAGCCCCAACCCACAGCTCTCCCGGCGCAGAGCCGCTGGAGCAGCAGCTCCACAAGAACCACCCAGACAGAGTATTATAAAATAGTTTGGTTTTTTACTAGAGCGGCTCCACTTCATACGGAGTTTTACAAAACGATTTATTTACAGGCAGGGAAGGGGGAGTGTTGCTGCGCTGGGCTGAGGAAGGGACTGCAGAGGGGAAAACCAGAATCCAGTTGGCACATTCACAAGTCACCTAGTTCCGGGTTGTTTTCCTTACAAAAATAGGAAAGAGCTCTAAGGGGGGGGTGGTGGCGCAGGGCTGTGCCCTGGGATGGGTGCAGTGAGGAAGAGGATGTTACAGCACAACGTCCCCCTGCGGCCGACGCTCGGGAGCACCCAGCGTAGTGTTGAAGGCACCTTGTGGTGATGCCCGTTTCCCTGGGAGTGAGTGGGGCAAATGTCTTTGTTACAGGACCTTGGCATGCCCAGGAGCCACGTGGACCAGAGGATGGAGAGCGTGGCGTGGGACACCCCCCGGGGAGGGATCTCTGAGGAGCTTCCTCCCAAAACCATGGTAAGAGTTTCTTGCCCGTCCCCCCCAGCTGAATACCAGCCGAAGGGGCGCAGGCGGCAGCGTGACAACAAATGAGGGAGATAGAGAATGTATTTAAAAGCTTGGGTTTGAACTCACCCAGTAAAGTTTGCCTCTGAAACACAAAGTGTTGGAGTGCTGTCAGTTCTCATTTCCTTTTGGTTTATAACAGTAACCTTAGAAAATAGATCTCTCTCTCTCTACCGTGAGTGACGGCTCGATGACTTACCCGCCAGGGAAATTGATTTCTAAGTTGGGGATGCAAAGGGCTAAACCAAACCATGGCCTCGGGCTGTTGGGTACCCCCAGAGTCCCAGGCGCTGGCGCCGAGGTAGAGGGAGGGTTGAAGTTCACAGTAGAGGCTGTGACAAGGCCAAGTGTCCCAGCTGGAGGCGGCTGTGGCCCCTAGAGGCCCGTCTGCGCTTTGATCCAGTCCCGCAGGCTGGTGAGGCGGCTGTAGACTCCGGGCTTGTTTCTCTGGGCGCAGCCGTCGCCCCAACTCACCACCCCGGCCAGGAACATGCGGCTGCTGGGCTCCACGCTCACCAGGGGGCCCCCGGAGTCTCCCTGCACCAAGAAACACCGGCGTCAGCATCTCTCCCTCTAGGTGATGACTGTGTTTTTCCTGTGAATCCCAGGAACTAACTATCCAAGTCAGCTCTACAGCCACAAGCGCCCACCCGGTATTGCAAAACCAGTATCCCAAATGCAGAGAGAGACTCTCAGCAGTTCCTGGCTGTGGTTTAGTCCAAGTCAGCCAGCCCTAACCTCCCCTGCTCCTTCCCTAACAAAGAAGAAAATCCCCATAGATAAACCCACAGCAACTCTTCCTTTTGGTGCTGTGCCTCTTCTTTACAGCTGGCAACCAGCGCCCTGTCTCACTCACTGAAGTGACCAAGTGTCATCATCGACGGGAGTCGCTGCTCCGGCCCCTTCCCATCTGTCCGCCGTCCAAATCCCAGAGGCTCCCCATTAGAGTGGTGGGCGCATGTGTAAACGTGAGTGGAAGTTGCCGGAACAAAAAAGGGCGGGCCTGGCTACCTAAGGCCGCTCAACGGCCACGAACCCGCGCGCTGCCCTTACCTGGCAGGCGTCCACGCCGCCCGTCAGGATGCCCACGCACATCATGCGGGGCGTCAGCTGGTCCGTCAGCAGCTGGTTACACACGGTCTGGTTGATGAGCCGGATTTCTGCCTTCTGCAGGATGGAGGCTCCGCTGCCTGCCGGCAGACACAGGGCAGCGTAAGACAAAGCAACAGCTACATTTTTAAGCAGCATTTCTCCACCACCACCCCCTCCACAGGAGCTTCGTTCGGGCCCTGAACAGCCAGCTGACGGCCCAGTAAAGCCCCCTTGTCACGACGCGCCTCTTCCTACTGCTGTTTTTTCCAGCAGGACCGAGACGTTACGTTTGTGTCCTCCTGAGGGAATCGCACTCAACTCCAGTTGCACAGAGTGGTCTCGGTTGGAAAGAACCTCTGAGATGACGAGTCCAACCACACAGAAACACCCTTGGCCACTAGAGCAAGCCCTGAAGTGCCACATCCACACATTTCATAAATCCCTCCAGGGATGGTGACTCCCCCACCGCCCTGGGCAGCCGTTCCAGGGCCTGACCACTCTTGCAGTAACGTCATTCTTCCTGATAGCTAACCTGAGCCTTCCCTGCTGCAACTTCAGACCCTTCCCTCTGCTCCTGTCATTACTCCCTTGGGAGAAGAAGCCACCACCCACCTCTCTACACTCTCCTTTCAGGTAGCTGTAGAGGGCAAGGAGGTCTCCCCTCAGCCTCCTCTTCTCCAAACTAAACATGCGACCTAATCCATTTATTGCTGAATAAATCCATTAAATTCATCCATAAATTTAAGCACAGATATAATCACAGCTCTTCCCATGGATATGATTTCAGTCATGCCCAGCCCCTATTTTCCGTCAAGGCACATGAAAATCATATGATCACAGAATGGTTTGGGTTTGAAGGGACCTTAAAGATCACCTCGTTCCAACCCCCTGCCCTGGGCAGGGACACCTCCCACCAGACCAGGCATCTCCAAGCCCCCTCCAGCCTGGCCTTGAACCCCTCCCATACATCACCATGACCCCATACCCCAAACTCACCTCCTTCTGCTGTCGCTCCCCACCCCGTCACCCACAGGTCTTTGCCCACGGGGAAGCTGTGGCTGGCATCAGGCAGGCAGATGGGATGGACGACGGAGGAGAAGGTGACGGGCTGCTGCAGCTCCAGCACGGCGATGTCGTAGTCGTAGGTGTAGTCATTGAACTCGGGGTGGGAGATGATGCGCTTGATTTTCTTCCTCTGCACACTGGGGTCGTTGCGCTTGCCTTGGTCGGTCAGGCCCAGGTAGGCCGTCCACAGGCTGGCATCCGAGTACCTGCACCGGGCAGGAAACGCCCTTTCCTTGAGAAAGCCCCGGAAAAACTGCTTTTGTTTTTCCTTACTCAGAAGAACGCCTGAGGACGGAATGGCGGCTCCCACCTACCTGATGCCCTGCAGCTGCAGGAAGCAGTGTGCGGCCGACACCAGCCATCTCTCGGAGACCAGGGAGGCCCCGCAGATGTGGCCCTGGCCCGTGACGTGGAGGCTGACTTGCCACGGCCACTCTCCCACCTCCGAGTTCTGGCCCCCCACGATCCGTGACTTCCTGGTGTAGGAGCGGGTCCCGCAGTCTGGGACGGGAGAGAGAAGGGGCACCAGCTTACTCCTGCTGCCCGTCAGCACTCTGGGGCATCTCCTACAGTACCAGCGGCCCCCGTGACCCACGTCAGGGGTGGCTGATGCCATCAGCACGGGAGCAAAAATGCCAAATTTGCTAAACAAACTATTTACCACAAACTATTTAGTGCCCTAAATGTGCAGACAGACCCCTGCAGTACCAGTGTAAGTCCTCCTGAACCACGCAGACACTCTGCAGGCTGCTGAGGAACAGATTTGGCTATTCCCAGACCAACCTATTGCAGAGAAAAACCCAGGGGCTTTCCCCATCACCCTTAAGCATTTCTCTAAGGGTCCCCAGCCCAGACACCCGCATCCCCCTCCTCTTCCCCGGGGCACTCACTGCAGTTGTCCTCGTCGGAGTTGTCCTCGCAGTCCTGCTCCCCATCGCACTCTGGGTTCTGTTTGCTGATGCAGAGCCCGCTGCGGCACTTGTAGGTGTACTCCTTGCAGGGCACAGCTGTGTACACCCCTGGGGGCAGAACCGAGGGAGAAGAGTTAATCCCAGGAGCCCTTCGCCTCTTCTGCAAGTGCCCAGGGCATTTGAATAAACAAGCCTGGCTACCAGGAATTCCACCAGCGGAGGGGGGACCCCACCCTCACCGATGCTCTTGCTGCAGCTGCCCTCGTCGCTCCCGTCCCCACAGTCGTCCTTCCCGTCACACTTCTGCGCCTCGGGGATGCACTGCCCGCTGCTGCACTTGAAGCTGTTGGCGCTGCAGCCTGGGGACAGAGCAGAGAATCACAGAATGGTTAGGGTTGGGAGGGACTTTAAAGGTCATTCAATGACCCTGGGCAGGGACACCTCCCACCAGACCAGGTGGTTCCAAGCCCCCTCCAACCTGCCCTTGAACACCTCCAGGGATGGGGCAACCACAGCTTCTCGGGGCAACCTGGGCCAGGCTCTCACCACCCTCACACCAAAGAAATTCTTCCCCACAGCTCAGCTCAAATGCATTCCCCCTGATCCTCTGGCTCCCCTCCCCAGTCCACCTCCCCAGCTTTCCTGGAGCCCTTTGAGGAACTGGAAGGGGTTCTGAGATCTCCCCCGAGCCTTCTCTTCTCCAGGCTGAACAACCCCCCCCAACTCTCTCAGCCTGTCCTCCCAGCAGAGGGGCTCCAGCCCTCCCAGCATCTCTGTGGCCCTCTGCTGGGCCTGTTCCAACAGGTCCATGTCCTTCCTGTGTTGAGGACTTCAGAGCTGGACACAGTGCTCCAAGTGAGGTCTCAGGAGAGCAGAGTAGAGGGGTAGAATCACCTCCAGCAGCTTCCTGAGGGGCAGCAGGGCACAGACCCTACTTCCCATACGCTAATGTGTCCATCTCCCACCCCCTGAGACAACTAAAGCCTCTGGGGCTACAACACACACACTCCTATGTCCTCTGTCCTGTGTCTCCTCTCCTCCAAACCACACACCACCGCTCATTTATGCAGCCTTTCCTCCTTTCCTTTCCCAAAAGCCCATATTTCCTCCACCTCTGTTCATCCTTGTTTTCCTCCTCTGCAGCCGGCTGGTATTTTGGGTTTCTTGTCCTCCTCCATTGCCCCCTTCCCCTGGCTCAAACCCCTGGAGGGAGTTACTCACTACACTGCAGCTCATCGCTGTTGTCCCCGCAGTCGTTCACGTTGTCACACACCCAGAACTTGGGCTTGCACCAGCCGTTCTGGCACTTGAACTGCTGGTCGGTGCAGGCTGGAGAAAGGAGAAGGAGAAATCAGGGGAAAAACCTGCAAAGGTGACGGTGGAGTCGCCACCAGTGACCTCTCTGCCACCACAGCCCTCATGGCAGCACAGGAAAAGTGGGTCAAGCACATAGAGAACAGCAGGACAGCGTGGGGCTGTGCAAAGGTACATAAATAGGGAACGCACTTGGGCTAAACCCCAGTATTTCTATGTCTCTGGAGAACAAAAGAGGCTGCCCAGAGAGGCGGTGGAGTCTCTGTCTCTGGAGACATTCAGACCCCACCTGGACATGTTCCCGTGCAACCTGCTCTAGGAGGACCTGCTCTGGCAGGGGGTAGGACTGAGGATTTCCAGAGGTCCCTTCCAAGCCCACATCGTTCCATGATTCTGTGAAAACTCTTTGGAGGGCTGTAACGCCCCAGGCAGCTCCAGGCTGGAGGGGACATTACAGCAGCACAACAGCCAGAGGCAATAATCCAATCCAAGCCATTGCTACAACTGGTGGGAAAGCACAGAGACACGCAGGCAGTGCTGGTGGTGGCAGGCTCTGACTCGGGAAACAGTCCCTTGCCTGGGAAGGGGATCCCAATCCAGGGGATCCCATCCATAATGAACAGCAGACCCTGGATAACATCCATGGGAAAGCCCTGCTAATCCAAGAGGAAAACTTGGTCCCAAATCAGTTCCCACACCGGGCACCCCTCACCCCAGCCCGGAGGAGTGCAGGGAGTAGGGAGCTGAGCTGCAGAGCCTCAGCACCAAGGGTTTGCTCCCCAGACTGAGCCCAGAGGAGGTACCCACGGTCACCCCGGGGTGGCGAGTCCCTTGCTGGGATGCACAAACGCCAGACTTACTACAGGATTGCTCGTCACTGCCGTCCACGCAGTCCAGCCACCCGTCGCAGCGCATGCTGCGGTCAATGCAGCGCCCGGTGTTGCAGGTGAACTCCCCAGGGCAGGCTGAGAGGGGAAAAAATGGGATAAAATAAACTGTAAACCTTCCGGTGACCCCCTCTGCATCCCTTCTCCAACACTCCCTGAGCCTGCTTACAGCATCCATCGTTAAAAACACCTTTTCCTCACAGCAGAAGAGGAATAGAAGGTTTGCAGGAAAAGAAAACATGCTTCTATTCCCCTCCCCAGATTGTGCTTCCCAGTTTACGTGGCAGCGTAAGCACAGAGGAGGGAGAGCCTCCAGACCTTGGGCAAATCAGTTCCCCCCCAAGAGGCTCAGGGATTCAACTCACGGTCACTGGAGTCGTAGGACAGGTACTCGGCAGAGAAGCCAGTGTCTGTGTGGGACTGGTCAGAGTGGAACTGGATTTCTATTTTGTTGCTACTACTGGCCACCACAAACTGGGAACGCTCCCCACAGTACCTGCAGGGAGAGAGGGCGAAGATGATGGGTCACAGGTGAAGGTCAGTACTGGGCAAATGGTTTTCCACCCAGAGAGTAGGCCTGATTGCAGCACAAACGGCTGGATTTCAAGGTCTGCCGCACAGGAGATGATTTTTTCTGCCATTGGCAGAATCAGAGAATGGTTTGGGTTGGAAAGGACCTTAATCACCCAGTGCCACCCTCTGCCCTGGGCAGGGACACCTCCCACCAGACCAGGTAGCTCCAAGCCCCCTCCAACCTGGCCTTGAACCCCTCCAGGGCTGGGGCAGCCACAGCTTCTCTGTGCCAGGCTCTCACCACCCTCACAGCAAAGAAGTCCTTCCCCACATCTCAGCTCCATCTCCCCTCTTTCAGGGTCAAACCCTTACTCCTCTCTTACAGCTCTCCCTGATCCAGAGTCCCTCCCCAGCTTTCCTGGAGCCCCTTTAGAGACTGGAAGGGGCTCTAAGGTCTCCCCAGAGCATTCTCTTCTCCAGGCTGAACGCCCCCCATCTCTCTCAGCCTGTCCTCTCAGCAGAGGGGCTCCAGCCCTCCCAGCATCTCCATAGCCTCCTCTAGTCCTGCTCCAACAAGTCCACATCCTTTTTGTGCTCAGGACTCCAGAGCTGGACGCAGTGCTCCAGGTAGGGTCTCCCCAGAGTGGAGCAGAGGGGGAGAATCACCTCCCCTGAGGTCTGGGCCAGCTGCAAACATAAAGTTGTGGCCTTGGAGAGGATTGGGAGTGAGTTCCTCCAAGTCCCTGCCTGATTACTGCCCAGCTTACGTGGGGGGGTGCAATAACACACAGTAAATGCAGCAGTAAAGGCATCTCAGAACACAACCCAATTACCCTGACAATGGGGATTTGCTCATTCAAGCAAATCCACCCCAGATGTTTCTGTCTTTCTGCTTCTGAGGCAACAACCTGATGTTCTGCAGCATTTGGGGGGTGGGGGGGGGTAGAATCAGCTGCAGCAGGCACCAAATGCAGGGTTTAATCGCCCAAACCAAGCATGCTGCTCCCCTCTCCCCATGGAAGCAGCTCGGACCCACGCACCCTCCTGCCTCATCATGTCCCAAGACACCAGCACAATTGTTCCCATGGCAAGTTTAAGGGAAGCACAAGGTGCTATGGAACTAAATGCTGTGTCCAGTTCTGGGCTCCCCAGTTGAGGAAGGACAGGGAACTGCTGGAGAAGCTACAGCAGAGGACCACAAAGATGAGGGACCTGGAGCATCTCTCTGATCAGGAAAGGCTGAGGGACTTGGGCCTGTTTAGTGTGGAGAAGAGAAGGCTGAGGGGGATCTGATCAGCACCTGTAAACACATCAAGGGTGGGTGTCAGGAGGAAGGGGACAGGCTTTTTCCAGTGGTGCCCAGTGACAGGACAAGAAGGAACGGGCAGAAACTGGAACATTAGAAGCTCCATCTAAACATGGGCAGGAACTTCTTTCCTGTGAGGGTGCCAGAGCCCTGGCAGAGGCTGCCCAGAGAGGTGGTGGAGTCTCCATCCCTGGAGACATTCAAACCCTGCTTGGACATGTTGCAACTTGCTCTGGGAGACCCTGCTCAGGCAGGGGCTTGGACTAGACGATCTCCAGAGGTCCCTTCCAAGCCCACAGCATTCTGTGATTCTGAATAAATGCAGCCACCCCACGTAAAAAGGCTTCATCTGACACCTACTTGGTGCTGTTGATCTGGACGTAGTCCTTGGTGCAGGTGCTGACTGGGATCCCGGGCTCCAGCACAAAGAACATGTTAAAACGCACCTTCACATTCTTTTTCGGGGGGACCTGCAGAAAGGAAGCAGAGTCAGTGGGGTGCTGTTTACTGCAGCACAGAAAACAGGAATAAATTTATTGGGAAAAGGGTTCAGGAGAGGAAAGAAGATAACTGAAAAGAGAAAGAAGTCCAGAGGAAGAAGACAACCCTTCCTGAAAACCCGCTCTGGCTCAGGCTGCCATTCAGACAGCTGCTTGGTTTGCTGACCCCAGTATCCCCGACCAAACACCCCACAGTGAGTGTTTGACGCCAGTCCCTGCTCTCCCAGGGCAGGAGGTTTCCCCGCCTGTGACCGGCCTGTCCCAAAGCCCACACGCTCCAGTGCTTTTCGTGTAAAGCCACAACTACTGGGGGCTACGGGAAGCGTCAGGCAGGTTTTGGCTTCTCGCAGTCTCTTCTCCAGTCTCCCTCCAGTCGCGTCAGACTCGACACCTCCGGGCAGCAGCTGCTGAGAGCCCGTTTGCACGGTCCTGCTTAACCCAGTTCATTTGGCTGACTAATTAAAGCACAGATGACCCACCTCGATGTTCCAGACACAGTCCATGGACGGGGGGTAGTGTGCCGGGTAATAGGGAGTCGTGAAGTTGCCGCTCTCTCCTCTGAGAGTCCCACCACAGACTAGAAGATAAGGAAGGGGATGGGAACGGGTTAGAGGCTCAGAGAGACATGGTTTCCCCCAGCCTTGGCAGGTTATTGCCCCAGGCAGGATGGAGGGCAGGTGTGAACGTCTCTAACAAGGCTAAGTCAATCTCTGGAGGCAGCAGCTCTGCTCCAAGGCTCAGAGAGAGCCCAGGAGATCAATTAGGTGCTTCCTGCACACACCAATCTGCCACTCTAAGCCAACATAACTCGTATTTTGCCCTCCTCAAGGGACATCATTACAGCAGCCAAGAACAGTGTGAGCAAGGCAAGCTCCAGGAGCCAAGATGTGACCTGGTTCCAAGTTTCCTGACCCTGGAACCACCCCGGGCAGAGCTGTGCCTCCCTCTTCAGTTGCTCGTGGCCAGGAGAGATGGGGGCAACTGTGCCAAGGCCTCTGCTCACCTTTCATCTTTGGGAGCTGGAAGAACTCAGCCTTAAAGCCAGGGAATCTCCCTTCCTTGTTGGTAACCAACGTGACCAGCATGACATTCTGGGAGGACAGGAAGGTGAGGTTGTAGGAAGGGGCATAATTTCCACAAAGCCTGGGAAAAAACAGACCAAATCTGTTAGAGACAACTCCAAGGAGAACCTTAAGCAGCACAGACCACTTCTGAGCAGGAACAGGAGCTCAGGTACCAGCAAGACTTCTCCCTGTCACCTCACACCAGGACTTGGTGCCCTACAGATGCCTCACGGGGACACTCACCTGACCAAAGCGTGGGGCTCCACAGGGCTCAGTGAGTCGTACACCTTGATGTAGTCGCCATGGTCTGCACACTGCTCCAGCTCCAGCGTCTTGAAGGTCAGGCTGATGACCTTGCCGGCATCTGCTCTCAGGGCCCAGTAGCAGAGTACGTTGTTGGGGTAGGGGCTGTTGGGGAAGCCTGGGGTGGTGAAACTGGTGACCTCCCCTTCCTTGGCGTGGAGGGCGAACTTGCAGCTCTCTGCCCAAGAAAGCAAGGAAGAATTAATAAAGCAAACAAGGAGGTTCTGCCCTGCCTTTCCCTGAGATGAAGAGCATGGCACTTGTAATTCCTTGCCCTCCTGCAGGTTGTCCCCTGGGCAGAACCTCCTGCATGGAGCACCCTTGATTGTCAAACTCCATCTACAAAGTAAGTCACTGGGGTACCCACTGCTGCCTGTGCCATGCTCTTGGTGACCCCAAACCAGCTTCACTCAGGACGTGGAGGTCCTGCCTTGCATACAGAACACCTCTTTTCAGGCCCTTTCCCACCTCGCAAGGGAAATTGCCCCCACAAAGAGGTGTGGGATGCAGGGAGGTTGTTATGAGGCTGAAGAAGAATTGTACTTACGGTTCCGAGTGGAGTACGCTATGCTGGGGTCAGCAGCTACAGGAGAAAACAGAGGTGGTGTCACCCTTTGGGCTGTGAACAGTCCCTGATCACAAAGCTGGGGTGATCCCTGGGAGCTGCACTGGTTTGGCTCTGCTTGTGGGGTCTCTTGTCTGTCAGGGGAAGGTGCCCCCTGGGCCCTGGGGAGCTGAGTGGTGAAGGTTTTCCTCTAGAAAAGGGGAGGATTCACCCTTGTCCCTCCCCAGGTGGGCTCAGAGAACACAGAGTGTTCCAGCGAAGGGGAACGAGTCTGCAGGGCCCATCAAAGCCATGTGGTAAAAGCCTTGGTCCTTACAGCCAGCCTCAGAACCATCCCCGCTGCAAAGGAGGGCTAGGGCTGGGGTGGGCAGCTTACACACACACACACCCTCCCTGGAAATGTTCCCCCCCACCAAGTCCCACGCGGAGGCCCAGGGACGGTGGGGCCAGCACTCACGGAAAGCGACGACCGACTCCACCTTCAGCATGGGGTTTCGCAGGCGGGGGTTCCACCGCTGGACCAGGCTCTGCTTGTCCGCCATGGCCCTGTCCAGGCTCTCCTCCCGGTACTTGGGGACAACAAACTCTGACCAGTAGTAGGCAATGACGCTGCCTTCGCTGCAGGGGAAGGATGATTGTGGGGTGAGAACAAGGACAGAAAGTGGAAGGGCTCAAGTATCAGTAGAAGGGTCCAAGCGACCTGATAAGCTATTTTTGGAGGATGGCCATGGGAAAGGGAGAGTCTCAGTGACAAGTCAAACAAACTGCACCCAGCAAATGTCCCTACCGGCCCAGGAAGTCCCTTTCAGAGCTGCCAGGCACCACTCACTGTGGTTCACAGTGCTTCCACGCTAGCAGACCTGGGAATTTTCCCACGACATCTCCCTCAGCACACAGTGATGAGGACTGGCAGAAAACAGTAAGTTGTCTTGGGTCATTTTTCACCACCCACACGTTACTGTGTCGCTCAGGGTAGCTAATGAGGTGCCTCCACCCACAGCAGCCCAGGAAGAAGGGGCCATCACTGCGTGACATCCTAGCATTGCCCCCCTCCACCTCCAGATGGGGCTCAGACAGCACCTGACACTTACCTGAAGGCAGTTATTGCTGTCTCTTTGTGATATGGGCCGATATCTGCATGGTTCCTGTAGATCTCCTCCACCTGAAAAGTTTAGAGAGAGGTGTTCAGCACATCTAGAAGCAAGGAGGAGGGGAAGGATAACACCAGACAAAGCTTCAAGATTGCTATGGAAAATCAGGGCATGTACCCAGCATCCCTGGCTGCAGGGACCAAAGAGAGGGAGCACTGAGGGTCCCAGAAGTGCCCGGACCTGCACACACCACAACCTGCTCTGACTTTTTTCCAGGGGGAAAACAACAAGTACCCAAGTCTGAAGGGAAAAGGAAGACCAACTGCTCCTTCAGCATGAAGGGCAGATACGCTCCTGCCTTAGTTCCCAACCCTGACTCATCCACCGACCCCAGGATTTGTCCAGGCACCCTCCTACAGCAGAGATTTGGTGTCAGGGGCAAGAAGACACCAGGGTACTGGGATGGAGCCACGATAACAGTTTAAAGGCAGGTTCCCAGCATGTCACAGCGAGCGGGGAGAGCTGAGAGGACAGAGAAAGCTCTAAGCAGTCTGACACACAGGAGGAAGAAGCCCTGCTCACAGGTAGAAGGAGGCAAGAAACCTCTTACCGTGTTTTTCACCTTCTTGGCCAGCATGATGAAGTCTGTGGAGCTGGAGTTCTCGTAAGCATCAATGAAGTCCCAGTTGAGAACCCGCAAGTGGCCATTGAAAATCTTCCGGACGGGCGCGTTCCTGTCTGGAAGGCATCAGGAAGGGCAGTCAGGGCTGAGACCGTGGCACAGCAGGTCCCCAGTGACAGGGATTAGGGCAGGGGGGTGGAAAAGTTGTCCCCACCACCACCTGGAGCCTTCCCAGAGCTAGAGAGGGGACACGACAGCAGCATGGGATAACAAAGCTTTTCCAGGTGGATGTGCTCCCAGGGTATCACCTGACACACCGCCACACTCACATTTGAAGTGCCAAACCAGGAGGCCAGTGGTGAGGGAGACAAGCAGGAAAACAACGATTACGACAGCAACCACAACTCGCCGCTTTGGGCCACGCTTCTCCATCTTCTTGGAGTTCATGGCAGGGAGGAACTCCACCCCTTCTTCCAGGTTATTCATGTCCTAGGATGGGAGAGAGGGCAGGATGGTGGAAAGCTGTCCATTCAAAAGAAGGGTGGCCAGCAGCGCAAGGGGGAGTGGATTCTCCCCTTCTGCTCTCATCTGTGCTGCCTCCGGCTTTGGGGCCACCAACAGCAGAAGGACATGGACCTGTTAGAGTAGGTCCAGAGGAGGCCACAGAGATGCTGGGAGGGCTGGAGCCCCTCTGCTGGGAGGACAGGCTGAGAGAGTCGGGGGGGTTCAGCCTGGAGAAGAGAAGGCTCCAGGGAGACCTCAGAGCCCCTTCCAGTCCCTCAAGGGGCTCCAGGAAAGCTGGGGAGGGACTCTGGATGAGGAAGGGGAGCCAGAGGACAACAGGGAAGGGTATG
Organism: Jacana jacana; assembly: GCA_013400555.1. Lineage (NCBI taxonomy): Eukaryota > Metazoa > Chordata > Aves > Charadriiformes > Jacanidae > Jacana > Jacana jacana. The sequence goes on along the minus strand of VZTM01002773.1, from coordinate 317,810 downwards.
AGACTAAAAGAGGGGAGATGGAGATGAGAAGTGGGGAAGAACTTCTTTGGTGTGAGGGTGGTGAGACCCTGGCCCAGGTTACCCAGAGAAGCTGTGGCTGCCCCATCCCTGGAGGGTTTCAAGGTCAGGCTGGAGGAGGCTTTGAGCCACCTGGTCTGGTGGAAGGTGTTCCTGCCCAGAGCAGAGGGTGGGACTGCATGACCTTTAACGTCCCTTCCATTCCAAATCATTCCATTATTCTTTGATTCTATGGTTTGGAGAGGTCCCATCACGAAGCCCTCTAGAGCAGAGCCACCTGTCCCCAGCAGCTCCCCATCACCAAGGGCACAAGCCATGCCTCAGCCTCAGCAGCTCCACAGGATAAACCCTGAAGGCTTTTGCTTTTTTCTTCCCTCACACACCTAATTCCTCCTTGGACCCAACAGAGGGTGATCAGCTCAAGTAAAACCCAGGGGCGAGTCTGCACAAACCCTGCGACTGCAGCAGGTCTCAAGCCCTCAACCTGCAGGATCTCTGCCTGCAAAGGGCTGGCTGTGGCAGGTGTGTCACCCACAGCCCATGGGGCACAGCAGGCTATAAATAACATTCCTGTAAAAGAATAAAACCCAGCTGCTTCCTCCCTTTACGTTTGCATGACTCTGTACATCAGAGAACAGCTCGGGGCACTGGCAGCTCTGCTTGGCACCTCCCAGGCGGCGCAAACACCCATTAAAAGTAATAAAGCAAAAAACCACATGAAGATGAACACACGAGACACCCCTGCAGCCCATGGCCAGCCAGACTCTCGGGACAGGGGGTGGTGGCTAATGAAGAGCAAGTTGCCCAGAGATGAGGAATGACACTTGTAGCGCAGAGTTCTCTGCAATATCACCACTGGGGGATGAAGACAAAGGTCTCCATTGCACTGCAAAACCCTCGGTGCACCTTGGGCTCACCCCTGCCTCCATCCTTGCCCTCCTCGCGTACCTGCATCTCTGGATCAGGACAGCTGCAGATCCAGATGTTTTCAGAGGATGTCACACAGCCCAGAGCATCCTCGGCACAAGCAGATTTGGGGGGCCCAGATCTGCAGTCACTAGCCCAGCACTTTCTCTCCTCCCCAGAGCTGGCTAACACGCCAGGAGAACTTCTGCTTTCTTCTTGTGCTTCCCCTCAAGTAGGAAACTGCTGCAAAGTGCCCAAACCATGAAGATGCCTCACTTCTCCAGGCACCACCTTCCTGTTTTCCCCTTTTCCTGAGCCTTTCTGGGAATCTGGCAGCTTCCTGGGCAGCTGGTGACAGCAGGGACACCGTGACACGAAGCGCTGACCGCCACAAATCGCATTCAAATGCATTTTGTCCCCGCAAACACGATGCTGGGTCAGATGCTGCCCATCCTCTCTCAGCCACAAACTCACACTAAATGGCTCTGGTGAATTTGATGCAAATCTCACAACCCCCTAAAAAGCTGTGAAAAAAGCAACCAGCAAAGGGGACACTGCTGATCTTATCTTCCCCAAGCCTCACTTTGCAGGAAAGTCCAGCTCCCACTGACATCACTCCCCTACATTTGCCCTTTTCTTCACCCAATCTCTCTCCTCCAACCCTCCACACCTTCCCAAAGCCTCTCCTCCCTGCTGTGCTCCCCCCTGAGGCCTTTTACAAAAGAAAGGGCTGTGGGAGGCACCTTACCCTACATTTTTGTAAAGGACTCTTCAAGGTTAATCCTCAGCAAACACTTTCTAGAATGTCACCAAGACCAGAGGAACCTACCAGTTTTTGCACCCTCTGCTCTCAGAGTCACCTGAGATTGGAAGTCACGATTCCACAGGGAAATCTTGAAAACAGAACCTGAGGAAACTTCAAAACAGGAGTTTCAAAACCCATGGAAACTTCAAAACTGTGCCCAAAATAGAGCATAAATACAGACAGAGAGTCTAAATGAAGAAGCTCTTCAATCAAAGTGAAGATTGCCTGCAGTTTGATGCACCGTCTTCTAAACAGCCATCCGGCTCCCATCAGTTTCCAAACCATGCAGGAAATACCCCCAAACAAGGTAAAGAGAAGAAAACAGGCCACAAATCTCCCACCAAGGGGCTGCTTCCAGCCCCAAAGCCTCCCTGGGTCCTCTAATAGGTTGCTGCCATTAGGAGGGAAAAAAAGGTATTTAATTCTCTTTTAACACCTGCAGGAGCCTGTGGTGAGAAAACTACCTCAGGGGCTTAAATGATAAATCTGTTCACTCAGCAGCAGCTTTCTGGGGGTCTGCTCCTGGCTCACACAGGGAAGATGGTTCTCTGTGTGTTCTGACTAACAATTTTTTGGGCATAAGCTGTTAAAATTTGGTCTTAACAACATACTAAATTCGACCAGATGGCATTTCTTCCCTGAAAGAGAGATCTGGCATGAGAAGCGTAACTTTAGCAGAAGCAAAAGAGCACAATGAAATCAGATTTCCAGCCCTAAGGAAAACCCTGTTTTCAAACAGCGTACCCGTCAGCTCTGCCCAAGTCCCAGAATTTCACCAAACTGCCCGAGAAGAGTGAGGCTCAGCTGCCAGCAGCAGATACAAGGCCAGACTGCACAACCCCCAGTGCCAGGGTAGATGCATTTCAATACCCTCTTCCAGCTAAAGGCTGCACCTTTGCAGAGAGAAAACTCTTCAGCTGCTAATCAACATGATTAAATCAGAAGGAAAACAGGGCTCCTCTCTGCCTCCAACCCAGATAAACACATGCACCCTCAGCGAGACCAAAGGAAGTTAGGCAAGAAAACTCTGATCGTTCTTTAGACAATTTCTCTCCTTTCCTTGAAATAATAAAAAAAAAGGGGATCTTAAACCTGCAAGAGTTTACAGCACGGCTTTGTTGTTCTTGCTCTGAAGCTGAACTGGAGGTGACACCCACAGAACCAGGAGAAATTAAAGGAGCCTGGAGACTGCTGGGGAAGTTCTTTTTGTTAATTACTCCCGTACAAGGTGCATAAGCAGCCTCTGTCACTGGCCAGAAGCTCCCCGGTGATTTGAGGCAGACAAGAGACTGGATCCAAAGAGGTTTCCCTCCCTGCCCTGTTTTGTGTCCCGGATCTCACCCTCTCCCATGCTCATACCTCATGAACACCATCGCGTTCCCCAGCAGCTCGGCCACCCGGGGGAAGCTGCTCTGAAGCGCTGTCGCGATTCCTGCAAACTCTCTTCTCAGCACAAGACACAGGACCTGAAGCATCCCCCAGGCGCTAGGGGAATGCTGAATCAGGCCCTGAGTCCAGACGAGGTCCTGTGTCCTGACCTCTGAGTAAGAGGCTGGATCTTCCCTGTCCACACTCAGCACGAAAAGCACTCATTTGACCTTAGTCTCAGACGTGTCTGTGCCCAAAAAGCCTGGTGCCGTCTCTGCTTCCCTCCCTCCCTCTGCTGCATATCCCCTCCATGGCCACCGTCCCGCCCAGCGAGGAGAAACACCTCCTCTGCCGGTCACCACCCTCCATGCTAGGCAGAAACCAGATGGGATCAATAGCAAGGCAGGCTTGGAAGATGGTAGTTAAATCACAAGTCAAAAGGCAGTGACCATTTTAATCCCCGTTAGCCAACGGCTGCACCTTTCCCTCCCAACAGCAGACGTAAAACCAGAGGATCTGAAAGCACGGCCTGCTCTCACCTTCTCCATGATTCCCCGACAAACAATCTCTAGCCCCAAGTGACTCAAGGTCTGACTCTTCTCACTCTTCTCAAGGAAACTACTCCAACAAACATTACTGACAGAAAAAACAACCCTCCCTTGATATTCTCTCCGCCTTAGTCACAGGTTCAGTTACTTCCTCTTGCTCCTCCTTGCTCAGCCCTCATCATCACCATGGGGCTCCCCAGGGCTGGATCAGAGGTTCTGGTCACGATATCAGCCCTGGCAGAAAGGCCACTTCCCAACCAAGTGAAAGGGGCTGAAAGACATTGCCCCATTGCCTCCATGCCTCAGTTTCCCCTGGAATACACACTCCACAAGGAATTCTGGCAAAGGAGGGTGCAGAAATAGATTAGGACAGAACTTGGAGGTCTCCTGCACCCTGCTCCTCCGTGCAGAGCTAAGTCCTCCAGAGAGTGCGTAAGCAAACCCTCCCACACTCCTCCTCCGTAAACCAGCCGCACGATGTATTTTTAGATGGCAACTGTGCTCGGCCAGACTGGCCAAACCAGATGCAGAAGTGACTAATTCCATCAGCAGGAAATTCAGCAAGCGCATGGGCATGGTGGGAACTGCCCCAAGTCGACACTGGACTTAGGAGACAGCAGAGACATCCTCCTGCAGAGGGGGATCCCAGAACAGATAGGATGTGCCACAACAGTATGGATCTCCAGCAAGAAGATTCCTGGGATACGCACAGAATGGGGTCCAACTGGGATCAGTGTCTCCTGCCTGGAAGGGCAGGGGTACAACCAAGATAGTTCCACTGCAAAACCCCCACTGCCCAGCATTACATGGCCAAGAAAATGAACTCATGAAACACAAACTTGAAGGTGGCCTGGACAGGTCTCAAGTGAAGAAGAGTCACCAGACAATGCCGTTAGACTCTCGCCAGGTAATTACACCCTACAGATGCCAGCCTGGGTGTCCAGGAGGCTATTCCCACCTCCCCTTGGCCACCACACCTGCCTCGGGTGGTGTTCAACAAAAACTAACACAAACAGCACAGGAGAAGTGAGAAGAATGAAACCCATCGACTCATCAACCAGCCCAGGGGACACAAGCTGGGTTCAGAGCTTGGGACATCCCAGCCTTGGAGATCGATGGGGTGACTGAGCAGGGAAGAAAGAGCCAATAAAGTCTTATTTTCAATGAGGTTTCCCAGACTGTACTGAAAGTTAAGGAAAAAACCCCAAAGGATCTAAAAGCTGCTGACACATGGTAGCTCGAGTACAGCAACACGATCCTTGAGATCAACTGCTGCTGCAATCCCTGAGACTCCTCCAGGAAAAGGATCCAACAGAAACCATCTTCTCGTTTCCCATCTCATTCTTGATTTGACACACAGGGAAACAGCACAGGTAAGAGCTGAGTTTCCCTAAGGCATATTCCCGCTGTGCCACCCCAGCAGGGGCAGTAAAGCGCTGGGGAAACTGTGCCAGCGTATTATTTTTTTGTTTTCAGTTCCTTATTCAGGGCAATGGCACTATAAAATGACGCCATCAGAACTAAGGAGGGAAAATGGAGCAGGAAACAGAGGGCACCGAGTCCTCCAGACTGTCTGCCTTCCAGGCACGGAGGGCAGGTGCAATAGTGAAAGACACAAGTCACACCTATTTCACACACCAATTTTGAGCTTGCTCCTCTACAGCACCAGTCATCTTGTGAGCCTGAGTCAGCCGAGAAACCAAATTCCTCTAGGTTTATTACAGAAGAAACTGAAGTTAATGTTTGCCCAGGACAGCACAGGCTTGGCCAGCTGCCCCGCTCCGGCCTTATCAGCGTGGCTGTGTCATGCAATGCAGCAGCTCGGACAGAAGCCACCGTGCTTCTAACTGTGTTTCTTTTTCACTAAGCAATTTTTAGGGAGGAGTGGGAAATACACCCACCCTACAGGCCCCGTACACGTAGCGATGAGCCATGAAATTTCCTGCCTAACAACACACTGATGTCCCGCCACCGGAAAAGAAACGTGCCACGGATACAAACAGCTTCTTTAGAACACTCTCACCTCTTTTCTGGTACAGAAAGTACTGTCTGAGCAGCAAAGAAGAAAAAAAAAAAGCCCTCCAGCAGCCTAACAAAACCAGCTGCGCTCCCTCCAGACCTCATGACATTTCACCCACGCTCTTGACCGACCCTTGTAGTTTTCAGGTGGGTCTGGCCCACAATTTGAACGTTTGGAGCCAAAGGCAGGACAAACACCAGCATCTCTGATGGGGCAAACCCCTTGTCTGGCAAACCCATTGCTATTAACTGCTCCCTCCTCCTCCACCCCAGCCTATCGCTAGGACATCGCCAGGCATTATTTGCAAGGCTGGCTCGATGATGGCCTTTGGATGGTAACGGCATATTCCACCACGGGGCAAGGTGAGAACCTTTGGTCTGATACCTTCCCCACAGCCAGGCCCTCAGAAAGGCTCTTGCTGCTCCCTTGATGGCTTGACAAAGTGATCCTTTGTTTGCAGAGCAAAGGTCTGGTGTGATCTCCATCAGCCTCAGCCTTTTTCGCCCGGTGCCTTCCTGATCCCTGTTTGCCCTTGGCACCAGCAGCAGCAAAACTGGCCTGAGCAGCCGCTCACGCACTGGCCACCACCTGAGACAAAGTGTCTTCTTCCATGGAAGAGGAGTAGCTTCTCCTCACTGTCCCCAGGAATGGTTGTGGCTCCTTCTCCCTCGCAGGAGGAGACAAGGTCGTTGCAAAACGTCTCACGTTTGCTCTGCCGTTGTGTTTATAGGGAGCCAAGTCCAATGGCAGTCGGTCCATGAGGGGCAAATTCCTCAGGCTGCTGACTACCAGGAAGGCAGGTACCAACTTCGGGGAAGTCCTCCTGGATCAGATGGGCTCCTCCTGGACTGATGCAGGGGGAAAACTGATCCAGAACCAGGGGAAAAGACTTGTTCGAGTGCTCAGCCCTGACAAAGACACTGCGGGGCACAAACCTACTCTTTGCCAAGAGAAGGAGCGGGGAAGATGCAGTGTCACCCTGACCTGACCAGGGAACAAGGAGCTCAAGCTGAGCCATATCAGGGAGAGCATCTCCTTCCCTGGCCCAGACAGCCACAGGACAGAGGGGCTGGAGGCGAGGGAAACTTTTTCTTGCTGTAGGCCAGATTTCTGAAAGGTGCTACAACTTCCAACTCCTTGGCCACTGCCGGATAACAACCACCAAAGCCAGACGTCAGGCACCAGAGAGCCTGTGGGCGAGCTGGAAAGCGCTGCCATCACGTTTTAACCTAAAAGCCCTGTTTGTTTTGAACCAGTCCTGTGGCACAGAACAGGCTCCACACAACAAACTCACCGGGTCCCGACTCTCAGCCAGGAAAACCTACACGAAAAGCCATGACTGCAGCCTTAAAGCTTTCCAAGCACACTGATAATGCATCGGTTAATTAACAAAGCCCCAAACCCCTCTGTTAATGTCAGGCCTTCTGAGGGCTTGAACAGGTTTCATTAGGTCTGTTGCTAAACAACCTGGACCCGGGCGCTGCGAACAGTTCGCCTTCGTGCAGTTTATCTCTACTCACATCCCCAGTGCCCAGCCTGAGCTGAAATCAAAACCCTCAGAGCGATGGCAGCGCTGACATCGGGGCGGTCTGACACCAGCTACGGGCATTTCCACTTTCCTAAGGCTGGATTGGATTTTCACTGCCCCAGCTGGCACCCCCCCAAACAGGTTCTCCTGACCTGATGGCGGAGGGAGAATCCGGAGGGATCCGGAGCCACTCCTGATTCCTGACCCACCAGGCTCAGAGGAACCGGAGGAGGCAGCTTGGTGAAAGGCTGAGCGCTGCTGGCAGACCCCCAGTGCCCCCCCCTTCCCCATCACGGGCCACCGCTCTCACCTGTGCTTGGGCGCTGTACCTCATGCTGGCCCTGGTGGCCATGGGGCCCTGATCCATGGCCAGGGCGGCTGCTGCGCTGGGTCAGGCCGCCATGGCGTGGTGGCTACCGGCCTCGGCACGGCACGGAATGGCTCGGCACATTGCCCAGCTCCTCCCTCCTCTCTGCGCTGCTTGGAAGGTGCAGGAAGGGCGGAAACACCCTTGTGGGTCCCCCCCCTGACGCTCCTGTCTCTGAATCCCATGGGGAAATCAAGGCAAGCGGCATGCCCAAAAAGCCCCACACCAGCTCCACACCATCCAAACAGACCCTTTTACTCCTTTAGTAAATACAGCCAGAAAAATCTTTTACCAACACAAGCCACCTCACAGCCAGCAGGAACTCGTGTACACAAGTTTCTAGGGCAAAGCTTTATGTACTCAAGGTCTTGTCCCTTCTCAGGTGACAAAACCATCACACTATGAAACCCCACTGCAAAGAGGACACTCTCCGGCACGCACAGGCACTTTTTCTGTTCCCCAAAACACCTGGTACCCCAAGGGGCTGCCAAAGCAAAATATTCCCTTTATCCCAGCCTGAAACCTGCTCCTAGCTGGGCTAAAGAACATTAGGAATGAGCAGTCTCTTATCAGAACAGAAGAAACCAGATGCAAAACGATGAGCAATGCAGGAGTCCAACAGAAATTCCAATTTGGCACTCAAAGGGTTGCTCACACACCACCAACAGCTCCGGGGGACTCTAACATTTAACAATGCCAGTGCCCCCAGAGAAGAAAAAATGAGGGACCAAAGGCAAAGCCCTGGGTTCTGAGAATGTTCTAGGGTAGGTTTGAAAGAGGGCTTTTACCAGTGAAATCTGCATTCCTAACACAGTCTCATCCATCGTTTTGCCCTTCTCGGAAAGATGATTCCCCAACTCACCTCCAATATTTAGGTTTCTCACATTCAAGAGGAAGTCAATATTGAAGATAGCTGGGTCAACATCATCTTTCTTGGAAAGGTTCTTCCCTTCTCTGTCGTACACGTGACAGTGACTCTATGTAAAGGCTGAACTGATCAGCCCACCGCTGACCTGAACTCTTTTCCACCAATTACATCCAGCCCTGAAACTGCTTTTTTTTCCACACCTGAACAGCTGAATGCCCCAGAAAGCTGTTTCTGGAGTGGCAGGAGCTCCTCATTAATTCACATGTTGCAGGGAGATGCTTGCTTTTGTGTCCCCTTGCTCTAAAACGTCTCCTGTGGAGCACAAGTTCCCCATCCCTTTTGCAGGTGAAAAAAGAGATGGCATCAGGTCTCTGATCCTGCTTCTTTCTCTTTGGATGAAAAATACAACACAACTTCTGTGCTCTTACAGAGATACTCATGCCACCGCTTTCCCTGTTCCCCCAGCAGCTTCCAGAATCCCACCACAGCAGGGAGTATCTCTGGATTTCGGGTATTCCCCTTCAAAAGGTGGCTTTGCTAGTTAGGCTGCTGAAACCAGCTGGCTGATGTCAGGAGCTGCTCTCAGCTCTCCCGCTGATACCCAGCCCTGCCGATTTACAGCCACTCCCTGCCTGGCTGCTCCAGGCTGACTTAATATCCCAGTGAAACAGCATAGTTCAGGTATAAAGCAGCTAGTCCCAGCGCTTTGTCTCTGCACATTTCTCCTCTTTGGCCTATCAGTTAATCTCCTGCAGGCAAACACCCTGGATGTGGCTAAGGAGGGCGAGACACAGACGCACTCTTTGAGGCCTAAGGTGTCTCCTGCAAAGATCCACAGTTTCACACAGAGCTGCAAATGCCCAGAGTTTCCTACCACGCAAACCACTGACATTATACACACTAACTCATTGACTCTTCAAACAAGGAGATGAAAATAACAAGGAAGAAAGCAACATCCATGCTAAATACAGAATATATAGCTGGGAAGTAGCTGGTTTAGAGCCCTAGATGATAGGGTTCCCGTTTATGCTGCTGAAGCAGTGATTTATTTGTGGCTGTGTTGCAAAGCCACCCTGGTAGATTACAGTCCCCTCTTCTTGGGTGCAGGACAGTCCCCAGAACATCAAAGCAGGAATTCCCAATAAACAGTCTACCGCTGCAAAAGCAGTAAGATACTTCCATGCATCTCTCTAGCTGAAGGATCCTGAGCCCACCCAAGTCCCTATGAAGAAAGATGTAACCGAAGCATAAAGATCAAGCCACTTACCCGTGTGCGACAGCAGCAGACAGCAACAAAGCCTCTGTTTCTTCCCACTGATACCGGCTCATTCAATAAAACCTGTCCCCTCCTCCTCCTCCTCACGGTGTCTCTTCCTATCAGTGCAGCCACAGCAGCATTCTGAGAGCAGCAAAGTCGGGGTTTAATGAGTCTTTAGGAGGAAGGAGAGCACTGACTTTAGGCACCGCTGCAATCTGAAAGCCAAGTCTGTCTTGGTCAGAACCGTAGGCGAGCTTTAAGAGCTAAATCCCCTGGGAAAGTCCCAGAGGAGGCAGGGATGAGCTGCAGGAACAGCAAAAACTGTCTGAACAGGCAGGATACTTCCACATCAGCCCCTGGCCCTGGGAAGGCCATCCAAGGGAAAACGTAGCAGCTTACATATGGAGGGAAGGCAGGCTGCCTGCAGGGGAAAAATCTTCCAGTGAAGGCAGTTCCCAGGAATTCTAGCTCCGCCAAGGAGCACCATCCATCCCCACAGCAGCCAGATTCAAAGAGCCAGCGACAAAGGCTTCCCCTCCCTGCAGCGTGTCCCAGAGATTCTGTTTCACCGCGTGACTCCAAAATTCAAATTTCACCGAGGGTGCCCTCCCACCCAGATTCCTGCCAGACAACCCCGAAACCACCCCAGTTCCTGACTGCAGCTTCAACATTCAATCCGGTCTGACGACTTCAGCAGCCACACAAAAGACTGGGAGAGAGATAAAACTCACAGGGTGTCCTGTTACTTTGCATTCCAAAGAGTAAATAAAAGGCTGATTCAGTGGGAGGAGAGGAAAACGCCACCCAGGAGCCCTGTGGTTTCCAGCTGAACCAGCAGCCCCCGGAAAGCACAGGTGAGTGCTGGGTACTGCTCCACTGACCATCCGTACAGGGACAGCCCTTCCTGGGGCAAGTCGTCTTGGCGTGATTCAGCCTCTCCACCTGCAAGGCAAGGAGAATAGTTACTGACTTTGGAGAACGGGACCTGTAAAAAGCGCAGTCAGTTGCCTTCAACTGGCCACAGGCTCTGAAGCAGAGCCAAGCCGTGGTGCTGCCTTCCAGAAGGCTGGTCAAGGATTACTGTGTGGTTCAGAAGGGAAATGACCCTTGGATCTCAAATGATTCTTCCCTCGAGACCTCTGGCGTGAGAGTCCTGCTTCCCAAATGTGACTTTGGCAGGGGTCACAAGCAGTGTTGCCCTCCTGAGATGATGAAAGCCAGCCAGAACAAAGGGCAGGAGTGACCAGCTCCCTCCCCTGGAAGGTATGGGCATGAGGAGAGAGCAAAGGATGTGAGTGTGCAAACAGCTGGCAATGAGAAAGTCCACCCTCAGCCCACCCAGGCTCTGAGACACACTTTTAAAATTCAGGGGCATTAATTCTTGTGCTTCTTTTGCTAATAACCTGCCAGTCACGGGACTCCAGAGGGAATCCCAAGCACTAGGAAGCACACCCTGGGATGTAACCTCACTCCCCGGGACTAGACTATTTGCTGGGGCTTTTTCTGGAGCCCTTTGGTGGCTCATGAAAGCAGAGAACCTCTTTTGGCGAGCTCTGAATCAGCAGCCAGCAGGGTTTGCCAGCCAAACTGTGAGGGTAAGGAAGTGGACAGGCCTGACTGCCAGGTTTCTGGCATTGTGAAACCCAGCTTCGCATTCGGGGCACACCCAAGAGTCAAAGTCAATTAAGGTCCTGTTTAAGGAACAAGCTGCGGATGCGTAAGCTGGGGCCGTGACTTAGCTGGAGAGATGCAGACAGTGCATTGGAACCACCTGTTTTCTCTGCTTTATTGCAAACAAGCAGAGCTGACCCACGCTCATGATTCTCACCACCCTTTTCCCCCCCCTGCAGAAAACAGTATTTCAGACTTTGTGTTGGCTGTTTACAACCAAACCAAAAATGAGGCAGCTTTGGCTTTTCACTTATTCCACCTATTTCCCCCACTCTGTCAGTGCAGAGGCCACAGGGGTGTAGGCGCTGCTGGGGTTTTTTTGCTGGTTTATGGGCCAGCTCTCACTGTCTTTCAGACAACCAATGGCCTGATGTTCTCCCCGCCATCCCTCTAGTGGGGCATGGTGAGACTGCACATGGTGTAGACATGCCCACCCTAAAGCAGGAAAACTGTCTGTGAACTCTCTCCCACAGAGTTCAGTCTGCCAAAGGTGAGAAGCCATACCTGCCCTCCCAGATGATGTTGGTCCTCTCTGGGGTGAGGTGGCAGGCTGGGTGAAACACCTTGCTGGCCTCATCAGTTCTTTCTCCACCCCAAAAGTAGGATCACTGCATATGTTTGGAAATTCCCCTCCTCTCCAGACATCCTACTGCAGCATGAAATTGTCCTTACTTTCCAAGAGTTTTCATCTCATCCAACCTAGATATCCCTCTATATGCATGAAAAATCGGTAAGCTCTGACATGTTTTCCCATGGCTGGTGATCCATCAGCCATGGATTCTGCAAGAGTTCTTTTCTGCTTGGCATTCTCAACACATGGACCTGTTGGAACCACGAATATTTTTCCCTGAGGGCCACGAATATGACCAGAGGGCTGGAGCACCTCTGCTATGATGACAGGCTGAGAGAGCTGGGGGGGTTCAGCCTGGAGAAGAGAAGGCTCCTGGGAGACCGCAGAGCCCCTTCCAGTCCCTCAAGGACTACTCCAGAGGCCAACCACGGACAAAAGGGCACTTCCACCACTATGGGAACACTATAAAAGGCAAACCCTGATACAAATTCTTACCAAGTTATTGACTATTTAAGCTACTCAGGCCACTCCAGCTTCATAAAGAACTTATTTCCTTACACAAGCAAAGCGGTGTAAAGGTAGATCAGTAATTCATAAAGAGGCAGTGACTCAAGGGCTTCTGACTGCCTCAGACCCATCACTTCACTGGGTAACACAGAGAACAGGAACAATTTGCACCAAAGGCAACTTGCAATCCGAAAGTCCTCAGTGCAAATACTTTGAGTAATTAAGCATGTTTTTCTATGTAGATAAGTGTATTTATGGATGTCTGTCTCATAAATACCAAGCAGCCATTGCTTCCCCAAGAGCAATCTGAAAAATATCCCCCCTGTTGCCAAAAATTCATTCAGGATGACACATCAACATGATAGAAGTCACTCACCGAGTTTGAAACAATGCCAGGGTCTTTGCAGGTCCTTCTTAAACCTTCAGGCAGCACCAGGACAACATGTAAAACAGTGTGACCTTCAGCAGGTTTGCTCATCTGCTTCCTGGACCGTGACAGCCTTGCTCTGGGTCAGAACGTCCACTTATTGCTGTTCCCTCCTGTATTTGGTTGGCACCTTCTGCTCCCTCTTCAAGTGTTGTGAAACTGCCCCATCCTGGAAGCTCTTACACACCAGGATGTTTCCGCTTCAGGGAACTTGGTACTGGCAGGTGAGTTACTTTGCTTCAGGTCTTGCAGCCTGGAGGACAGTGAGAAAAGGTAACATTAGAATCACAGAATGCTATGGGCTTGGAAGGGACCTCTACAGATCATTCAGTTCAAGCCCCTGCCAGAGCAGGTCCACCCAGAGCAGGTCCCACAGGAACATGTCCAGGCAGGGTCTGAATGTCTCCAGGGACGGAGACTCCACCACCTCTCTGGGCAGCCTCTGCCAGCGCTCTGAAAACCTCAAAGTCAAGAAGTTCCTCCTCATGTTTAGATGGAGCTTCTTATGTTCAAGTTTGTGCCTGTTCCCTCTTGTCCTGTCCCTGGGCACCACTGAAAAACCCCTGGCCCCTTCCTCCTGACACCCACCCTTGAAGCATTTCTAGGTGTTGATCAGATCCCCCCCCTCAGTCTTCTTTTCTCCAGACTAAAAGGATCCAAGTCCCTCGGCATTTCCTCGTAAGTGAGATGTTCCAGTCCCCTCATCATCTTTATGTTCCTCTGCTGTACCCTCTCCAGCAGTTCCCTGTCCCTCTGGAAATGGGGAGCCCAGAACTGGTCCCAATGCTCCAGATGGAGAGCATGACCTCCCCCTTGACCTCCACCCTGAAGACAGAAACAGAATAGAATAGAATAGAATAGTATCAGATAGAATCCTTATCCTTAGATAAGGATCTAAGTCTCAATAACTTAACTTCTAGACATAAGGAGACAATTTTGTTCTTAAAACATTTACCTCTGAATTATGCAGGATGCCTTATGCAAGATTAATCCATGCTCAAATGCATTAACCCACGTGGGTCACTTTACGTAAGATGTGTCATCCCGAAATTAAATCATTAAAAGCCCAAATTTGAGCTACTCATCCGGAATTCTTTTTATAGTCCGCAGAAAGGAATGGCCACCCGAGGGAGGTCAGATGAAGCACCCTCCAGAGGGGTCACCGGCTGCAAACGGACCCTAGAGGGGAGTAATTCAGATTTCTCTACCTAGAAGTTAAGAAAGACAAACCCAGCCATAACTTCCCTTTCACAGACTATACTGTTGTTTTACTCCTTGCTCTCCTGAGCTATCCCATCACTTAACTGGTCTGCAAATGGGATGATGAGAGGGAGGGTGAGTGAGTTTGCCAAACTGATCCCATGGTTCAATATACATTCACAAAACTCTAATTAAATGATGATGTTGAGTTTGCATTCAAAAATCTTCAAGAGCTGTAATGAGGCCACCCCGATGCTGGCGGAGTGACGGATGCATGAGGCTACGGAAACTACACATCCCACCTATCTGTGATGTAAAGGAGTCTCAGGCTGAGATAAATTGGTTGTGATGGGGCAACTACAGCATTAAGCCAAGTTTCTCTTCGAGCCAGTTTCCACCCAGGACACAGCAGTGCATCCTCCTCTCCCCACAGCTCTCCCCCCTCTGCAACAAGTCGCTGCTTTTAAGATTAAGGGGCAAAAGTTTTAGATCTCAATTGAAATTTAAAATTACTGTGCTCGGTACTGGGGTCAGGCACCACATACCCAACTCCTGTCAGGCTGGACTGGGGACGGGAGCAGAGTCGATGGTGATGTTCTGGTTTCTGCAGTGCAGGTTGGCCACGGGAAAAACAAGCATCGAGGTCTCTGTATTTACCTTAAAACTATGGCAGTGACTGGAAGGCATTGGGAAAACAAAGATCATCTGTTAAAAATACGCAGGTTGACATCCAATTAACTATTGCTTTTGAAAAATCATTTTTATAAAAAATAAAAGACTTGAAGTAACCCCAGGGGAAGTTTCTTTGGATTATGAGATCATCCTACCGGGGTACACAAACAGAGATTCCCCTCCCTGATTTAAATAAAACAGAGCAGTTGTTACAATAAAGACTAGAAAGGCTCTAAAAGGCCTGTGGCAGTTTGTGTAACACCCTCAGCTCTTGTAAACAATGATTACATAATAGAAATAAGCACAAGTTTATTTCTCTTGCTGGAAATAAGCATCTATCCCAGTTTTTAATAAATAACCAAGGCTCTTGGATAACTCTAGTGAGTATCTCACTGTGAGGAAAACAGGCTGTACTTCCAATTTTTTGATTAAAAAAGGTAAAGATACACCAGACTGAAAGCAGGTCTGAGGCAGGACAAACAGATGGAAAACGGGAATAACATCAGTGTAATACTTTCTCCAGGCCTTCCTCCTCTGCATACATACTCACCAGGAACAGCTTTTGGTCAACAGAGTGAGAGGGCACAGAAGCAAACACCTCCTGGAACACACTGGTTTAAATACACCCTCACACAGCCCCAGCAATCACCAAAAACATAGCTCAAGCCCCTCTCTGCCCTCCAGCCTGCTGCATGGAAGTGAAACGTTACTTATTAAAAACAAAGGCTCTCTACCTGCCGTAATTTAAGGGTTATTTTTCAACCAGAGTAGAAGCAACTCATCCCAGGGTTGGCAGCTGAACCACAGAGCAGGCTGCACTTTGTTCAGGAAAGTCAGGAGTAAATATACACCAATCCAGCGTGTGAGCCTTCGAAGTAAGAAGGCCATGTAGGGACTGATGCTCCTTCTCCAAAGATCTCAGGCTTCAAAAGGGAAAAAGCAAGGACCACAAAGGTTGCTCATAGATCAGCAAGCAGCTTAGCAAAGTCAGAGATGGAAGAAAAAAGATGGTGTTGAGCAAAACAGCAAGACTCAGTAGCAGCAACAATCTGGGACACACTAAACTCAGGGGGTTAGATGCAGGTTTCTTGTTTTCTTAAATCTCGGCATCGCCACAGCCTCAGTGTTGAGTGACAAGTCACACAGTTACTTGGCAAGAGGATTCACAGAAGTGTGAGGGGCTTTGTGCTGTGAGCACCTTTCAGCGCTCACTGGAGGTTTTGACACTGAATAACTTTATTAACAATGAACAGAATTGTCTTGATTATGCTTTGAATGGAGAGGCTCTTTTCGCAGAAGCAGTACCAGGAAGTCGCTCGTCATCTCTTTAACTTCACAACAGAAAGGACTTAAGAGGGCCCTCACCTCCCTCCCAATCCGCAGCCTTTCTGCTGCCTTCTCAGTCCATAGTTAAATGTATGACAGGGACAGAAGCTGGCAAAGCAGAAGAGATGCTCAGAAAACCTTTGTCACTCCAAGTTCTGTTCCAGAGGCGTATCAACCAGGATTCAAGTGCCTGTTTAAAAGGGTGCAGTGATGTGCCTCGCTTATTCAATGTTTGCAGATTGCCACTTCTTGGGTTTTTTCACCAAAATACCCCATTTCTTCCAACCCACCCCTGAATTATTGTACCCCAAAACCTGCCTGCTCTGCTCAGGTGCGACAGTTCCAAACAGTGACACACAGAGCTCAACGATTTGGTTCTTTGAACAGATGATATTGAGTGATGTGGAACTCAGAGCAAGCCACTGATTTTCAAAAAAAATAAAGAGACTGCAAGAGAAACCAGGTTAAAAAGACCCATCTGACAAAGAAGATGGACAATCTATTAGCCCTTGGCAAGCTGGATAACCACAGTTCTCAGAACAGGCTGTACAAAACCAAAAGGAGAGAGCAGAGAGACTAGAGGATGTAAGGTTTTCTGCCCTTTTCTTCTCCCAGCACAACACGTCTCCTCATCTCACTCCGAGAAAGCTTCAAAGCTGCGTCAGAACAGCCAGGAACTCAGCTCCAGGAAGTGCAAAATTCAAACAAGTTTACAGAGAGAGATACAACTGCAAAGGTAAAAACAAAACTAAAGGCCAGGATCACGGGTTAAAATACTCCTTCTGAGTCCAAGAGACTAGAGTTGGGGCATATCTGACACCACATTCCAAACTTTTAAAATAAGCTAGTCCTTTTTGACCAATAAAAAGGTTTATTTGTTGAGAAAAGCGAAAGGAGGATCCTCCTGGTGAACACTTTCCTTTCCAGTAGGTTCCCATTTACTGACAGACTTGTTCACACAGTGACCTGCTGCATCTCCTCCACTTCTCGCTCTTCCCCACGGTCACCAGCTATTTTACAGCAAAAAACGTCTTGACTCTCATCCTGCCTTTGACAGAGATCTGACACGGAAGTGGTGTCTGTTCCAAAGAGCTCGGAGATAGGGGAGAGGTATTTAAAAAGTCTATAAATAGTACACTGAACGTGTCAGGGAGCTACTTCCAGGCTATGTTACAAACAAGCTATGGTGGCCAAGCCACCGCTCTACATCATACATGTCAAAGTAGTGACTGCTCGACTCCGGGCAAAGGAGGCATCTTCTTCGGGACTTTGAGAAGTCTCACTCACCCCTTCCACACAAGTTTCCCTGCTTAAGGAAGGCCCAAGATGAACTGCTTCGTCTACAACCCAAAATGCACAGAAATGATATTCGCAAGCCCTTTGGATGGAAAGGGAATGAAAAGGAAGACATTTCTGAAACGATCAACGCCACGGAAGTGGCCTTTACACTTGTGGACTGAAACACGTTGTTTTGTAGGTACATCTGTGGCATTTCTACCTAGACATCACAATGCTGACTCCAGACAAGCGGTGGGACAGAATCCAGCCTAATCCCAGGCCAGGACTGGGGTTAGGGAGTCTCGGGTGCTTGGACAGAGGATGACTCAGGGAAGTTCTTGGAAAGCAATCCATTCCCATTTCAAACCAGTGTTTACAGCTGATCTTGGGTCTGCTTTGGAGATGGAGCTGTCGTCACTACCACAGTGGAAACTGCTTTAGTGGAGCCAGACACTGTTCCCTGCTGGAGATGCGAGGCTGGTACAGTTTGAATTCGAACCTGTTCGAAAGAGAAAGAAAAAAATCTCAACTCCCATCAACATTGCACTGGCAGCACACTCTGAAGAGCTGGTAAATTATCTGTTTCTGCTGCCAACAGAAGTTCAGTTATATGAACAAGCACCAGAACACATCAAGGGTGGAACCTGTCACCAGATCGCTCCATCGTGGGATGGTGGCAAGAGATCTCAAGATTTGTAGGAAGAAGTAAAAATTAGTTTGAATAAAAACCTACACAGCTGGTTTTACAAGTTTTCAGGAGAACTTGGATCCATTGGACACATCACTTGTACAAAGATGTCACCAGCAGCTCTCAATAAAGATGAATTCTTTGAAATCACACACCACTAAGTTTCCAGACAGAAAAGCTGGACGTGCAAAGAAACGATGTGATTTCTTCAAAACATGGTGACCCACGGAAGCACAAGGAAAAGAGCCCAAATGCATAGAAACAACCCCCCTCGCAGGTGGCTTCCTGCCAGGATATTTGGTTTTGCATTTATTACACTGTCAGTCCTTCAAAAACATTTAAAACCCGTGTCTGGGTGGAGGGAAGGTAAAGGAGACAATGCACTGCGGGTGCTCAGTGCAGACACTACTGCCAGGCCGTGTACCTGTACACTTTACGGAACCCTGAGTATCACCTGTAAAGTCCTCAGGAGCCACTGAGTCATATAAACCCACAGATGTTACTATTCTAGGTGCCGTTACCTGTGTGGCCTGGCCTTGCTGCTGCAGCTGCTGCAGTTGTTGTGCAGTCAGAAAACTCACTGGCTTGTTCCCAGTGATGAGCTTTGTCCCCGCTGGCATCGTGGTAAGGATGATATTTCTGCCCAACCCACTGATGCTAAGGAAAGAGAATTGTTGAGAGGTTAAAAAGAGACATGGCAGGTTAGGTCTTCCTAAAGTTACTTACTAAATTTACTAATGATTTTAAGTATTGTGGGACTTTTTTTCTCCCCCCAAAACTGGAAAATCCACAAGCCCCACGTTTTTCTCAACACTGACAGCAGAGAATTACTTTACTGCAGGAATTAAAGGCTGTGATTCTGGACTGTGCACATCACTGGGTTAGTCTGATCAGAGCACGGAAGGCAGAAAATAGCCGGGCACAGAGTGTTCTGCCTTGAGATATTAACTATGGGAGACACCACCAGAATTCATGGAAGAACAAAAAGCCTTCAATAACTGAACGCCAGAGGAAGTTTTGCCGAGGCAGTTAACACTTCCCTAGTTTCTGTAACAGAGAGATGGCCTCAGATTGCACCTATTTTTAGGTATGTCAGCAGGTTAATTCTTGCTCAAACAGAGCTACTCTAATAGTTGGTTTCAAGACAAGCAAAGAACACTTTTGCTTCGGTGCATTTGTAGAGCCTGCATCTCAGGGCACCGAAGAAAAGATTTTATTCTCATTGTCAGACACATTAATTCTATTTCTTGCAGCTAATGGACCTACGAACAGACTACACATCTACCCCACCCTCCGCTTGCGAGGAACCCATTGAACACAGACCCTCCTCAGCTTGTTTCTGACCCAAAATACTCACTTGGCCCCAAGGTTGCCCTTGATGATGGGGGCGGTCACCACGCTCTTGCCTTTCACGGGCTGGCTGATCACCGAGAGAGGCACCGTTATCCGTGCTGGTAGTTTGCCCTAGAGAAGTTGAAGGACACGTGAGGAGCCGCGGGGAGTTCAGCAGAGAAACTGCCTGAAATCATGCAATTACCCCCCAGCTTGTTTTTTAGGAGTCCTGGGAGTAGAAACCACCAGCAGTTTTGCTGATGAAACCCGTGCTCCGTTTCAAGCTCATTAAAATTCACCATCATCTCATTCCCTTCCTGAAAACTCGCATCATCTTGGCACCACAGGGTTTCTCTGGGAAGGCTCATTGAATCCACACATGATTTTTATCCTTAGGAAGGTCTGTTAATACCAATTCAGTTTTACCAATACTGTTTACGGTGCCCTCAGCTTTGGACACTCTCTTAATTAATTTGGATGTCTGTATTAAAGGGGGAATTGGGCAAACATGTTAATACGACTAAGAAGCACTTCTGTTTCTGACAGCATTGCAAGGAAACGATTGCAGAGGTGCAGGGGCCACGATGCTGAGCTGCACGAGGTAGGGCTTTAGATAAGCAAAGTTTATTTCATTTACTCACAACAGGAAGAAAGGGAGGACATATCTGACTGCTTTGTGCTCATCCAGCATTAGCTACAATTCCATCACCCTCAAATTAGTTGCAGACCCGCATTCTACAGTAATACCTCTGACCCTCCGTGGCTGCCAAAGGGTTTTCAGCCATAATACACTTCAGCGTTCCCCTTTCTCACCCAACACCAGAAGAAAGCTGAGTGTTACTTACTGCCTGGGACGTAGACACCACTGTGGTGCTGACGGGGACCTGCCGCACAGCAGTGGCTCCCGTGCCTATCGTTATGGGAGTCCCAGCAGCTCCCGAGGCCACGGCAACTGCTTTCGACACTGTGGCGCTCACGGTTGGTAAAGAGACAGCTGAGGTATGGACTGTGCCGGGCACGCTCATGGCTGAGGAAGAGGACGCTTGCTTAGCGTGAGTGGCCACCGTAATAGTCTGCCCGGCTTTGGGAGGCATCACCCCCAGCCCCTGCACGATGCGTATCGTAGCGGCCGGTTTGGCCTCAGTGGATGCCACCGTGGTGATGGTTTTGCTCTTCTGATCCGCCACGGTCATGCCGAGCGCGGGCATCAGCCGGAAAGCGGAGCTCGTTGGCTCTGCAGCCTTTAAATCGGGAGTCACTTTGACCACTGTGCCTCCAGCTGGGCTGGAAGAAGCCGAAGTGGCCGTGCTAGTCTTGGCTGGAGAATCAGCCGGCTGGACCGGGTTGGATGTCACATGCAAAGTTGCAGAGATGCCCTTCCCACCACCACTGCTTCCTGCAGCTGCCGTGAAGAGGTCCTGAGTCAGTTTGACAGTAGTGACCTGCGATTTGGCCAAGGTGGCCATCATGTCCGGGGTGATCCGCAGCACGGTCTGTCCCTTCGCGTCTGTGGTGATCGAGGACGGGGGCAGGCGCAACACGTCCTTTCCCTGGATGCGGAAATTGGTCGCTGTGAGCGGGATGCCACTTCCAGCCTGGGTCTTCATGCCAAGTTGCCCTGTAATAGCCACCTGCAAGAGATGACAGAAATGGCTCTAGTTAAGGAACGTGCACTAACACACATTTTACGGCTCACTACAGTTTTCACTGTCTTTTCACCTCAGCATATCAAGTCTGTCACACCAAACAGGAAAGAACTGGGTGGTGGAGCCCACTTCCTCATGTCTCCCCATCTCTCACCTGCTTGATGATGTTCTGGCCAGCAACGTTCTGGATGACGGTGGTAGAGGAGGTGCTGGTAGCAGAACTGCCCGGGGAGCTGGTTACTGGCTTTACAGCAGGACTGGGGGCCGGGGAGAGTCCTGTCACAGTGATGCCCGTCTGTCCTGTCACAGAGCTTCCTGGTCTTTGCACCTGCACTGGGCTGGTTTGAGCTTTTACTGGCAGAGTCATCACAGCCTAGGGAGACAGAGGCAGCCTGTCAGCAGACTAATGCAATACTAACAGATTAATAATCTACTCTTTTTGTCTTATGCCTCATAGCTTGCAAGTTCTATGGACTAAGCAACCTGGTCTGGTGGGAAGTGTCCCTGCCAAGGGCAGGAGGTTGGAATGAGATGATCTTTAAGGTCCCTTCCAACCTAAATCATGCCATGATTCTGATTTCCATGCAGTCCAACTCACCTGGGGGAGCACTTTGGTTTGCGTGGCTGTAGCTGGAACACGGATTTGAGGCACTGACGTGGGCTGCTGTTGCTGGGTGACCACCGGGGCTTGCTGGGACACCGCTGGGAGGTTGGATGGGGCAGTGACCACCCGGACTTGCGGCAGGCCTGAGGAGGTGGTATGACTTACCACGCGGGTGGGAGGTGGCTGTGGCCCAGGCTGTGTCTGTGAACTCTGGGCTGTGGAAAGCAAGGTCC
Organism: Jacana jacana; assembly: GCA_013400555.1. NCBI lineage: Eukaryota > Metazoa > Chordata > Aves > Charadriiformes > Jacanidae > Jacana > Jacana jacana. The sequence continues at coordinate 295,969 of VZTM01002773.1, read as the reverse complement.
CGAGCTGCGGCATGGTAGGGGAGGAGACCAGAAGAACGCTACAGAAAAGATAAAGCCAGCAAAGATGTAGGAAACAACTGAGAAAGAACCAGTATCATTCACAAGCGATGTATGAGATGGAAGAAGTACCTTTGGCTGGGTTTTGCTGGCTCCGATCCAGCACTAGACACGCTCTTGCTAACCACAGACACTGGTGGGGGTGAAATGGGCGTTGCTGGCAACGCTGGTGCAGTTGGTGTCACCGGAGTCACGGGAGTTGGTGGCATGCTGGAGTCACTGAGGCTCAGCTGGCTGGGCTCTGACGTGCTGCTGGGGAGGGCTTTTACAGAGCTCTCCTTGCTACCAGACTTCTGCAAAGAAAACATGTCAAGTGTGAAGGTCTTCACAAAAACTGGGGTTTGGATCACTACAGTCTAGAGAGTGGGTTGAGCACGTTACGCTGAGCTTGGCGTGGTTATGAATGACGCCCAGTTCTAAATGCTGACACCCCAGATGTCTGACTGCCTGCTTTCTTCAGCTTCAGCCACAAGTGGGCTGGTGTGTTTGGCTGCTCCTGTTCTCAGGGGAAAAGTGTATCTCAGCAGTATCAAACATTCACAGCATGCACGTTTCTACCTTAGTTAATCTGCCAACAGCAACTACTTTAGAGATATATCAGTAACAAAAAACCAAAAGATATCCAAACCCTGACATCTTCAGCACAGGAAGGAGGAGAGCAGAAGACCTGTTCCACACTCTCTGCTACAGATTGACCCGAAAACTAGACCCAAAAGACCATCCCTAAAATAGGGAACACAAATGGATTCCATTGACCTTTCTGCTGAGATCAACGAAGCTAACAGTGGAAGCTGGGAGGAGGAAAAGGTCCCTCCTTCCCTCTTTGCTTTGTGCACTGGTGCGAAACCACCACCAACATTCATAAACATAATGAACTGGTAACTCCAATATGTGGTAATTTTCATCAGCCACTGCAGCTGCAGAATTTATGGGTCAAATTAAACCCACATCTCCTTCCCAAGCCCAAAAGGGTCCATGCAAACTCGGGCAAAGAGATTTACCATTTTAGCCGGAGGTTTTGGCTTCTGTTGAAGAGCTTTCTTGGCCTTTGCTGCAGCAGCTTGAGCCTGGTGGATCCGTTCTGCAAACAGAAATGAATGGCCAGAGCTCCTCAACACAAGCAAACTGAGTTAAGCAAGAGGCTAATTCAGAACCGTAAACTCATCATCAGACAAGAAATCAAACACATGTTGACATGTCAAAGTGCAAAGAAAAAACACCACCTAGAATCAGCCAAAAAGGCTGGAAGTGAGACACTTGTGAGTGTACAAACACCTTCAGTTCTTGTACACAGGATGCTATTTTTCTGATAAATAGTTCAAAATGACGCTCTGCTCTGCAAGGTGTTGTTGGGCAAACATTACTGAACCAACTAAAGAAAAAAACTACACCGATAAATCAATGTCCATCAGCCAACTGGACCGAAGAAGCTCAAGAAATTTATAAACATTTGCAACTCTTCTGATGTCCCCAAGCCAGGCTTACCAAACTCTTCCTCACTCCTGTCCCGGTGCAGGTAGATCCACAACTTCCGTCCAATATCGTACTTCACACAGGGATCTTTCTCGTAATGTAATCGATCCAGAGCACCACTAACAACAGTATTAACCTGAAAGTTCAGAATTCACAGAACTATATGATGTCCCTGTTGGATGAGCCAAAGGTCACAAACAGAGAAGTAATCCTACTTGGCATAAAACCCGAGTACACTGCTAAAAATCCATCTGAGTAAGAACCGCCTTGGGGGGATGTTGTAGCACGGGATGCTGTATCCCACCTTGGATTGAGAAGCTCCCACCAAAGCTGAGAGCTCTGAAAACTGAATGTTTCTGTATCTAAAATGTGATCATCTATATGCAGTATTAAGTCTGTGGCTTTTCAAGCTGTTTTTTCATCATCCAGAGTTCGGTGCAGATTTGCAGCAGCTCACCAGAGCAGAGAATGCAAGTTTTTGTATCCAAGCAGCATCAAAAATATTAGTCTGGGTCTGTACACTGTATTTTTAGGAGCATCTGTTTGAGGCCAGACATGACACCCAACATACCTGAGCACTTGTGACATCAGGGGCTAGGAACTGGGAATCTTTAAGCAGCTCACAGATTTCTGCACGAGTCCCTTCTCCATTAGGAAGGCGAGCAGCAGCATCACGAACTGAAACGCAAAATCGGAGCTTAAACTTGTGCTGTGACGATGTAGCTGTGTTTGAGTATCCTAGCAGGTATCTTTCTGTATGGCTCTCCCACCCCTCTCCCAAAGCATCCACTTGCTCACTAAAATCTAGCCCTTTTGTCGTAGAATCTATTTCTCATTTGCTTATGTCATCCTGGCCTTCCCACCTTTCCCCCCTATAAATGAGATTCCTAAAGTCATTGCCTGGGGGAGGCTCAGGAGAGCCTTCTTCTATTTTAATGAACTTCTTGGCCATCACCTTACCAAGGGACAAGATGGTGACATAAGCTGGCCTGTCTGAGCGCAGGAGAGAATGCTCTCGGGCCTTGTTTAAGGAGGTTTCCTTGTCGAACACCCCCTTCACGGGACCAACAACCGACTCAAAGCCGTGCATGCGGAAAGTGAAGGCTTTGTGGGGCTGGCTGTAGCGGTATCGCTCCTGCATTGGGAAACAAAAGGGCTTAGTTTAGCAGGAAACACACAAAGCAAAATTTTAAACCTTGTGCTGCATTTATGTTATAATGTAAATTATTCTCTCTATATTTTTTTTTAATTAAAGGCTCAAATGATGCTGTATAAACTTATTTTGCATGAAGACAAGCACAAAGTACTTGAAGCAGAATACAGAGTATCACCTAGCCAAAGCGTGCAGGTGCAATACCTTAAGAGTCATTGCTAAGCAGCTGCATGGACTGCAGAGATACCAGAGACACACCTCCTGCCCAGCAAACACCCCTTCCTCCAGCAACAGGAAGCCTTTTCTTCCTCTAATCTCCTCTAATCCTCTAACTCAGGTTACTGTCTTCTTACCTGCTCCTGAAACACACGTTTCTCCTCCCCAGTGCTAGGCCGGACTACGTAGTCAGTCCTTCTGAAACAAAGGGTACCATTGGTTCTGAGCAATAACACCCCCAGGACAATCTAAGAGAACATCCCAAAGGATCAGTTACCTCACCCTTTTGGCAAATTCCTCTGCTCTGAATGACCTCTGAAAGCATTTATGGTAATGCAAATAAAGCCTGTAGAGATCTTAAAACATGCTCTATGTACTACCTGAAGGTAAGCAAGGATTGTTTACCTTCAGGTAAATAACCTCATTACCAGGACTTAACTTGGGGAAAAATCAACTGACTTTGCATAAAATCAGACTATCAAGTTTCCTCCTGCCCCAGAATGTAAAATCTTTTTATTTCAAGCAGCCAGGCATTCAGATCCAGAGGTACTAGCATGCACTGCTGAAGCTTTCAAGCAGCATTATACTCACACTCTGGGAATTGGCGTGGCATCTGAGCTGTCTTCATTTTCCTATTGAAAAGCAGAGAAATGTCAATGTTGGATATAACTCAGGCAGATTTTATACTGCTCGAAGGTGACTTTTTTCTGACTCACTTTGAAAAAAGTCTGGTCTTTGGTCTCCAACCAGAGTTGGAACAGTGCTGCCAATTCCTTCTCATGATCTTGGCAAGAACCTAGTCCAAGAAATCAGGAGAAATAAGAAAGAGAAGCCCTTTATTTGTTTTGAAATCGGCTGCTTGTACTTCCCAGTCATCTCCTACTCCCTTCCCACCTCTGTGCATCACCAGTCACAGGGCACTCTCTATACTTCACAGATGCTCCAATGTCAATACCTATTCTCCTCTGTTGGTACAAAGGATGGAGCTTCAACTCCTGGCATAATGGGCAAGACACTGTTTGAGACATCTTTGCTCAGCTAAAAGAAAAGGCCTAACCAACAAATTAACAGCTCTGCTTGTCTTTCTCTCTGGGCTGCAGTGAGCTGAGAAGTAAAGTCCTAGAGAACACAACCACCCTTTACTACAGCAGAAATCACAGAAGAGCACAAGGTACTCACCCAGCAATTTCCACTGTTGAGTTTTTTCTTTGAATTCAACAAAAGGCGAGAAGCTGGAAGGAACATCTACAATGAAAAACGTGCACGTTAGAGCCATCACCCAATTGTCCAACCGCTGAAGCCCCGCTGTTGCAATGCAAGCTGTTGAACTACAGTCACAATGACAGAGAAAGCATTTTAAGCGATTATGTAAGTGCATCTCTAAATTTGTATTTGCCCAAAGGGAAGGTAAAGCATCTCCGAGTAACAGGGACAGCGCAAGAAGAGAACAGGACAGGAAAACAAACCTTTCATCTACAGGCTGTCAGATGAAATCCTGCTCATGCTGCGAGGCACCAGGAACTCTCCCTGTGACTACTCCTGGGCTTGTGGGAAGCCAACTTGGGATTCACAGTATTACAGAGGACATGAAGTATATCCAGGCTGCAAAAGCCACTACAATTCACACTGTCTCTCCCTTCCAAACTCTCCACAAAGTGAATGAGAACCACACAAGAATTTCATTTCAAAAGGAACACGTGCAGCTTGGCTGGCCCAAGCCCCAAGTCAAAACTGGGCCAGCTTCATCTTTCCAGTGGATTGCTCAGGGCACCATCTAGTTTAGTTTTTATTGTCTCTGAAGACAACCACACCACCTTCGCACCGGGAAGAGATTAACTTCTTCCTGCTGTAAACACCCCGCCTGAAGCACCTGATCTGAAACAGGAGAAAAGCCTGTCTAGAGGCAATTTCACACACATTTTCACATATTGGGGAACCAAACTGGATCTCACCTACTTATCTACATGCAAAACACCGCTTCCACAATCAAGAAATGTCAGCCAGAAAGCCTACCATAGAAACGCTGCTGACAATACAGTGATTTATTGGAGTGATGAATTACAAGTTGGTTTGAGCTACAATATAAACCAGCACTGATTAGAACTGAGCTACCAGCATCACTAGTGTTTTTAACAGCCATTCTTACCTCTGCTGTCACCTGTCAAGTACTGTAAGGCGGGTAAAACCAGTTCAGACCAGTTAGGGACAAAGGAGAACCAGCTATTTAATGCACTGGCAGGAGAAGATTGCCAATCTAGAACTTTATCTTCAAGCTGAAGGGGAAAAAGAAATACTCTGTTAAGGATCTCACGCCTTAAACAATGACTGCTTTAATCGAGAACAAAAGAGCTAAGCAGATCTAGGGGACAAGAATGTTATGTAAGTAAAAGGCATCACCTGACTTTTTCAATTAGTTCAGCTAACAGACACCAACAAGTGGAAAGAACTCCCCCACTATCTCTGCCCTTGCTATACAGAATACATCTAACTATGATGTAACTAACTATGATCATCTAACTATGATCTAACTAACAGGCACGGGAACATTTACAGACTCAGCTGACTAAAGTGATCAAATGTGTTCAAAACAGAATGTAGTTCACACTCCCAGAGTTTCACATCTTTAATATGTGACCTACATCTTTGTATGATTTACCCCAGGACAACTCTGGAGAAAAATCACTATTACTATAGCTATAACCCCTCTATCCCCTAATCTTGTTTTCTGCAAAGATTCCCAGATAAGTGGGTAGTTTTTACCATAGAGAGAGTAGCGGGTCCTTCCAGATAGAGGATCTCCAAAAGAAGGAAAAAGAAGCTGGAAGATATTTCATTTATTCCAAGGCATGGCTTCATTTCTTCAAGAGGTCTTCAAAGGAAAGAGAACACAAGCAGAGTAAGTTCCCTGAGTAAATATTCACCTCCTTATAGATGGATGAATACAAACATTTCACACATGCCAAGCTGCAAAAAAACAGAGGGTCTGCCTGCAAAAGTCCCACAAAAATCTGAGCTGCAACAGCCGTGGCTCCTTCCATCGTGCAAGGTGTTTGGGGTTCTTTGAAGCACTTACTCCTCTTTGACAGATGACAGAGGGATGGGGGAAGGATCCTGAGACAACGGTGGGATTCCATCTGCATTGCCCAAAGAGTCAGCCAAGTCTTCCACCTCGGATTTAATCATCTTCAGCTTCTTTTTCTTCTTGTCTTCCTTTTCCTTCACCTTTTTCTTCAGGGTTGCAAGGTCAAATAAGGCTGTAGATATGATAAAAGGTAAGAAGAATTAGAAACTTTCTCACTATACTTCATTGAGCATCATAAACCAGCTAAGTATTTAAACCTTTATTCAGAAATGTGGGTAGTGTACACTCAGTCGTCTCCAGAGCATTCCATCCTCCCTGACATTTACATCAATCTTTATTTCCCCCCTCAATGCACTGTTTCAATAGAAAAGCTCTAGTTTTTCCAGACAAAGTAGATGAAATGAGAAAGGCAAAGGTGCGAAGTACCGTGTCCAAGCCACTGACCTGCTAAGGAACCTCTCCTGCCAGCATTTACTCGAGTCATGATGTCCTCAAGAGTTAGATCTGTCGTCACTAGATCAGGGTGATCCTAGATGGGGACATGGGATAGAAATTAAAACTGGGAAAGGACAAAGTATGAAGATAGCAGCAAGGGTACAGACAATAACCAAGTACTGAAACATCCTACGCTTGTCCAGGAGGAGAGAATTAGTGAAATGAAAGTCTTCTAACCATGAAATCCCAAAGTTTCTCTCTCCAAAACCCATCACTGACATTACAAAATCCTTCTAAACACGTAAGCATAAGCAGAAGTCGCATATATAGGCTGACAATTAATTACTGATTACAAAAAAGGGCTGAACAGTGGTTGCACACACACACAAGCGCCATCATTTTGTCACCCAGCAGTATCTGAAACTTGATGGCTGCAGATAAAAAACTAATAGATAAAGTCCAGTTCCACCCCCACAGACTCCTCAACATCTTACAGGTTGACGTTTTCGTTTCTCATGGTGCTTCTTCAACATTATCTTCAAATCGCTTTCCCCAAGCTCTATCTTGTCTGCATTGAAAAGAACATTCAGAGATTATTTGCAGTTTTCCATTATCATCACTTTCCAGACTGGTCGGAATGCCACTTGCTACCCGTTCCCTCTTTCAACAACCTCCAAATTTCAATCATTACCTTTTCTTTATTTGTTCATAATTTTAATCAACCAATTGATCTGCAGCATGTTCTTCCTTGGGTCATCAGCTTTCACTGCTGATGCAAGTTTTAGAAGGGAAAAGAAGCAAGAACTAGCTGTGCTGCATGAAGGGTTTCCAGAGGGATTCCCTTTGTACAAACACCAAAACATTTCAAACTGGATTATGCCAATGCTTCAACCACTAAAGGCAAAATACAACAGAGAAATCAGTCGTTTTACACCAACTGTAGACCCTCATGTTAAAATACCAGCCTTGCAAGAAGAAAAAGATTAAATAAATTAGGAGAAGAGCCAATTGGTTTGGGAAGAGCAAAACCAAAGCTCTAGATTTCCCACCAAACAAGTTTTCAGACCAATTTCTTGCAGGGTCTCAGAGTAGTTCTCACCTCTAAATCCATACCGACCCCTACTTTGGTTCTCACCTGCTGTTTTCATGTCCAAGGTTGACAATGTGGGGATCACTCTCAAGGGAACCGGTGGACTTGGACAACGTGCTGGAGAACTTGGAGGCCAGGAGCTTAGATCTGAAACAAAGAAATAAATAAATTTATTTCTGCAAGACCAACAACCAACCCAGATAATTCCCCTGTGTTTGTTAGAGCATAGCCAATAAGTCCAGTTTCTGTTCTTCTATCAGAGATACCACCCTCACATTAAAAATTTGTCTGTCTCCATTCACACCTTAGCTGAATCTGGGGCATTACCTTCCTCATCAGAAGACAAGGTGGTATCTCCACACTCCTCTTTGACTTCCCTCAGAATCTTCAAGTAGCGCCGGTGTGTCCGTCTGTCTCGCTCTTCTGTGTCATAGGTGGGTGGGAAGTGCTTCCTCCTGAGAGTCATGTCAGGGCCTCCTTTCCGAGCTAAATCCAGCAAGTGCTGGAAGAAGAGATAGGTGTGACACTGAGCACCTCACTACAGCTCTCAACAGGTACGCTCAACTCACACACTTTCAGCAAATGCAGTACTTGGGGCTGGTGTGATAAGCACCTCAGTTTTTAATTAGCCCTTACGAAGCATCAGGATCCGCCACACATACAACTGTAAACCCAGCCGCTGTGAGACCATAGAATCATAGAATCATTTAGGTTGGAAGAGACCCTTGGGATCATCAAGTCCAACCATCAGCCCTACTCTACAAGTTCTCCCCTAAGAGAGACCGTCACAGAAAGCGGGGGGAAAGCAAGGAGGGATCCAGCACAACATTTCTGCATCTTCACCTCCACGTATACAAGACCCCACTATCATTTTATGTGGACAGTTGAGAGGAACCTGACCATTGATCTGAGATGGATTTGTGCTGTTTCCATGCCAAAAATGCGTAACACCAAGATGGAAAAATGTTTTTTGAATTCCCTATTCTACATTCTTTTTCCCATATCACTGTGAGGGTTTTTTACAAAGACAGACATTCACCTTCATCCATATATCCCATGCGTTTCAACAACTGGGAATAAGCACGTGTCTACCATGAAGACGTTTCGGTTAGCAGCAATTAGCTGGTGAGAGCATGCTTGGAGGAAGACTTCATCAGAGATCTACAGGCATCAAACCCAGAGTTCTGTATATATTCTATACAACTTCCCAGTGAAGCTGGGGAATTCATACAGCTACATATTTAGCATCCTTACTTGCTTCACAATGACAGAGATGGCAGAAAATTAAGGCAAAATGACTCGTGATTAAGACACTAAAAGCGTAGGGGCAAACACAGGAACCAGGGGGCAAGGTGGGCATGGAAAAAAGACAAAGAACTATGAGAGTTTCAAAATCTGAAATTGACAAATATAACAATGTTTCTAGGGTTCTCCTGTCACAGATGCCACTTGAAAACCAGAAACACAGCATTCATTAGAAGACTGAATGCACAAATACCAAGAGCCTTTCTTCTAAAGACAAGCTATTCATAGAATCATAGAATGGTTAGAATTGGAAGGGACCTTAAAGACCATCTTGTTCCAGCCCCTGCCCTGGACAGGGACACCTCCCACCAGACCAGGTGGCTCCAAGCCCCCTCTATCCGGGCCTTGAACCCCTCCAGGGATGGGGCAGCCACAGCTTCTCAGGGCAGCCTGGGCCAGGATCTCACCCCTCTCACAACAAAGAATTTCTTCTGGAGATCTCAACTAAATCTCTCCTCTTTCAGTTTAAAACCATTTCCCATCATCCTCTGGCTACCCTCCCTGATCCAGAGTCCCTCCCCAGCTTTCCTGGAGCCTCTTGAGGGACTGGAAGGGGCTCGAAGGTCTCTCTGGAGCCTTCTCTTCTCCAGGCTGAACAACCCCAGCTCTCTCAGCCTGTCCTCCCAGCAGAGGGGCTCCAGCCCTCCCAGCATCTCCGTGGCTGCCTCTGGCGCCCACCAACAGGTCCATTGCTTTCTGTGCTGAGGACTCAGAACTGAACACAGTGCTGCAGGTGGGGCCTCACCAGAGCAGGGCAGAGATGCAGAATCACCTCCTGTGACCTGCTGGCCACACTTCTTTTGATGCAGCCCAGGATGCAGTTGGCTTTCTGGGCTGCCAGTACACACTGCCGGCTCATACTGAGCTTCTCATCTGCAAGCACTGTGTTCCTTACAGGTCACAAGAAAGGGATGACAGCACCCAAAAGACACTCACGTTTCGGGAAGCGAGGATCTGCTTGAGCAGCCGGTAGAAGTACTGCTGCTGAGAGCTCAGGTAGCGCTTGTACTGGGACTTAAAACAGAGTTGCCGGTATTTCACAACTTCAGGATTGAAGTGTCCATCTGTAAAAAAAGAGGTAAAAACCACTTGAGTTCTCATCAACTACTAATTGTGAGTTCAACCCCAAACACACCCAGCCGTTTCTCACGCTCACTGACCTCGGAAGAGCTTCTGGGCGATGTGCAAGGGATTTCCAAAGCGGAAGTTCTCCCCACTGAACAACGCCGAGATGAGCTTGTTCTGATGCTCTCGGTTGTTTTCAGGGAAGTGAGGCAGGAATTTTTTCAGGTGGTCCTGCTGCACATCCGTCAGCACCTCCTGCCACGTGGACAAGCTGACGACTTCGAAGAAGATTTCAGGCTAAAGAAAGCAAAAAACAATAGTGAAGAAAAGCCATCTTTGTCCTTAATTTTCTAGCCCCTAGTATTTCCTGTGGTTAAATGACACAAGACAGGAGACTGTCACCAAATGCAGAAAGCAACAGAGCAGAAAGAGGAAAGATGAGGAAATTAACAATGCTACTAACAACAGGAAAGTAAGTTTAAAGCTTGTAACAAATGAAACTGTCTTAATGGCAATTATAAAACAAGAGATATTAGTATTTAGGAAATGAACACAACAGAATGGTTTTAAAAGATGTTTTCCTCAGCTTAAGCAAAGTCCTGTTCGACCCCTTTTCCAGGAAAGGCAGAAACATTCCCCCTGTTTTCAGTTTGCCCTGTTAGCCCCACAGTGGGAGTCAAACACGCTGTTTATCAAGGCTTAGAAAAGGTAAAGCATCTCAATGCTACTCACATCCTCCAGCAGGTCCTCGGGCAGGCTGACCCTGGTGGTGCCCAGCATACAGTCCTCCATGATGCCCTGAGTGCCATTCCCGTCCCCACAGGGCCCCAGCTCCAGGGGATCCGTCAGCATGTGATCCAGAGAATCCATCCTTCACCCCTTCCTGCTCCTGAGCAACGGCAAAAGAACCCTCAGTAACCCCAAATCCCCAGTCCCACGTACATCCCCAAGCCCAGGACATCCCCGCCCCAGCCATGGAACGGCTGAGAAGCTGAGGAGGCTCTAGTGGAAGGTGGCCCTGCTCATCGCATAGAGATTGGAGCAGTTGACCTTTAAAGGTCCTTTCCAACCCAAACCACTCTACGATTTGACGAACTGGTTGTTTAAATACAAGCTACAGAATCGGGCCGTAAGATACATTAAATGTTACAGCATTAATTCACTGAGTGCAACCCCAGGGAAGGCATTGCCAGACAGCGAGCACCATGCCCTGGCCCAGACAGACTGGGAAGTACGAGTGACCCATCTCGCTTCCCTTCCCAACAGGGGTAAATGCCATGTAAAACTGCAGCCAAACCCGAAAGTGGGCTTTAACCTGCCAAACCCAACGGCGGCTCCAAGGTGGGATTTCCCTCGGGCTGAACCTGCCGCTACGACTGGGCCAAGAGCCCTGCTCCCCTCACGAACCGCCTTAGGCCGAGAGGAAAACCCAGGAACCACACGGAATAAACCCGCAAAACCAAACCAAGCCTTTAAAACCGCGCCGGAGAATAAGAAAACACGGAGGGGGGTAGGGGTGGGAGAAGCAAGTTTCATACCCGCTACGCTGGCTCTGGGCGTGACAGCGGCGTCTCCCCGCCGGAGGAGGTGAAGGCGGCCCCGGCTCCCCCCCGGAGCGCCGCTCTCCCTCCGGGGGGGGTGAGTTCCGCGGTGTCCCCTCCGCCCCAAAAGCGACTGTTGGGCTGCGGGGGCGGGAAGCCCCCGCACGAGGCCCGCACCGGAAGGCGGAAGCTGCGCGGTGGTGGCCCGGGACCGGCCGCGCATGCGCGNCCTGCCCGCAGCCCGGAAAGACAGAGGCCAGTGCTTCGTCATTTTTTTAAAAACAAACAGATTTATTGTTTTTCGGGTCGTTGGGGTGGTTCTTTTTAGCCCTGCCTGGATGCAGGAGACCATGACAGTCACTGCGCGTACAGCCCCCAGACACCGCTCCACAAGGGAAGGGGCAGGAGGGGAGGGGGCGGGCGGTTGGGGTTTGTCAAACGTTCTTTTTCCTCCAGGAAAAATCCAGAATCGGACCCAAAACGCCCCCCCGGCACCAGCATTAGGCAGTGGCTGAGCAGGAGGCAGCCCTCCCGCGGGACGCCACTGCGGACAGGGCGCGGGGGCTCTGCCCTAAAAACAAGGGACTGGGAAGCTTCTGCACTGCAGAAATGGGAGGCGAAAAAGAAACAACAATAAATCCTTGCAAACTTGGGTCTTGGTGGGTTTTTTGAGGAAGGCAAACTCCTGCTGTTCCCAGGGAGAGCCCTTTCTCCTTTATTAAACTTTGGACACGGAGACCGATGATCCAGGCAGCAAGGATGCAGCTGCTGCTGCGGGACGTGCTAGAGGCTTTGATGATTTGAGCTCAAATAAGCTGGTTTTCATGGTTTTTCCGCAGCACCTTGGCATGTTTCAGCTTTAGAGAACCGGTACCGGTGTCCTCAGGCCGTGAGCCTTTCCAAAAAAGGGGAATAGAGCAAAATATTTTGTAAGCCCCACTCCTGCCAATATCAAAGGGCCAGGAAGCTCCTCTCTAAAGACTTACACAGTGCTCTAAAGTCTTAAAATTACTTGAGAACAGCTCCTGTAGCACAATACCCACCTGGAATAACCCAGTTCCTATTACTCACACCATTTCTTGACTTGTTATTAAATAGTCTACTAGCCCAAGTAGACAAGACAAAAACCAAAACAAACAAAACCAAACAAACCAAACAAACAAACCAAACAAACATCATCTCTCTCCTCCCACACTGACACCATCCCAACGCTCAATGTCACAATTCACAAGCCCTCAGCCACACAACTCCAAATTAATCAGTGGGAATTCCAGGAGCAAATTAAGCCACATTTTGGCAAGTCACTTCAAAGCTACCGAGAAGCCCCTTCTGAGCTGGCCAGGAGCTTCCATCCGATTTCTCTCATCACGCAGAGTCACCCTTTCTGTGCCACATGAACAGATCCCTTCATTACCACGGCAATACCCGCTACGAGGCTTTGCCCGCAAGGAACCGGACTTCCACTTGGCCAGTCCAAGCGTGAAGTTCTCTCACATCTAAGAGACATCAACCCTGACCTGCGGACACCTGCAGTGCTCGCTCACCCGGGGAATTCTCACCCCAATCTGTGGGATGCTCGTGGAAGAGTGCCACATTCCACCTCGGAGTGGCACGAGAGAAAACTAAGCACAAACCACCTCTCTCTCATTGCTGCAATTGCAAGGGCCATGAAGACAAAACACCCTTTATTTGCTTTTGTTTTATAAATAAAAGTATCTTATTTTGCACAGACATTGTGGGATGGGTTTTCGGGCAGCAAAGGGAGGTTTAGACATACATGGTATATCCTGCCAGGAGACACTGAAGGCATAGTCAAACACCAGAAGGCATTAAATACCCAACCAACGAGACCCGAGAATCAGAATTATTTAAGAAAAAAAAAAACAATAAAGTTACACTGCCTTGGAAGGATAAACCTCTTTCCCTTTCTCCTCCTCTCCTGGTCCCTACATTTAACACGGATCCTGTACACAATCCAGGTCTACCAACCCTCCCAGATGGCTTTCTGCATCCCAGAAATAGTGGTCCACTGACATGTTTCTTGTGTTTCCTGAGCCCAGGGCTGGTCGTTTCACAGACCTGTCCAGAGGAATGACAGTGCATTGTTAACAATGGTTGTTTGGAAAAATAAAATAAATCCAAGGAACCGACTCTCCATCAAGTCTTCAAGGGGGGAAATACACCCACTTTGGGGTGGAACAGGCGACTACCCTGCTCCTCTCCCTTTGTTTTCTCCTGGCACAACTACCTTTAGGTCACAGCAAAAGCTGCTTTTTGCAGGCTAAACTGAGCCTTTTCAGTTTTCAGGCAAAAAAGGCAAATGCTGGAGGGGAGAAAAAGAGCTAAGAGTGGCTCTGTACCACCCCCTCATGCACTACTGTGATTCCCATCCGTTTGTTCCACACGAGGTGGGTTTAAGACCTCAGGGCAGGGCAGACAGCATGTAAAGTTCTGGAGGGTTGGCAAAATAATAATAATAATGGTAATAATAATAATAATAATTTAATGGACTGCTTTCGGCACATCTTCACAGCTTCATTGTTAGATCCATCCCCGCACACGTACGCCGGGAGCCGCCAGTTCTGCTGCTGCTCTCTCTCTCCAGGCAGTCTGCTCACGGTGAGCTGGCGTCTTCCCTTTCACCTTGGCTGCAGAAATAAAAGCCACGGGGCTCAGTTCTGCCCTATTCCGGCAGCTTCCCCGGCGTCCTCCTGTGTAACGGCCTCCACTAAGAACATACCTACAAGAACCTGCCAGTTAACCTGCAGTCACGCAAGCTCTTCCCCGCAAAACTGAAATACAGAGTTGTTGACCGGAGACACTTCCAAAAAGGAAAAACAAAATAAAAAAAGAAAGAAAAAAACCAGGGTCAGCAGACATGCCAAAAATACAGTCCAGAACAAGCAGAGGTTTCACTTCTCTTGTCCTTTTTGTTGTTGTTGTTGTTAAAAGCTGCATAAAATAGCATCCCAGAAGGATTTTGAGGGTGGTTCTTCACAGTCACTGGGGACTTAAACCCTCTTAAAGCATTAAGGAGAGCTCCAAGGTTTCAGTTGAAGGACTTTAAAAGATACTGAGCTCCCTGTATCTGGGCTTTTGCGGGAGGTGACAAGTAGAAGCAAGTGGCACCGCGAGGCCACTTCACTCGTGTTCTGCTGAGAAAGTTCTGGGTTTAGCAATGTGCACCTCGCTGCCGCCGCTGCCGTTGGTGGTGGTAGTGATGATGTACTGGGTGGTTGGCTGCTGGCTGCTGGTTTGAGATTCCAGGGAATCTGTGTGGGCCGGGGGCTGGGAAACACCGACCTGCACCTCACTGGAGAGGGAGGAGTTCTGTTTGACATCCAAGTCAGGCTGACCTTCAGATATCACGTAGTGAGTCTGCATGGAGAATACAGATTAAAGGAAAACAAAAAGGAATAATCATTACATCTTCTGTAACTTCTCTGTTCTAATCATCTGTAACTTTCTTGCTGCTCTGCTGGAGGAGGTTTTGGAATGACCACAGAACTCTGGAGGAACTTCTTTCCTTTGAGGGTAGCAGAGCCTTGGCAGAGGCTGCTCAGAGAGGTGGTGGAATCTCTGTCTCTGGAGACATTCAGACCCCACCTGGACATGTTCCTGTGCAACCTGCTCTGGGTGGACTCGGTTTGGTAGGGGGTCAGACTAGATGACCTCCAGAGATCCCTCCCAACCCCATGTCATTCTGTGATTCGATGATTTGAGAGCAACATAACCCTTGTCCTTTTGTTTTGAAGCACATTGGATACTTTGCATTTGGGTGATTTATGAATGGGTAAAAAAATTACACAACTACACAATAACTTGTGGCTATAAATTAAAATAGCAATTTTTAGTACAACCATTCTAGAAGTTTTTCCATTTCCCCCCATGTTCTGGCAGAAGCTGTATTTCCAACATATCGATGCAGTATAACAGCCCACCTCCTTACACCGAACTGCTCACACCGTTGTTCTTGGTTCTCTGTGCCCCAGTCATCACTCTGGCACTCCTTTAACCTTCAAACCAAACTCCATTATGATGGATAACCATCTCCCTTACCTGAGTAACCGCTTTCACCTGCCCGGTGTTGACAGTAGTGACAGGTGTACCCACAGCTGTCTCTGTGATCACATACTGGCCTTGGGGAATGGTCATCATCTGAATCTCAGATGCTAAAAAAATAGGGAAATGGGAGAATCAAGACCTTCAGACAAACACAAAGACCACCTTGAAAGTTAACATCTTCTGTCAGTCAGATTTCAAGCCAGATTTTCTATTCAAAAGCCACTGTTTCAGGTACTGCAAAGCCCTGTGAAACCCTACAGTGCTCAAAAGAATTATGCTGGCCAACACCAGCTCCGGATTTCATGCCAAGACAACACATCCTGTTCTCACCCAGGAAATCACAGAATCACCATCCAGACCTGCATGGATGAGGGAAATCATTTTGTGTCACCCTCATCTTCTGTACGATTCTTTCAAGCATCCACCAAAATTTGAACAATGGAATTTCAGGAACTCGCTTCACTTCCTTGGAATAAAGGCACCCAGTCTGCCGTATCGGGTAACCGTGGCCCTACAGCACAGAAGCTGGTACAGCCATTTTCATTCATCTGGAACTGGACCTCCATGAATATTAATCACAAATCTTAACAAGCTCTAAAAACACCACCCCATTTGGTAGCTGGAGGACTGGAGCCCCCACACTTGCCAGGCTACTAGTGAGACTAGTCAGGCTACTGCTGACACTCACTACTGGGACCAGTTCTTTTCAATATATTAATTGATGACCTGGATGAGGGGGTGGAATGTCCCCTCAGCAAGTTTACTGGTGATACAAAAGTGGGAGGGGTGGCTGACACACCAGAAGGCTGTGCATCTCTCTGATGAGGAAAGGCTGACTTGTGTCCTTTTAGTCTGGAGAAGAGAAGGCTGAGGGGGAATCTGATCAACACCTAGAAATACTTAGAGGGTGGGTGTCAGGAGGAAGGGGCCAGGCTTTTTTCAGTGGTGCCCAGGGACAGGACAAGAGGAAACAGGCACAACTTGAATCTAGGAAGTTCCATGTAAACACGAGGAGGAGCTTCTTGACTTTGAGGGTGTCAGAGCCCTGGCAGAGGCTGCCCAGAGAGGTGGTGGAGTCTGCATCTCTGGAGACATTCATACCAGCCTAGACACTAGACAAGTTCCTGTGCAACCTGCTGTAGGAGGACCTGCTTTGGCAGGGGGTTGGACTGGGTGATCTCCAGAGGTCCTTTCCAACCCCATAGCATTCCATGATTCAGTGATACTTACAGTAGCTCCGGAATGAGTTCCAGGTGCTGGGAAGATAGGTGTGCTGAACGGAAGACCCCTGCTGCTGCTGCAGGGCTGAGTTTGGTGTCGCTGTAGTTGTCTGCATCTGCGAGGGGCTGAGTTCCTGCTGAGATTGTTGAGATGAGGGACTCAAAGGCTGACCTCCAACCTAAAAAAAGATTTAAGTGTTCTCAGTGTATTCAGGATTGCCTACACCTGTACTGTTACAAATGTAGCCTTCTTAAGGGAAAACATGGGTGTAGGCAGCAGGACTGAGTGCACCCCCAGCAAGTTTGGATGGGGTTGGAACAAGATGTCTTTAAGGTCTCTTCCAACCTAAACCATTCTATGATTCTATAGCACACCAAACACAAGAACTGCCAAGTTCTCCTCCCACTCCTCCAACTTGCTTCACTCCACAGTTAGTAATCAGAGATGGGGAAACTGAAATAGAGACATTGCTTGCCAAAGGTTATGGAGCAAGTCTGTAGCAGAAAATGGAAGGTCAGAGGCTAAACCCTGCCCAAGAGCATGACTGACTTGAAGCTGCAAATTTGTCTGTTCCCAGCCATTTCTATTTTGTACACAGTTAGGGGAAAAAAAAACCCAAACAAAAAAAAACCAGCAAAACACAGACCTTAGGAACATCTGGGAGCTACTTGATGATCCAAGATGTTCATGTGAGAGTCATTTCATGTGTGGTCCTTTAAAGGACATAGAAAAGTCTCCGTTTCCTGCACCAGCACATGTACTACCGGCTGAGTAGACTGGTAAGGACAACACCTCCTGTGAGAGAAGAGGAAATACCTGGGATGATGCCTGAGCTGCTGGTGACGGCTCTGTGACCTGGATGTGCTGCACCTGGATAGCGTGCTGGGTGTACGTCTGCGGGTCATGGAGCTGCCCAACGTCCACCGTGGAGTGCTGGGACTGGTGAGGTGAGGTAGCCTGGAAAAAATATCAAAGCAGATAAATATACTTCATTATTTGTGGCAGCAGCCAATAAACCTCTTCTGTGATACAATGTCTGGGACAACGAGGTACAAGCCTGTCTGTGGCAGAAGCTGGACTCAAATCAAAGGCTCTGAAAAAATAAGATTAGTGTCAACCACTTGACTATCCTTCTTTGTAAGCAGCTTTCTAAAAACTGTAAACATTCTCAAGACCTGCATCTCCAATAGTGTAGTCTGACATGGGTCAGCATCAATACAAGCACTCCGAGTTTTACTCATTAAAGGCTTTTTTGAGCAACACCCGCTAATGGTACCAGTTACAGTAATTTAACTGCAAATCTCAGATCCTGATAAAATTAACATTAGCTGCAGGAATCAGTGTTCACATGCTCTTGTATCATTAGAAAAGCCACAATCAATATTAATTGGAGCTGTTGTTTAGGCCTTTATTAACCAAATTCATAATTCAATTTGTAATGAGGGACCAGAGAGAACGTGGCATTTCAGACTCTAAACCAAACACACAGTAGTTCCAGCTTCACCCAATGGATAATATAGTTGAAGGTTATGACACCATCTTCCAGCTGCCTGAGTTGTTCTCCTCAGCTCAGTTACACTCTGTTATTATTTCAAGGAGGCTGTTGAGCATCACAGAGAATGAATATTCTAATAGACGCTACGGAGGGGAAGATGCAAGCGCCTCCTGTACTTTCAAAATTTGGCTCTGGCTCACTCAGTGCAAGGAAGCATAAATTATCTTCTTGACTGCAGAAATGGGTCACCCACTGACCCATTTTCCCAGTTGCTGGAAAACCCTCCTAGAGCAGACTCGAGCAAAAGTGCCTGGATGGGTAGAACTAAATTAAAACAGTGTTGACGTCTCCAGCAGGCTCACCAAGACTGGTGGGACTATTTCTGTCCAGTACACGATGCTTAAGATGAGAAACCTAAACATTATCAAGCGATTTATCCATAAAAAAATCATCTGCACCACTTTTTCTTATTATTGCTTAAGCTTCCAAACACTACAGGCTTGATACGGAGGGGGCCAAAAGCACATGGAGGCCCCCCAGCAGGTTACTCACCTGGGCCACTTGAACGACCTGCAGCTGTATGTGCTGGGGCTGCTGCAAGCCAGTGGTGGCCTGAGACACTGGGATGTACTGGATTCGCTGGTAATCCCCCTGGGGAGTTCGATAGTCTGTCGTCAGGGTCTGGGATATCTCCGTCATCGCTTGCGTCAGTAAGTCTGTTGTCTGAGCAGAGAGAGAGACATCAAGATCATTCTATACTGGGCTGAATGGTTCTGCAGGACTGTAGCTCTTTCACAGAATGATATAGGGTTGGAAGGGACCTCTGGAGATCATCCAGTCCAACCCTCTGTCACAGCTGGTCTATCCAGAACAGATCCCACAGGAACATCTCCAGGTGGGGCTTGAATTTCTCCAGGGAAAAAGACTGGCCCCTTCCTCCTGACTCCCACCCTTGAAGTATTTCCAGGTGTTGATCAGGTCCCCCCTCAGCCTTCTCTTCTCCAGACTAAAAAGGCCCAAGTCCCTCAGCCTCTCCTCAGCAGAGAGATGCTCCAGGCTCCTCATCATCTTTGGGGTCCTCTCCTCTATCCTCTCCAGCAGTTACCTTTAATTCTGGAACTGGGGAGCCCAGAACCAGTCCCCAGTGCTCCAGATGGGGTCTGACAAGGGCAGAGTAGAGAGGCATCACACTGAATCTGCACTTGCACCCTACACCTACACATTCAGCCCGATCATTTATTTCCAAGAGCTCAACGCGTACAGAGGTCAGAAGCAATCCCCAGGGATTTTCACTAGGATTCCTCCCAAGGAATGCATTAGGATTGCTCTCTTCTGTCTAAGAGCTAGTCAGGACCATTAAGGTATACCAAAATACAATATTTTTTATGCAGTTACTATCTTTAAATAGGAAGCTTAAGCTGTGGTTATTAAGACTGTAAAACTCTGAAGCATCCCAGCACCACTAAGGACACAAGACTGGTTTTCTAGTTTCAGCTTTCATTTCTGCAGCTGCCAATGTATCAACAGTGGAGAGATCAGCCACCAGTGGCTCGTATCACTCAGTTCTCCACTGCCCAAGGATTACAGAGAGATTTTGACTCCTCTGAGCAGTTTGATCCAGTCCCCAGTCATCATTAAATGTGTCCTCTTGATCCCAAGGAGTGCAAGCACCTCAGGAGAACAGTTCCAGTGAAAATCCAGATGTGTATTCCCAAGTTAATTAGGGGAAGAATTATGTGGAGTCAGTAGCACACAGGGCTGAATTAAAGAAGGGATCAGAGGAAGGGAAAGGAGACAAATCCTTAGAGCTCCAAAAAGAAACACATAATTCCTGGCAGAGGAAAACTGAACCACACAGTTTTAACAGAAGTTTTCTCAAATAATGTAATTTTCAAATGCCTGTCAAGACATCTGCCAAGTACACATTATGACTACCAGAGAAGAGGGCTCCTGGTCTGTTGTTGGCCTGATCTAGTGTGTCTGGAGTCCTTACCACGACGGTCTCCCCGGTGGTGCTGTCAGTGGTCAGAACAGCAGGAGTGGAACTGATGACAGCCGTGGCCAGGGGGGCGTGTATCGTGTTCGGGAGCTGAGCAAACTCCGGGTGCTTCTTGCGAATGTGTTGGACCATCTTTGTCTACAGAGAGACACAGCAGAGCATTAGGAAGATTGGCAGCAGCTCTGCTTCAGGCCAACTGAAATCAAACTGCCCTGTGGAACCGCAGCTTTTAAGTTGCCCTCAGTAAGGCAGCATCAAGATTCACACCTTGGGATGCTCTTGTCAGCAAGAAGGAAACAAGGATCGCAGAATCACAGATTGATCTGGGCTTGGAAGGGACCTCAGGAGATCATTCAGTTCAAGCCCCTGCCAAAGCAGGTCCACCCAGAACAGGTCCCACAGGAACATGGCCAGGCGGGGCTTGAATGTCTCCAGGGACAGAGACTCCACCACCTCTCTGGACAGCCTCTGCCAAGGCCCTGACACCCTCACAGTGAAGGAGTTCCTCCTCATGTTTAGATGGAACTTCTTACGTACAAGTTTGTGCCCATTTCCTCTCGTCCTGTCCCTGGGCACCACTGAAAAAAGCCTGGCCCCTTCCTCCTGACAACCACCCTCTTTGTAGCCTCTGCTGTACCCTCTCCAGCAGTTCCATGTCCTTCTGGAACTGGGAGCTCAGAACTGGACCCAGTGCTCCAGATGAGGCCTCCTCAGGGCAGAGCAGAGCAGAGAGGGAAGATGACCTCCCTCCACCTGCTGGCCACACGCTTCCTGATGCCCCCCAGGATGCCATTGGCCTTCTTAGCCCCAAGGGCTGTTGCTGGCTCACAGGCATCCTGTTCTCAACCTTAGGAGTCCAAGTGGACAACAGGATGCCTATAAGCCAGCAATGTGCTCTCACAAAGCTCCTGCTGAACAATCTGATACTGAAATATGGCCCCAAATGTCACAACCCATAATTTTTTTACCCCACCACAGTGAAATATTTGGGGACCTTTCCCAGAGGCCCCTTTTTCTCCATTGTGTTTCCCTACTCCTACCACTCCCTTGTCACTGACAGTGAGCAGTTCCCAAGCTTTTCCATTTGTGATTGTGCTCTGATAACATCTCCCTTTCTCCTTTCAAGTTCATGCCCTCTATCTGGGGAACCTTTCTGCCATGAAAGGAGCAGGTTACAAATGTATTGTCAGCACACAGCAGGAAACCAGCCCTCTGACTCGGAATAAAAGAGCTTCTGTTTGGGGACTGAGAGCCGACAGCCCGGGGAGAGCCCGTACCTTGCTGCTGTACTGCTTGGAGCAGTGAGGACAGCAGACCGGAGGGGTGGCGATGGTGCCAGTCAGCTGGGTGTGAGTGCTCAGCATGGGATCTGGCTCTCCCGGACCGGCGGGGCGCAGCTTCCGGATGCTGGGAGGTAGCTCAGCACCAGGATGGTTCTTCAGGATGTGCGCTTTGCGTTTGCTGGCGCTCTTGTACACCTGCAGGGTAAAGATTTGTGATGAAAACGGTGGCATCCTGGTGTCTGCACAAAAACCAGTTACCAGTTTCTTTATCTGGAAGGTCTGCACATTGCTTTGATCAATAGGTTTAGTTAAATCCCCAATGAGAACATAATGCATGAACATACACACATCTTCCAGCGTTTAACCCACCTGGGAAGGCAACCCCTTTTTTGTGCAGCACGCAGAGCTGTCTGAGAACGTGCTGTATGCCAGAGGTAAGCTAAGAGGAAAACCTTTTTGGCCTGACCCTTGAATTGAAAAGCCAGAGAAGCACCACTGATCACCAAAGCTGTAATCTCTCACACGTTAATTTGTCATTAGGGTTAATGCCTCCCTTTCACACAAAGCAGCAAACAGTTTTAATAGGCCTTAGTCAGTAGCAATCACCACACTTCTGAATTCACTTTAGGCACATCAACAAATATTGTGTCTATTATCATAGAATGGTTCGGGTTGGAAGGGAACTTAAAGATCATCCGAATTCCAACCCCCTGCCCTGGGCAGGGACACCTCCCACCAGACCAGGTGACTCCAAGCCCCCTCCAACCTGGCCTTGAACCCCTCCAGGGATGGGGCAGCCACAGCTTCCTAAAACTTATTTATTTTTTAAAAACTATCTGTTTTCCCACCCTCCTCCCCACTTAAACAGAAGGAAGGAGGCCTCACGAAAGCACGTACCGAGGATAAGAACACTCAGGGAAAAATACACTCCTTGGTAAAGGCCCACATGCCTAAAAAGCAAAAGCCAGGGAGCAAAAATGGGAACCCAAATTGCAGCAAAAGCTTCAGGTCCCCTGAACACTGGGAATTACTGGCATGTGACCAAGTAAACATAAAAATCAAAGGAGTTTTAGACTAAATTTTAGAAGTGATACAGATACCCAAATAAATTGGTGTTGGGGAATTACAGATAGATAGGATACTTAGTCTTGGGTTGCACAAAGTGATGCATGACAAAGGGTAGGTGGCTGCTTACTGGACCCCAGTATTTAAGTTTTACCAGCTCCAGCAGAAAAGCAGACCTACAGTTTTCTATCAGCATCCAGCTGCCCTGGCCCAAGTACATTTCATCTTAATTTCTCTTGCATAGTGCTGCAGAAACGTTGCTGGCAAACACCTCAGAAAAACTCTACAAACCCTGCCAGATGTTTCTGTGCAGAGACAAATCGGTTGCGTACAGGTCTAGGACTGAGCTTCCCTCCGAGGGGTGACTTCCTTACCTACCTTATCACAGTACTGACAGAAGTAATCTCTGTTGGGTTTGATGATGGGCAACGTGAGCTCTGGCACCTCTTCTATTTTCATGTCTGGATGTCTCTTTGATAAATGATTCACCTTCGGAGAGAGGAGCAAAGAGACCAAGAGAGCATATTACAGATGGAAGCCAAGCAATTGCTGCTTCTCCTAGATGTGGAAAACAGCCAAAGCAAAGCTCTAATGATGCAGCCAGCAGCTCTGGAAGGCATTTGCTGCTGCAAGGGTTATTGTGCATTCACAGTCGGCTGCTGAAGGCAAACACGGTCTTGCTAGATCTCATTTACAGCTTCTCTCATCAAAGTAAGATGGGAAGGGGTAAACTAGCTTGGCAGAGCTCTCACAGCTGAGAGAGAGGGAACGTAAAGGACCTCTGCCCAGGGAGGGCTTGGCAAGCAGAGATAACAGCCCTCATGAAATATTTGCAAATAAGATCTCTTGCTGCATTACACCCTGTACACAGTGGCAGCTACAGGGCATGGCCAGGAGAGGCCTCTCGAGGGGGAAAACAGCAAAATAGGAACGACAGGAAAACTGAGGCAGCGAGGCTGAACTAGGCAATCTATTCATCTCCTGTTCTGCTTCATACGTTACACATCAATCAGCACTGGGGTTGAGACAGTGGTGCTGACCAGCCAGCAATGACATAGAGACAGGACACACAGTTTTTTCAAAAGATAGATAATGGCAGCTACCACATTCTCCCCATTTCACAACACCCTTGCATTCCAAGCCTTGAAATTCCATCCTTATTCCTCACCTAGTCACCAAAACTGAGTTGTAAGAGAAGCTAGAGCACAGACTCACCAACATCCCCCTCCGGCGGAACCCCATCATGCAGAGCCGGCACTTGAACATGAAGCTTTCGTAGTCGGTGGAAGCTATCCGAGGCTTGAACGTTTTTGAACGGCTGATGCGATCGGCTTTCTTGGCCTCCCTCTCCGGGTTGTGCATCCTCTGCATGTGCTCTCGCAGCTTGTCTTTCCTCTAAGGAAAAGCACAATCGGGGAAAGAAGTATCAGCACCGCTTACTGTCTTAATGCTCCTTCTTCTGAGATTTCTTTGGCTTTTCCTCTCCAGTGCTGCAGTGAGACAGAGGTGCACGCTCAGGGCTGGACAACCCCACAGGAACCCTTCAGGCTTAAACCAAGCTGAGATTGCTCGGCCACAAAAGCCAAGCTAACACTAGTGAGAAAGAAGCCCTGCACTCGGGCTTTTCATTGAATTTATCTAAAATATTAGCACTCAAATCTACATCTGGAAACTTGCATCAAATGTTCTTGGACTGAGGAGGACCCTCAAGTCCTACAACAGTGCTGAACCTGCTGCCCAGAGCAATCCAGCCTCTTTGGACACAGGCTGTCTAGAATGCTCTTCACCCAAAAGCATCCAGTCTCTCAGTATCCCAGAAGATACTAAGTGACAAGGAGCAGACTGCTGCTGCCACACTTCACCTGGCTCACAGCCTGCTCCATCTGTACTGGAGGGATCTGGAAAGGCATCTGGATGTTACAAGATGCGTCCCACAGATCCAGCCATTTTATTAAAGTGTTGATATCAGCAAGAAGTTTTCTTAACTAAAATCGGGTGAAGAACGGTGTTTTCCACCCGGAGCAGGACCCATCCAGTCAAGAGTCGTCTTACCTTGAACTGCTTCCCACAGGTGGAGCAGAGGAAGTCTTTGCGGTCCGAGTGCCGCAACATATGGAGGCGCAGCTTGTCGGGCCGGCAGAAAGCCTTGTCGCATTCTGTACACTGGTAAATCTTCTCCGAGTGGAAGCTGCGCACGTGCTTCTTCACCTGCAATTGCACATCGTGGAAAAACAAGTCATTCAAATGAGAAGAGCATGTGGGGAAACTTGGGAATCCAAACACACGGACTAATTCCTCCCCACCCCCCAAAAAACTCATCTTTAAAGTTGTAAACAGAGGTGAATAGTTGGGAAAAAAAGCAGCTGTGGGACCTTCTGACTGGCTCAGTTTCATAGGAAAGCTTATGGGGAATTAGGTTGTAGCACAGCATTTTTTAAACCATCAGCATTTTCCTTCTTTTAAAGGGCACCTTCTCATCTTTTACAGAAGATAAAGGGCATTTTTTCCAGGATGGAATTGTGTTAGTAACTCCCTTCTCCCCATCCTTTCCCCATTAGCCTATCAGAGTCCATCAGCTCCTTCTACTCAACATAAATTGGATGCAGAAGCACAGTTTAAGTCGAGCAGCTCAGCAAGAGGTACCAACATGGTATGTCTCAGGTGTTTCTTACTCAGCATAGAAACAGCACCCTTAAATTCCATTAACCACCTTCTCCAATGGCTCCACACACTGCACAAAGTAGTTACTTTTGCTCCCTGCTCCAGTGATTTAGTGGAAAGAGCACTTCAATAGCATAAGACAACATCTAGCAATGCTTGGTCACTCTTCCTTTTTAATTTCTGAGTGACCTGAACCCGTTTGTCTCACGAGAATGCTGTGTGACATGAAAAATTCACACACAGAATGTTTGCAAGAGAACCAGAAGGCAGTGGTTCTGACCAGCACAGCACCTCACCTGGATAAAGTCTGGAAAGCGTTTTTTGCAGGTGGGGCAGGTGAAGTAGCCATCGTTGACGTGGATGGCCACGTGATCTTTAAGCAGATCCAAGCGGTCGAAGGACTCGGGACAGAAAATGCAGGAGTAGGTTTTCTGGTCCATGTGGAACTTCATATGGCTCTCAAGAGCACCGCTGTTGATGAAGCCCTTGTTGCAGATGTCACAAGTCAAAGGGCAGTTCCCTTCCCGGCCGTGGAACCGCAGGTGCTGATCCAGCTTGTCCTTTTCACGGAAAGCCTTCCCACACTGGAGGCATTTGAAGGGGCGGAAGGATTTCCGGATGAAGAGGTGCTGAAGAGCTGCATTCTGAAAGGAACACGGGAGGGACCGTTACCTTCTGTTATGAAGTAGGGATTCCACATCCATGTAGTTTCAAAATTAAATATACCAGAGGATCACTGAACCTAAACTTCAAATAAATGCTTTTAGGTTATAAATACCATCCCCATTTCACAGAAGGGGCTGGGACAGGCAGAAATTTAAGGACATACCTGCAGTTTCACACTGAATTAGAAGAACACAACGCAGGAGCTCCCTCTCTAGTCCCTGTTTTCTGCCCATTTAGCTAACTTTTGTCTCTAACGTGGCATATTTTGGTAAAATAAAGCTAAATCCTTTCTGAGGTACAGGCCTGGGCCTGAGGAAAGTTGCAATTCCAGCTGATTTTTGAGGATTGTGTCACACATTCAGCCACCACACAATGGAAGGACAAGCTAACGCCCTGTCTTTCTCAGGAGTGGGGCTTATGAAATTCCACAGCCCTTTACAAAAATCAGCTTCTGCACCAAAGATCACCAAAGAAATGTGCAGCGGTGGTTTAACACTGGCTGGAAAACTTGGGGTGGAACGTTTGTTCAATGGTTTTGTTATTACCAAAAAGAAAACTGGAGGTTCTGAACATTGCAGCAGGGGCAGAATGGCAGGTTTACAAGCAGGAGGTAAGAACTCGTGAGCAATTCACTTTTCTTTGCCGTTTAGCACGTCACGTGCGAGGGCCTGAAAACGAAGACAGATGAAAGACACACACACTGGTGCTAAATCAAGAGGCACTCCGATAGACTCTGTTGTCTACTCAAGGGGTAGTTCTCAGTCCAACTTGAAATGCCTTTTCTCGGTATCGCGAGAACCTTTCAGCATCTTGTGAACCGAGCATAACGTGGGCTGTGCCAACATTTTAAAGTTTCATACACTGGGCTGCTCTTCTCTGCTCCTCTCCATTCCTACCGTGTACAATTTCTCTCCTCAGTCCCTGCTGTCTTTCAGTGTACCTTTTCTGTACCATTTCATCCGTGTTATTTCTTTTCTTCCTTCCCTTCCCCTGGGGATAAGTGTTAAAGAGACCATGATCCCACTTTCAATATTACAGACTTCTCCAGGAGATACATTTGAGATTTCTGTAGGCAGATTTCCCTGGTTTCTCCTCCTTTTCTTGGGGAAGTGTCTGAGCCAACACTCACCATGTCTCTTAAGTGCACACCAACTGAGAAAGCAGTTAGGAGCTCTTCTGCTGGAATGAGGGAACAGCTTCAGAGTGCTGTGAAATGCTGAGCTAGAGATCAAACTATGAACCTGGACCATCCTTTTCACCCTCTGAACTGCAGAGGGAAACCTGCACTTTCATTCTAGAAAAAAGGAACATGACAGCAACTGGTTTGCTATTAAAAAAAAAATGCTAAGGGTTTCAGAGAGGAGCCCCAGATGAGCCCTCCTATGGGTTGTTGTCATCTCCATTCTCTGTTTTACCAGTGGAGACAAGAGGAAACACAGGGATCTGCTCGAAGTCAGACCATGAGCTGGAAAGCTAGACACGTGCCCTGTAAAAATTAGCGTGTTGCTTGGAGTCAGAAGTATGTAATTCTCCCCTTAACTCCAGGGAGATGCTAATAAATCCTTGAAGAGACGAACTTCAAGTTCTTAACTCCACTGTTGCTGGGCTTTTTATTTGTAACCCAAACATTCCATAAGGAGCAGGCCAGGCTTCCACACCACATAACCCAGCACAGCACCATTGCTGTCTCAAAGGCTACAGAAGGGTGAAGCCTTTTACCACCCTTTGGTTAGATCAAATATCAGCTATAAAAACAGGACAAAGAGAACTATGGGTTGTCTCATCACTGGATAACATCAATCCAGTGCAAATAACCGCAAAAATAAATCCTCCAGAGCCCTAAGATGGATATTAGAGTATTTCATCCAGGTAGTTTACTCCTGTAATATTCACCTTAAATTTGCCATTCATTAGGAACACACTGGAACTAGAAGAATGTCAGATAACACTCTGTTGTGGACATTGGTTGCTTAAAGAAGAATGAAGGTGACGATTTACGATGCAGGGTCAGTCAGAAAGCACTAAAACAACATGGAAGGCCACGGTGTTACGTACCATTCAACTAGATACAGCAAAACCCCAAGGAAACAAAAAAAAAACCAACCCCAAAACACCAAACCAAACCTACCTGCAGCTCCAGCTGAGCAGGCAGCATTGAGGGAAAGAAAAATACTTATGTTATGCAATAGACTTTAAAACAGAAGCCTTGACTTCTGCAACAGTCCCGCTTCTGGGGGTCACTACGAGGGCCAGCTCTTCAGCTAGAGCTTACCCTTTACTCACACAAAAACTCCTGGGAGGGTTTTGCTTCAGGAAGCAATAAGCAGATCTTCAAGGTTTACCCTGTAGTTAATAACTGCCCAAGGGGAGTTAAAGGGTAAAGATAAAACCCACAGATAATCTTGGAAGGTGTTTTGTGACCGTTCATGTTTTCTCAGAGTCGATTAGTGACGTAATGTGTGCTGCAGAGCCCCAGTGAGAATGAAATGCCTTTAGCAGAAGGGAATAATTAGGGCAGGATGACAACAGGGCAAGGATTAGAAGGGTGAAAAAGTGAACAAGTAGGAGCTTTTCTTTCAACCTCATCTTACTGTTCACTACAACCGGCTGCATTTCTTTCAGCATGAAGGAAGTGACAGTCCTTTCCAAGCCACATCCCTGTCCCTGCCATTTGCTTCCTCTGAGTAAAGCAGTCACCTACACAAAGGACGTTTTAGGATCAGATCTGTACATCAAAGAAAACAAAACAGCAATTTGGAAATGCAGCTGTTACTGGGATCAGCCCACAGACACTCTGGACACTGCCCAGAATGGAATTAAAACTTAATATTCATTTTGGCTGTGGAGCACAATGTTCCTTTAATTTGTTACAAGAGGATCTTGAAGAGTGGGGCTTCCAGTTTTCAATACTAAGAAATCCTACTGACTGCCATATATAAAGTCTGATCTCCAAGGAAACTCCACAGGCTCTCAAGCAGATGCTGAAATATGAGCTGATCCTATATCAGGACTTGAACCCTGGGGCACCAGAGGCCAGTGCTTCCAGCTAGAATGAAAGCACTCCCAGGTCATCGCCGCCTTAAACCTTAGAAAAGCTGAAGCAAATCACAAAGAATTACTGGTTTTGAAAATAAAATCCTACATGAGAAATAAGGAAGACCTAGAGCTACAGAGGTCTCCAGATCATAAGCAGGAGTCAAGACTTTCTTCCTGTTCTTTGGAAGTGAACGATGTACTACACACCTTAAACCCAAACCTTTGTTTGCTTATAACGTGAAGTGCCTGTTGTTACAAGAAGGTGCTGGGAATGGCTGAACTGGAGGAGCACTCGTTGGGTGCTAGAGCTTGCTGGGATTTTGCAGTGCTTCGGAGAATAGCACTTGCTAGTTCACTCTTATCTCAAGCTCCCATTGCTTGCAGTCTGACACAACACGCTAAGCACCCCTCCACCTGCCATCCTGCCAGTGCCTCTGTCTTGAAACGTCTCCAGGAACACCAGCTGCCAGTTGTATGGGAAGTCAGGGAGATTTGGAGATACAAACATGTCACCAAGGTCTAAACCACCGCTGCACCCCTCTTGGTTGTCATCCCTTCGTGATGGGTTTCGAGGGAACAAACACTACACCACAAGACAAAGAAGTAACTTCAGAATTTCTGTCCCTTTCTTCCCATGTTTAGTGTTTAAGAAAATCTGAAGTTCACATCTTGGGTTCAGAAGTTTGGGGAAATGGGCAACACCTCTTCCCATCACACCCAGGCCTCCACCTGCTACCGAGGAAGTTGTGGCATACCACAAGCAGTAAAACCCCACATTATTTACTGCCATAGCATCCGTCTTTGTACTCTGTTACTCGCTCTTCAGTACATTCAGTAAAAATCCCCCAAACTTTTAATATGTGAAAATCAAATTACTGGTAGAAACTTGCCATTCAGAGGGTGCAAGCTCTGTATTACAGTTAAAAAGTCTGCAGTCTTAATGTGCCTGAGCCAAACTCTTCCTTTCAGATATGTCCTGGCATTTATGGGGTAACCCCACCCCTGCTCTCGCACATACTGCTATCAACCAACAGCAAAATTGGGCTCAACATCTTCCTCAATGGAAGAGTTACTCAGCTTTTTTCCTAATCCTTTCTCACCCCCTAAAAACCAAAGTCATACCCCAGTTGCAACTGTTCCCTTCTGGAATCAGTATTTTTACACATGGAAATTTAAAAAAATAAAAAATTTTAGGCTAAATAAACCCATCTCACAGTTACAGGGCTTGAAGGTTTATTTGCTTGAATCATTTCCCTCCCACTTACAGCAGAGAAAAAACAGCTCACCCCGTTGTCACAAAGCTCAGGCTCAAAGCAGTACAGAAAGCTCTTAGCACAGCCTTGAATCTCAAAGACAGGCAGGTTTTTCTACCCCAAGGAAGGACTTTATTGCTAAAGAGTGGCACCATCATAAATTAAGTGGATTTAAGCTGAGGTCGTGGTTCCTCTCTGGCAACTATTTGCAAGACAAGAGTTCTGAAAGACACAGATGGTGCTGTGAAGGAGTCATTAGTCTGTGCCACAGCACCACAATTCAGCCGGCTGTTTGTAGCACTCCTGCCTGCCAGCTTGGAGGGACCCTGCTTCTATAAAAGCATTACTGTGCTGGAATTGAATGGGCTCCAACTGGTGGCCGGTTCTCACTAGCGTCTCACACAAGATACCAGTTCTTTACATGGGATTTGTTTCCCTCTCGATGCAAAGACAATTGCTGGGAATGAAACGCTTTATTCAGGATTTGGAAACGGATAGGACAGCAGGAGGAAGAGCCCAGCTGGTCCTGGCAGGCAGGTCCAGCCGCCTTCTGGGTGAGAGAAGACATGATCCTCCCTCCTCTTTGCTTACCCTGATACGCTTGGCTCGCCTCATGTCATCTGCTGTCATGGTGCTCTGCGTAGGCACCGCGCTCTCCTCGTGCTGCGGCTGCATTTGGAGCGGGTGGTTTTCTGCCTGCTGCTCCAGTGCCGCCTGCGTCTCTGATGGCACTGGAGTCTGTTCCTGCTGCTCCAAACCGTTCAGGGCGGCTTGTCCGGCCTCCTCAAACTGCCCCTTGCTGGAAAAATGCAGCAAGTCCTGAAATCGCAAATCATACAACCGGTGATTATTCCCCCCACCCACTGAAAACCGCTTTGGTGACACTCAGCAGTCAGCCCCTTTTCTATGTCTTTCAGCATGACCGAGAGGACTGAAGGCACCCACACCAGTGCTTTCCAACTGCGCCTCACGGACCACCTCCACCTACAGCGCTAACGCTCAAGTGCCAGGGACAAAGGGGGCAGACAGACAACTCTCTCGGCCATCCCACCACCTGACTGGACCCAGACAATTAAAAGGACCCAGCTGTTAACAGCCAAGCAAGCTCTTCTGCGCCTCTGACCCTCTTACTGCTCTAACCAGAGATGATGCAGGCTGGCCCGTGACAAATTTTACAACCATGGAGCAGGGAAGCAGAGAATTTCTGTCCCACTGAAACATTATCACATATTGTTATGCAGTGTCATCTCCTTTCTAACAAACTAGCTGGAGTGTTGAGCTGGAGAGTGACAAATGAGACCATTACACTCTGCATTTTGCCATCCAGTTTCCAAGCTCTGCGTACTCCCATCTACCCAGCTGCATGCAGCACTCCTTTACCACACAAAGCTGTGTCCCTCCTTTAGCACAAAAGGAATGGGAAGGTGTTGGGAGCAGGAAGCACATGCCAAAAATCTACATTCTTGCCCTATAAGTTCCAGTAACTCCTCTGGGATGGAATCCTCTTGTATATCATCCACAAGAGATATTAAAAAAAATAAAGACCCAAAGACCAAAACATAGATTCTTACTTGAAGAATCTCCCAGCCATGAGGGAGGCAGGCAGACCTCCAATGACATCACCATGGGACATGACCGTGGCCCTGCTCCACTGCGTTAGACACAGGCGAGCCGGCTCTGGGCCATGCTCCAAGGTGGCAGGACACGAGCCACCCCAGACCAGAGGCCATTGAGACCCATCACCCTGGGACCAGCCCAGTGAACCCCGTCTCTCTGGGGTTCCAAGTTTGGGAACAGCGTTATGCTTCCTTGTCTACACGGAGCTGGTGTGTGTCCCGTCAGCTCTCAGGGAGGGTCAGCTCGCAACTGCCTGTGCCTAAAACAGCC
This sequence comes from Jacana jacana, assembly GCA_013400555.1. Lineage (NCBI taxonomy): Eukaryota > Metazoa > Chordata > Aves > Charadriiformes > Jacanidae > Jacana > Jacana jacana. The sequence goes on along the minus strand of VZTM01002773.1, from coordinate 263,921 downwards.
GTTAGGGCAATTCTGCCACCTCAGAAAATGAGCAGCAGGAGTTCACAGGCAACGGCTACGTTCCTCCGAGTCAGCGCTGAACCGTGACCCAGGGAGATGGAAAATGTACCCCTCCAGATAGCAGCTTTCAGCCAAGTCATAAACCAGAGCCACCCATCCCATGGGACACCTTTTGTAAAAGGACTTGGTGGCAACCTAAGCCTGGTCAGCACCAGAGAATTTAGTATTTTACTGTTATAAATGCATTGCATTAGGTCCCCACAGAATATAACCAACAGCCACAAGCAAGAGAACATTTTGCAGTAAGAATGCCTCCAGGAGGCCCTTTTGATAGTATTAAAACATCATCAAGAATCGTAACTCAAACATCTAATTCTACCAGCAAGTCAGAAGAGCAGGCTCTGACCTCACAGCCCAGAAAGGATAAAAAGGAACCTAAATTACCATTACACTTTTACGGTCTAGATTACTTTTGTGATGCTGCTGAACTGCCACGAAAGCCTCTCTCACTGCTACGTGCTTTGGGATAAAAGTTGCTGTAGGAATGCAAGTGATTTCACAGTTTTTATAGAAGGAAGTAGTGTGCTGCCCTGGCAGGGAATCACAGCTAGAAAACCAACAATTGCTTGGGTGTAAGTCCAAAGCACACCCTCCGTTTGCACTGGGTGCCCCAAATTCTTTTAGCCAGGAGTTTACATCCCACACTGCGCTCGTTTTCTCTCCTCCCCCATCCCCCAAAATGTACCTGTGTCCCTTCTTCGCACTTTTCCCCATTTTCACTGGTTATTTCCATACGCATGAACTTAGGAGGGCGCCCCGGGCGTCTGCCTGGTCCAAACCTCCTCTTCCCTCGCCCACGACCTCGGCCTCTGGCTCTGCAGGATACACAGTGTTCCAGGTTAGAGATTAAAAAAGATGGATTCGGGATTTTCACTGATTTTATGCATTCTTTTACAGCATCACTATCCAGCCATGCAGTAAATAATAAAATCTGTAGAGATTCCAGCAGCAGCAGCACTGGGTACTGACTGGTATCTATTTTGTGCCCTATGAAAAGATATTAACATTTATTTCAGGAACAGTGAGACTGAGAGGACTACTGGTTTGTAGCAACTCTCCTACTTCCAACACCCCAGAGTGCAATGTGTGCTGGAAAGAATTCTCAGCTAGATGGAACAAGTGCACAAGGAAAACCAATTTAAAAGCTGGAGCCATCATACCCCTCCCCACAAAAGGCAGCACTGCTGGCAGGCAGGAAACCAAAGGCAATTATTCTGGGTCAAAAAAACCTCCAAAAACCAAAAGTGCAGCCAAACCAATTGCGATGTTTCAGGAAAAAGGTGGCACCAATGTCTTCTGCTCTCTGATGGATGTTTGTAGGTTCAGCTTTTAATTAGGTCAGGGAAAACTATCTTGCCAGCCCAACGAGGAGCCAAAGCACTCAAAGTCTTCTTCTCTAAGCTCTGTTTCTGCGTACGTCTGAGAAGCATCAGTGTTTCTGTGTTGTGGTACCAAAATACTGCAGTTTTTTCAAGTCATTGGCAAAACCACCAGAAGCAAACCCCCCAGAATTCACCAGTTTCAACAGGGCATCTATTTGCCTCAAGCTGCTGCTTTCACAAAGTCTCTAACACCAACCGGCTTGCTGGTGCCATATTCTTACCTTCAGGCCCTGAGCCCTTTTCCCATGGGTACCCCAGCTGCTCAGTAAGATCTGCAGGGCAAAGACCCTTCCTTCAGGGAGTTTGGGGAGCACCACAGCCACACACAGACAGAGCTAAAGCTTTCAGTACCTGCTAAAGAAGTCCAGCTTCTCGTCATGGGAGTTGAGGTGCTGCTGGAGCTGCTCAGAGCTCATGAAGCGACGGTTGCACTCGTAACACGGCCAGTTCTTCTCTTGCTCTCTGAGCACTACGTTTCAGTTGGAAATGTCAATAACAGCATTTCAGTCACCACCAATTAAACGCCTCATTTTTTTTTCCCCCAAGCTCTTCTGTCCTCTGTGGGCCATATTTCTCCCCTGAAGGTTGTCTAACTGGTTGACTGCAGAATACCCAGTGCTCTTCCATTTATCTTTGCTTTTATCCCCCTCTGCACTGTGGCATGACCACAGCTTATCACAGAAAGGCAAAGAGGTTGCTGGGGACCATTTCTGTCATCTATAAATGCTGCTTAAAACTCAGGGAGATTTTGAGATCTACCCTCGGATGGAAGAGTACCTACAGGATTGTGTCTCTAGCATAAGTCAGGGGAGGTCAAGATCAATTTCTCAATCTACAGTTTATAACACAGACTTAAGGTTAGGTATCGGGTACAGAAATGCACCTCTTTGCCAGCAACAACCTAATGCTTCTCAGAAACTGAGGCAGGAGGTTAAATTATTGTTATCAGCATGAGAAAAGTTAGCAGAAATGCATCCTAATACAGTCTAGGCCTGGCTCAACTTCTCTTAACATAGCAGAAATTTGGGAGCACTGGGCAGGCCACGTACCCAACATTAAGAATTACAACACCCAGCCACCACCACCACACTGCAAAAATGGAGAGGAGAAGAGCCCAAGTTACCCTTCCTTTCCTCCTCAGATATGTCATGGATCTTCTGGTTCACAAACTCCGCGTACGAGGCAGCGTACCACACCTGCAGAGGGACAGGAGACAGCAGAACACTTCCTTTAGATGGAAACAGAACTAAGGGGAATTCATCTGAAAATGGTTTTTAAGCAATACATTTGCTTCACTTGCCTCTTATTGCTCCTTTCATCCTCAATAATAAAGCCTGTTGAGATCAATATGCACCCACTGAGGAACAGAAGAGCTTTGCTCAGAAAGCATAACCATTTAATTTTAAGGCATAGGCTCCTAATATGAATGTTAATCTCACACATGGCTACCAGTGGCTCTAAAGGAAATAAGATTCATCTCTGGACACGACTGTGTGACTGCACAGGATAGATGTCAGCAGAGTACTGTTACTTGTCGTACCAAGATGAAAGGAAAAGTTTTTAAACTCGAGGATTTCCCCTTTATTTCCTGCTGTCTTAACACAGACAACAGGCAGCACCGTCCACAGAGGCTCGTTTAAAATGTTTCTGAACTTCTGGAGGCTTACAGCAATGTGGCCTTCTTCCCCAAAACAAAAGCCTCCAGGTTGCAGCATGCTGGACACTTTCGTTATAGAAGGGATTTAGGGAGCCTTCACTGGCGAGAACCACGGGAGGCAGAACTAAAATCAGCTGCTCACGTTTCACTGACAATTCTTGGCATCATTTCTTATTTTCTTTTACTGCTGAAGATTTAGAGATTAGATACCAGGGGAGATTTAGATTAGATACTAGAAAGGAATTCTTTCCTGGGAGGGTGGCGAGAGCCTGGCCCAGGTTGCCCAGAGAAGCTGTGGCTGCCCCATCCCTGCAGGGGTTCAAGGCCAGGCTGGATGGGGCTTGGAGTAACCTGGGCTGGTGGGAGGTGTCCCTGCCCAGGGCAGGGGGGGTGGAACTTGATGATGTTTAGTCCCTTCCAACCCAAACTACTCTATGATTCTATGCTTGTGTAGAAAGGTTCAATTTTAAAGGAGATTTCTTAAAGAGGCCACAAACACATTTTCAGCAGGAAAAAGCTGAGCAGAAGTTTAAACTTGTAGGGGCCCAGGGACATTTCAGAGCAGTGGCGAGGGGCATTTCTAACTCCCCCCAGCACTCACTAGCAGGTACCTGCACGTTGCTGTGCAGGAATCTCACAAGCTGGACAAAGAAAGCCTGGAGCTCCCAGACTACTCACCTCTCACGTGACACAGAAATTCAGCTTTAACTCTCACTAGTTAAATCTTTGGACAAAATTTATACGCATGCCCTAAATCCACTTGCAGAGGAAACTCCTTATAGAACCTAGGTAATCCACTGGCAATTGTCAAACCAGTTCTACCCCAAAAGACACTACTAACACATGACAGGAGAAATGGCAGGTCTGTACAGATCTAATTAAAGTCTGGTATCAAACTGATTTAAAAACTATTGAGAAAATGATGTCTGGATACACTTAAAATGGATTAACAAGGGTTCTAGTGGTGCAGCTTAAATTAAGCATTTCAGAGGAAGCAAGAAGAGTCCTCCTACTCTTGAAGATCAGCAACAAGTATGTAAACAGGCTTTTGCCCAGGTTTATTTCAGGGTAGATAAACCCTTTTCTTTTTCGTTGTTGTTGTAATTTACGTGCAAGAAAAGATTTAAAGAACAAATGATTTCCTCATACTAGAGTTTTTTTGCATACCCCCAGTTCCCCAAAAGATGTTGATAAGGAAGACCATCTCAGCCAGCCACGCTGCTTTGAGCTCAAAGTAATAAATACATTTTTAGAGGGAACAAAAAGTAACTCACAGGGAAGCCACAATATCCTTTATCATTTTCCACATGCAAAGTTTCAAAAGTTCCAGGAAAGCCAGGTAAAGTGAGAGACCATATTCACTTAAGGCACCAGAAAACAAGTCAAGGGCACACAGGACTAACTGGAATGGGCATCCAGAACTAAAAAGAATAAAACTGCTGCAATAAAAATTAGATTGCATCAGCAAAGTATATGCAGAGTAAAGCATGACAGTGACAGATAAACCATTTACATACTCTTGTTTGAAACTTCCTCATTTTATCTGAGCCAAAACTCATTTAAAATCCCCAAGTCAGTGGCTAATTGCTTACTGACTGCAGTGACATTTGATTCAGGCCATCGTGTGTTCTATCAGAGGGAAAAAAAAAAGCCCTAAAACTACTTACACCAATCACTTCTGGCACTTAGAGGTGTGTTTATTAGGTAAGAACTCTAAGGTTTGATTTCACACTAGAAAAACGAGCCATGAACACGAGCAACGCCATACCTTGAGCTCCTGCTTGGGCTCCACGTTTTTAATGGTTGTGTAATAAATATGGTGGCCGTACTGGTAGGCCACCAGGTTCTGCTCCAAGTGGTTTTGAGCTGGGCGCACAAACATCATCCAGTTGCAAAGAGCCTCGCTAGAAAGTTCAAACCACAGGTCCTCTTGTAAATCTCTGTCTTTTCTGTCGCCCTTATCGAGAGACACCTGCAGCAAAACCCAATGATGTGTTGCTGTAAGTGCCTGGCAGCAGGTTCAAAAAACCAACATTAAAACTGCTGTGACCATGCAAGTTCTACAGCAGGAATACCAAGAGGGCAGAGTTAATTTTCCCTCTTTGCTAACAAGGATCCAGAAACAGGCGGCACTTGGGAAAATACTTAAAAACAGGTAAGAGACGTAACTAAGGGGACATAATGGCGCCCTCCATGGCTTTCCAGGGCAAGAAGCATTCATTAAGAGGGTTGCACACTTGATGTGCTGCTGTAAATGAGGCACAAGAAGCTTTAGCAGTCTATAAGGCATCAGCTGGCAGTTGTTTCTAACTGGCAGAGCCACTTTCATTTCTTGCCTCAGGACTTTGCCTCAAGCTAAAAGCAGCACTTGGAGCTAAACTTCTGTTGGGTGACTGAATCTGCCTGTGGTCCCAACTTCTCAGACACTGACCATCAGAGACCAGTGTCCCAAGACTATGGACCTGACCTCCAGAAAATAAAGGACCAACTCCAATAATGAAACCAGTAAATACACAGATAAAAGTCAGTCAAATCCATTACACCTCAATGCCAACAAACTTGGCATGAAGAAGGGGAGAAAAATCTCTCCTCTCCCCTACATCTTCTGGGAGAGAGAAAGGAAAAAAGATTAAAAAATAATTTTAGCTTAAATTACAGCATAACACAAAATAGTGGCTGCAAAACATCCTCAGATGGGGTTGCTATTTTTTATGTCCAGATGCTGGTTCAGCCCATGTGAGGGTGATTCACAGAATTCCACATTAGGAGTCCTATATATCATAACACATCTATCTCATAAAGCCAAAATATTCAGCACCATTACTGTGTCCTCCTGACTAGAAGAGCAGATTTCAAGCCAAAGCCATGTAGGTATTTCTGCATTACATTCAGAGATGGAGGTAACAAAAGAATATCTCCAGTGAAGTAACTGATGAAGGCAGAGCAACAAACTCATCAAAAAAATGAAAGTTTAAGCACAATTTGGTCCCTCTTCCTCTTTCCCATGCACTCCCTTACCTTCAAATGGATATAGCAGTCTTTGAGTTCAGTTTGTCTGACCAGGGGTCCTTCCACAGGTCCAAACTGTGTGCGTTTGGGGATACGCCTTTTGGAGAACACACCTCCCAAAAACCTGTCTATGTAGAGCACCAAGGGGAGGCTGGCTCTCGCCCTGGTCAGCACAGGCCGGTTTGGGATCGGATGCAAAGGTCCGTGTTTTGGGCAGACAGAGGGATGTGCGTTATTACACTCTTCACACCCTACAACAAAGTCAGAGAGGACACGACTGTCAGGCAGACACTCACGAGCCAGCTCAGAAGAGACAGCCTTATCTCTCTCTAAACATCTCTGGCTCAGCTGCAGGAACATTTATTCCAATAGTCTGTCTACATTTGAAAACATTAGAAAGGACAGTCTCCTGCAAGAGGAGGAACAAAGCAGCTCAGAGACTCCTCCACCTGAGACAATCCTTTCAGTAAAGCAGGCCAATATGAGTCTATATTTCCAGCTATAGAGGAATGTAGTTATTACTGCTAAAATCTGAATCATTTTCAACTCCATCTACTAAAAGGCTGAGGGAGGGGAAGGAAAAAAGGGGAGGGCAACTAATAGGCTACATACAACTTCATAAGCTTACACAAATCATTGGGATCAAAGGGTCGAGGCGGATCTGGATCCCACTCATCCATGTCAGTGTCTTCCCCATCTTCATCCTCATCTTCATCCTCATCATCTTCCTCTTTTGTTTCCATCCTTTCCATTTGGTTCTGCAGAGGTGCTAAAGGGTCAGAACCATCCACCGCCTCCATAGGAGGTAACACCTGGTTATGCACTGGTAATGGTGCCTGGGGAGAAAAATCACAAACAATCGATTGGAATTGACTCAAGAAAAAAAAACACTCTGACAAAGACAAAAATTGAAGGTTCTTCCTAATCTACCCTTCCTGCTTCCTCTGGTAATGGAAAGAGGGACAAGAGAAAGTGAAGAGATACGATAAATGGTTGCTGAGGGATGTTTTGCAGTGCTGCAGCCGCCAGTCTCACTCAGGACAGCGCTGTGTCACTACCTGGTGCTACAGACTGACTTCTCAAGAGAAGCAGCTAAAATCAGAGCTCTGGACCCTCACAGAAGGTTTGAAACAAAGTCCAGGCTCTGTGGAAGTTACCTAGAGCCTAAGGCTGTATTTTAACTTTTCCCACAAGTGAGAGAATCCTGCACTTTGGCACATGATCTCTCCTAATGCACAAACACACACAAACCCCAGAGCACACACACACAGACCAGTAAGGGATGAGGTAACACCAGGACTAGATATGGGACACGGAGGACAGCTGGGTGCACTCTATTCTGCCACTAATCCTCAAGTTTATCCCTTTCTTTCCCTACAAGAAAATAAAAGCAAAAAAATACTCGAATCCCAGAATATTCCATGGCTCTCTGGGTTTCTCAGGTGGGGAACAAGAAGTAGCACAGAGTGAAGCTGTTGTAAAAGACTGGCAAACCATCCCAGTGGATGTTGGTCCTGGTGACAGCCAGCATTGCACCTTCTGCTAGCTCAGCTTTTCAAAGCTGAGAAGAGTATTTTAAGGTGGCTGCTCAAGACAGAACAATCTGTAGATCAGGTTTCTCAGCAGATTAAATACAAGATCTTGCCTACAGACACCCCACACATTCCACAGTGAGACTATGAGAGATGGTACAAATCTGGGCTCCAGCTTTTTCCCATCTCCTCCCGCATCGCTCCAACGCGGTTCATCCCCTGAGACAACGGAGCAATGAAATGGGTGTACTTGCACATTTTAAAGGAAAAGTGTGCCTGGCAACTTACTCTATCTGCTTGTGGACCCTGCTCCAGAGCCATTTGCTGGGGGGATTCGGCAACGTTGCCGAGCACGGAGAGGTTGGTGGGATTCATGCTCTGAGCAGCAGCAGGCAAGAGCACAGTTACCTAAAATTATAGGCACTCAGTTTAGCACTGCGGCATTTCCATCAGTCACTTACCCATGGGCAGTGCCCTGCATGCAAAGCTCCCTGCAGTCCTACACTAGGTCAAAACCTGCAGCATTTTAGTGTTTTGTCTTAATTTCTTTGTTCTCTTATTAGTGGTGATAGACAAAGCCTGCAGGTCTGGGGACAAAGGAAAAGGCCTCAAAACTCAGCCTGGATTCCACAACTTTTGAATGTCTTATCTCCCACTCCTGGCCTTTAAATTAAGGTCTTGTCCAGCCTGGGTTCAAACTGCACTCAAAACAGACGTCAGGAGCTCTTTAGCTTTTGGCAAAACCAGTGATTCAGGGTCTTTTTTATCTCCTCATTTACTTTTTTTATTTTAAGAGAAAAGAAGGAAAAAGAAGCATCTCCTCTTTTTGCCCACCCTTCTTTTTCTCAAGCAAACCAAAACCCATTATCAAACGAAGACGGCGCATTGACCTCCTTGGAAGATCAAGCACTCCAACGACAGGGTTCCAGCCATCCTTTTTGCCTTTACATTGTTTGGACACACTACACCTCTTTGGTTGTTCCCATACCCATTTTTATCTAGCAAGAGGAAAATTAATGCATATTATCACACTGCTCCCATCCGTTCAGTGATAAAACGAAGCCGAATTAAGATCTTGGGGATCACCTTCCTTGTCTTTCGTTTCCTGCTTATCTACACAGGAATTTGCACTGTGACACCCCATGATTTTTCATCCTTCTCTGCAGTTGACATCATGTGGCTTCTGGTTCGTGCCTCTGACTGTTAAACAGCTTTTATGCTAAAGTTAAATCCCCTGCCCCTCTACAGAGTGCTTACTAAATATCTGATAAATCAGAGAAGAGCAAATTGTGCCAGCAGCAAAGGAGCAGACAAGAAAAAGCACAGCAAAAGCCGGGAGTCTTAAAACTTCAAATCTAGTTGCTTTGTTTAAAGAGATATTAGGAGTAATTTATGAAAGTGCTTAAAAACCACAGCAAAAGGGGAATGGTGTGACAGGGAGCAGGAAACCTCCAAAGTGCCAGCTGCACCAAGCTGTCTGGTATTGACATTTGTGACGCCAAGTGGTCCCAGAAAAAGGCATCATTTATTCTGTGGCACACCTCCAGGTGTCTGCCAGCACCCAGAGCTTCACACAAGCCTCTATCTATTTGTACCTCCTATCAGCATTTCCTACTGCTAATCGCACTCCAAACACATCCTTGCTTTCACTTCCATGGCAGATGCTGCAAGGAATTAGAGGTATTTATTTCAATTTCCTTTTAAACTGAAGTTTCTTCTGGAAGACAAGAGGAGCTGCTGTCATAGTGCTGGAAGGGAGGACGGGCTGAGGACACGCAAGTGCTAATGCCCTTGAGGCTCAACACGGAATAGTAACAGCACAGCACCTCTGCTGCCAGAGCAGCATCTGCACTGTGCATCCAAGTCATCTCTACTTCTAATTAGATCCTATTTGTTAAATGAGCTTTAAGATGACTAAATAGCGTTTTTTTGGCTTCTTAATGCAAGGAAACTGATGTGCCAACAAATTCCAGAATGACATTCCAAATACCTCCAGAGAACTGAAAGAACATGGGTATCAACTTTACTGTGTTAGTCACTGCTGCCTGCCTGTGCCTCAACAGCTCAGAAGGATTCCTTTTCAGGAAGAACATTCATTTTCAGTGCACATTCAACCCTTCGCTCTGCCCCAAGACTGGCAATAAATATGCCTTTCAATGCTGGTGTTTAGCAGCACTTCAGAGCTCACGTGTCCATTCACAGATGCCATTACTGACTCAGAGCAGTAAGGATTTGAAGTCTCTGTGACTTCAATCTTACAACTTAGAAGTGGAGAATTTGAACTAGAGACCTAGACCTGAAAGCACCTACACCTGGTTACCACAATGCAGCCTCCAAAGATACCAGTAACAACAAATCCTTCCCATCCATAATGGATGGAAAAAAGAAAAACCATCAAAACTTTATAGTCATGGGCTCCAATTTTATTCTGCTCCTTGCCCACTTCAGGCTGGCAAGCACATCCGAGCTGGGAAGCCCTGGTAAGGTAACGGAGCCAGCAATTAAACTTCATCAGGTTTTACAATTAATTTCCTGTGACATTTCTGGTAAATCTTAATTTCATCCAAAAATTCTATCCCTCGAGAGCCATTTATGAATCTAAAGGCATTTGGATCAGAATCTGTACAGGGATCCAGTTTGTCCAGACTGACATTAAGACAAAGTCAGCCACCTCAGCTTGCTGCCTCACAGGGACACTGTTTGAAGATTTTCCATTTTATCTGGGGCAGTAAATTAGTATCTTTGTGGAACGTGAATTTGAAAAGAGCAAAACCCAACCTCACACTCCTTTAAGTTTTTATTGTCATTTAAGCACAAACTTGCCAGGATAATAGTGGCCTCTTAGCCTTAGCCTTTTGCCCTTGACCCCTGGGATGACAGTAAATGTCAGAAGATTGGCACCTGACAAAGTCAGGATGGGTAATTATGCTCTGGCACCACAACAGCGTTCCCTTTACCTTTGGTAACAGATTCCTTACAGTTGCAGGCCCAAGGAAAAGAATGTCTCTTTCTTACCTGCTGGGTGGTGGCATCCTGTTGGACGTAAGCCACTTGGGACGGATCTGTAAACAGAGTCTGGACAAAGTGAAAAAGGCTTATCAAACCATCCTGGGGGCTGCTGACTCCCAGCTCCCACAGCCACCACCCTGCCACCAAGAAACCAATCTTCCTGAACTTCTAACCCACCTGTTGCCCCAACAGACTAATTCAACTTACCCACAGGAACACACCTGCACAGAGATTAAACTAAAATCAGGTAGTGCTCCATATGAAATAGCTTAGTCACGTGGCACTTTCCATCCATACACTTAAAGTGCTTCACGGGATTATTTATTATTTACTTTTAATACCAAAATCACTTTGTCAATTGCTGATTTGATAAATCCTATGGAATGAAAGTCAATAGCTGTGTGAAAGCTATGTAATACATCAGAGCAAGACAGAAGATGCCCATCAACTTTATCTTTTTGCAAACTCAGGAGAGTTCCCAAAAGAAAGCACGCAGATATCAGGCGTATCCTACATCTGAGCTTGACATTGCCATGCTGTTGGTTTTCAATTTCATAGAAGACATGCCAACTCCAATACTCTTGCAGCTGGAAGAGCAGCCCTGATGGGAGGGCTTCCCCCAGGAACAGGAAAACTCAGCTGAAAACTAGGTGCTGACTGAGGTCAGCCTGGCTTACTTTGCCAAAACACGAAATACCCAACCCTGGAGCAGTCTGGCTCCAACAAAAGAATCATGGCATAATGCAAACCCCATTAGTGTTTGGTCATTTCATCTCAGCTGCAGGAGAGTGTGTTAATACTACACCTATTCTGACAAAATTAGAGGATTTGGGTTGGGAATTACTTCCCAGTAACTTCCAGGGAGACGACCTCTCCAAGTATCCTCTCAGAACATCCCAACAGGTAGGAACTGTTTTTATGTAAGGTCTAAGAGGCACACAGGAGACAGACCGTGCTGCACAGGGCTACACCAGGGGTGTCAAGTACCTGCACTTCATAGCATTTCTAATCTGTCCTGTCAGCAAAGACAGTATTAAACATCCCCAGCTAAGTGTGCCGGGTCCTCTTTTTTGCATCTGCCCACACAGAGGTACGGATGCACTGTATTAACCCTGTATGGACACACAGCCAGGGAATAAAAGCTGCTTGATATAACTGTGAAGAAAAAGAACCCAGGTCTATAAAATATCAACAACTTCTCTGAAAAGGGACTACAGAGTGAGACTGAAAACACACAGATCCTCTGGTTATCATAACTATCAATTATGAGAACTGTACTATGCAAAACAAGGGCTCTCCCAGAAGACACGGGGATAGCTCTTACTGAATATTGAATACAACAGAGGCAGAATTTCTAAAGAGATTATCCATGTTTTAGAAAACACCTTTGATTTAATTATGAGCTCATCCACCTTCAGCGAAATAACCAGCATTTCATAATTCACAGCCTCAACATCCTTTGATTACCACATTTGCACATCAGACAAACGAACAGCATGATGTCCCTGTTCAGCAAGGAGCAGATAAAAGTGTTAGAAGCAACTGCCTGCTATTTTCCAGTCGTATCACTGGGCTGGTAACTGTTTTTCATCTCAAAATGAGATTGTTTTGTTTCCTAGGTGCCCAAGTGAGGTGGGGTGGGCTTGGAACCACACATGCCTGTGTAGCTTCCACGGGGTGGATGTAAACGAGTGTGTGCTCTGAGGTGTCCACGGAGGTGTAGGAGGTCCCGTCCGCTGTGTAGACCACCTGCTGCGAGGGACGGTCCTGCTCATCGCTGTACACAATCTGTGCCACCGTCCCCGCCTCAGGAACAAAGTGCACCTGGAGGGGACAAAAACCCAACAGATCCTGTACTGAAACCTTCAGGAAACAACCGGGACACAGGGGTGGAAAGGAAGCAGACAGTACCTTGTGCTCCAGCTACCTAGCCAATTGTTTAGAAAACAGTTCAAAACTCCTGCTAAAACACCCATTTAAAATCTCATGGAATTATGCTAGTAACAGAGAAACCCAGACAAACTACCATTGGTTTCTGGTCTTACCCTGTGTTTTAACTCAAGCCCTAGCTGGTATAAACCCTTACTTCATTCTCACATGATGTTTTGAAAAGGCATGAAAAAGAAAATTCAGATTTGAGCTGGTGTATCTATGGAATTTATTGGTATAGAGTTTCCCCTTTATTCTCATATTCCTTTCTGGATTTATGATAATTACTCCCTTCAGCTAGTTCTGGTAGTTGGGAGTAATTTTTTCTGTTTGATGAGCAGCTCCCAGAACCTATTAACTTTGACACTGCTTGGAGTAATAGCCCTGCAGCTATCGTGAGGCAGCAATAGCGTATGTCAGATTGCTTCTCTGCAATATGTACATGCAGTATCAGTAGAAAATTCAACTGCTTAAACAGAGAAACACATAACTGAAAGCATTAAGCAATGATTCCAAGGACCACGGGAACAAGTTATGTCTGGGGCAGCAGCTGAAATCCAAACAAGTTGATTTTGACAGAACATTATGATCATAAGTGATGACCAGAGGCCTACACAAAGTGAGCTAGATTACTCAACTCCACGGCCAATAGGAATGTATTTCTCTTTTGACACCCTTTACATGCTGAAAAATCTTTTTCAGAGCATGGGAAATCCAGAGCAGTTAACAGGAAACCTAGTTTTAGTACCCATATTCATATAAAATGTTTCCACATAAAATGATGCCTCAGTTACACATTTTCTTTGCCTTGTTTCACCTTTCAGGTTACCCCTCTGCAGACACCTGGTACTCCCCTGCCGACGCTCAGGCTGGTCCTGTACAATAAATCCTCACGCAAACGCTACAGTGAGGATGCACACGGTGCTTCACATTTGGAGAACGCTCTGCCAGTACTAATTAAAGCCTTCTAACTGCCATGTACAAACAACAGTACGGTCAGCCCAGCGTAAGCTACTGAAAAGTGCCTTTCTTTGCAAATTCCAAAGCAGGAGATTACCAGGAGAGTCCGAATTTCTCAGCTTCTGGGCCAAATGACATTGCAGCACCCTCTTCATAACAGAGTCAAAAGAATAAATCAATTTAAAGTCTTCTAAAAATTCGCAGCAGCATTGTCTTGGAGACAGAGGGAGTCGCTGCATACACCAGAACCCGACTGTATTAGTCACTAACAATTAACATTTCTCCCTTCCCTGCTACCAGATGTCTGGCTGGAAAAAATTATTCATGTTACTTTCCCTGACACCCACCCACAGTTTCAACTGAGTCAACTGATGCCATCGAAATGGGCTGCCACAGACCACAGATTTTGTTAGTACTCATTAATCTGAATGCCCTTTTACTTCCCCACATGGTTATACATATATTTGGACGCTGAAACTTCTATAGCCACTGGCTGGTTTCGTTTAGCTTGTTTCAGACATCTGTGTGCTCAGTGCTGTGGTTTGCCCAGCTCATTTTCTGAAGCTTTAATCCCAAATGACTGCAGAGGTGTCTGGATTTCTATTCAAATGAAAGCCTGAGCTTCCAGATTTTTAAGAAAGTGTGGAATAGGAACTGCAGGGAGCCTGATTCAGTCTGGGCAGAAAGGGAGGGCTCTGGAAGGCACTAGTCACCTGAGCGGTGTTCTGCTCCTGCTCAGCAGAGTCAGCCCACACCTGAGGACTTTCCTCTTTGGAGTCCATCTCCTCCCCACCGTGGTGCTCCATGGCGAGATGGATCTACTGGATCTGGCCCAATGGATTCATCTCTTCACTGTGTTTCTAATTCCAGAAGACAAGGTAATCTTCAGTAACATGGCTACAAAAACAAACACAAGAAAGGGAGGCATTAAACCAAGCACGATACACAGAGAACGGAGGCACGAGGTATTAGCACCAGCTACTACACTACGGGAACACTGTTAGAGACAGATCATAGAATCGTCTGGGTTGGAAGGGACCTTTCAAATCACATAGTCCAACCATCAACCTAACCCTGATAAAAAACCCATCGCTAACCCATGTCTCTAAGCACTGTCGACCTGTTCTTTAAATCCCTCCAGGGATGGTGCCTCAATCACCTCCCTGGGCAGCCCATTCCAAGGCTTAAGAACCCTTTCCATGTAAAAAAAATTTCCTAATATCCAATCTGAACCTCCCCTGGAGCAACTCAAGGCCATTTCCTCTTGTACCATCACCTGTGACTTGGGAGAAGAGACCAACATCCCCCACCGGCTACCCCCTCCTTTCAGGGAGTTGTGGAGAGCAAGAAGGTCTCCTCTCAGCCTCTTCTTCTCCAGGCTGAGGACCCCCAGCTCCCTCAGCTGCTCCTCACAAGGCTTGTGCTCCAGACCCCTCACCAGCTCCGCTCCCCTTCTCTGGACCTGCTCCAGCCCCTCAATGTCTTCTTTGTGGTAAGGGACACATAAGAGTAAAGCAGGCTGGGCTTTACCAACATGTGCCTTCCCATTTACCATGCTCAAGTTCTGCTTTATTATACTTTCCAAGTCCTATTAAGGAGGAAACAAGTCAACCATTGCTACAGCTGCACTGAAGGATTACAGGGAACACCTCCTGTGCTGAAAGGAATTCCTCCCACTTCTCTGAATTCCTCCTGCACTTCTTTCCTTGGCCACAGGCAGTACAGAAGATATTCTTCCCTTTGTCCTCCTGGCACCTACAGACCCAGAAATCAGTAAACGATGCAGAAAATTGACCTTAAGCTTCCACCAAGAAAACACTACGTTCAGAGATGCATCACCAGTTTCTCAGTTTATCTGAAAGGGGGTTTGTTGGGAGAACCAACTGGCTTCACGTTTACAAGCAGCTTTAACCTTGTACGAAACCGCAGTCCCAGTTGGCATTCAGGCAGTGTTACAACAGACAACTTTTGGAAAAAGAACAATGAAACTTAAACTCCAATTCAGATGAGCCAGAAGATCCTGAGAAATTGCTTCCAAGCAAGGTTTTATTCACCTCTCACAATTTTATTGGGGCCTTTCAATCTGCCATTGGGGATCTCAGGAGTGTAATTTACAGCTCTGGAGACGGGTTTAGTCAGTGGTTCAGCACCTTCCCAATCCTTCATCTCTAACATCATATTAAATCACAGGCCCAGGAATTAGCATGAGGTCGAGCCCATTTCATTTTTCAGCTAGTCCCAATTAACTTGATTTTATACCCAGTGCCCTGCTGGGCCCATGCACTGCCAGCACCCGGGCTGCGCACCGGGAAGAAAGCAGAAGGCTCCTTGCTGACGCTTTCATTCATTTGCATTTTAAATGCAAATTATTTTAGTCATCATTCATTCCCATAAACGCTAGCAGTTGGCTTGTCATCGACAAGCTATAAAAAGATAAAAAGGAGAAAAAAAAAATCAACACACAGAGCAGGCATTTTTTGCCTTCTGCTAAGGTCTCCAGCAATGAAGAAGCTTTGCAGACCCCAGCACTGACTGGACCAATGGTCCTGAGCAGAATGGGCAAGTCAAAAGCACAGAAAAGTCCGAGGCAAACATCACTGAGCTCCACACTGGGAAAAATAAAATAAAAATCACATTACTTCCACATATACTGAATCACAGAATGATATGGGTCTGAAAGGACCTCTGGACACCATCCAGTCCAACCCCCTGCCAAAGCAGAGTCACACAGGAACATGCTCAGGGGCGTTTGAATGTCTCCAGAGATGCAGACTCCACCACCTCTCTGGACAGCCTCTGCCAGGGCTCTGACACCCTCAAAGTCAGAAGTTCCTCCTCGTGTTTACATGGAACTTCTTATGTACAAGTTTGTGCCCATTCTCTCTTGTCCTGTCCCTGGGCACCACTGAGAAAAGCCTGGCCCCTTCCTCCTGACACCCACCCTCTAAGTATTTCTAGGTGTTGATCAGATCCCCCCTCAGCCTTCTCTTCTCCAGACTAAGGAGACCCAAGTCCTTCAGCCTTTCCTCAAAAGAGAGCTGCTCCAGGCCCCTCATCATCTTTGTGCTCCTCTGTTGTACCCTCTCCAGCAGTTCCCTGTCCTTCTGGAACTGGGGAGTCCAGAACTGGACCCAGTGCTCCAGATGCCTCCCCAGGGCACAGCAGAGGGGGAGGATGACCTCCCTCCACCTGCTGGCCACACTCATCCTGCACCAGGATGCCATTTGCCTTCTTGGCCACAAGGGCATGTTGCTCACTCATGGGCATCCTGTTGTCCACCAGGACTCCCAGGTCTTTTTCCTCTGAGCTGCTCTCCAGCAGGTCTCCCCCAGCCTGTCCTGGTGCAGGGGGTTATTCCTCCCCAGGGCCAGGACCCTACAATTGCTCTGGTTGAACTTCATCAGGTTCTTCTCCTCCCAACAATCCAGCCTGTCCAGGTCTCACTGGATGGCGGCACAGCCTTCTGGTGTGTCAGCCACCCCTCCCACTTTTGTACCATCAGTAAAATTGCTGAGGGGACATTCCATCCCCTCATCCAGGTCATCAATTAATATAATATAGAAAAGAAAAACTATGGAAAAGATATTTCTGGGCATCACTAGACTCTAAGTCATGCCATTATTGGTGACTGGAGCCTAACATTTGCTGTCTCTTGGCAAAGAAGGCAGCACTCACACATGCCACATGGTCCCTTGCATGAGCAGAGACTGAGGAGTGGTGCTGTTTTCAATTCTCATTAGGTTCTGTGATAAAGGAACAAAAATCCTGCTTGCATTCCTATTAATTCACCCAAAAACACACAGCAAATGCACCCAAAAAGGCAAAGCAGAAATTCACATACCTGCAAGCAATACTCTAGGTAGGGGATCTCGTTAGGATGGAAAAATGAAGCAGCAAACCCTGATTAGGACTGATAAACACCAGCCTTGATCTCCAAGTGCTGAAAGCCAGGGCAATTCACAAATAAATATTATTTCTTTATACACTAGAGCACACACAAGCTCTGCTATAGAAATAAATCTCTTCCATCCCTACATCCCTTTCATCCAGCCACCTCAAAGCTACTTGCTGCTTATTAAGGATTAATTGAGGGATTTTCTCATACCTAATCCTGTCACTTTCACTGAACTCTACCACTTGTTTTACCTGGTAAATGGTTACCAAGAGGTCCAGAACTGCTTGTCTGAAACAGGACAGCGTTTGTCAGTAACAATACAAACAATGATTTTACATGAAATTGTATGCCTTTCCTGTTGCTATTCTTTGGCTCATTTATCCCAAACAATTCTTTCTTGACTGTCATTATTAATCAGGAGCCAATTCAGGTGATTGCACTAACAATAGCCAGTAGTTTAATCAATTACTTAATTGCTGAGAAAAAGAAAGAAAAATAAATGCTAGAGGTCTCAACATGTTTTGGGGTTTTTTTGTTTGTTTGTTTTAAATATAATTATCCTGTTAAGAATGTAATTAAATTAACCAGTGATTGAAGGAAGAGAAACGCACGGTTCTGGCCAATTCCACCCAGCAGGACAAGCAGGAGAATTTTTGGCTGACCTTCCCTAGGAGCAGTATTGAAGGTCTGGAGGAAGATGCTGACTCACTCCTGCAGACTCATTTTGGCACAAATCACTTACAACTGGAGTGGAAAGGAGACGGAAGGATTCGGACGGGTCTTTAATAGACACAACTGGGCATTAAGGTTCACATCTGGAGAGGGGAAAAAAAAAAGTACCCAAAAGCTGGAAAAGAAAGCAAAGAAAGCAGAAGGCTGTAATTTCAAGTTCTGCCACGGTTCTAAAAGCAAAAAGCCCAACTGAGCTAAATTCAGTGGCTCAGCGGTGCAGTTTCTATAAAGGGTACTGTTATTGCTGTTCTTCAGCAATGAGAAGAATATACCCCCCAGCCCAGCCAACTGTGTAGCAATAACAACCAGCCAATATCAGGAGCTGCAGGGTTTGCTGATGCTTTCAACTTCAAAATACATCCTAGGACCTGCTCCTCTAGTTCACATTCCCACCCAAGGCTGAATCTCGGGAATTCTCAGCATTTCTCTCATCACCAAAGCACGTTTCCCTGGAAACGCGGATGTGCTGAGTGAGGAGTCGGTGCAGGATCAGATGGGCCACGGCTCAGAGAGGTCCCAAGGCCAGGCCATAAAGAGGGCACGAGGAAGGAGCAAGCACTGAAATTTAGCGGGTACAAAAGCCGACAGTGAAACAAGACCCACAGGTAAAGGCAGGAGCTGGAAAGCATGACCTGGTCCAAAGTCACCCATGACAAAGCTGCCAGTAAAACACAAACACCTGAGGAAGTTTTCCAGTGTGGATGACAGAAAATCCCAAAATTACTTCCCTCACTAGCCCTCCATAGGATGCTTCCCCTCATTAATCCTGCATGATCTTATTTTCTTCTTTACATGCCCCTCCCTCTCAATATCCATTACAGCTTCGATGCTGGCAGCCCCAGCACCTCAGGATTTCAACGACCTCCCTGCTGTCCTCTCAGCAGAGATGTCTCGCTGCTCCAGGAAGCAGATGTCCAGCACAGCACACGGTCACTGCACACTGCCACACTGCACAGCTAAAGAATCCGAATCCTGGCAAGTATGTTAGGGTAAATCCAACCCCTTTTCCAGACAAAATAGGTTCATTTCATATGCCATTCACATTTACCTTCCTTTTCTCAATATCCTCTGGGGACCTGCTGGTAGTGGAGACCTATGGCCTTCCCCTTTAGCTCTTGCCTCTTACATCCAATCCAAAACTCTCATTAATGCTGAAGCTTTTCCTCCACAGCTCCTGATGGCTGGAAAGTGCCTTTGTGTCCTTGTCTGAACAGTTCTTCATCTTTTCCGAAATCTCACTTGAAAACTCCTTTTGACCACCGGAACCCCCTCTGACCCCTCTCTCTCCTGGGCCTGCAGCATCTTGTTTTCCCTGAAGCCACACTATTAAATCAGCAGCTTTCCCCAGTCACCTCATTCAGCTCCAGCGGATGAGAAAGCCCCCATTCACTATCCAACAGCAAGACCCTCATTAGCTGTGCTGTCCTCAGCAGAAGACACCCCACCGTCAGACATCCCAGCACGTCACAGCCACAGCCCTTAACACCCAGGGCATGGGAATGAAAGTGCTTTAAGAGAAAAGCTCCAACACCAGCAATGGCACTGCTATTTTACACTTGGTTTGCATGAGATTTAACACAAGCTGAGCAGGGGGAACTCACACAACGCTTCCAAGGAAAGCTCTGCTCTGAATTGCAGAGCAAAGCACCATCCCCTGAAAAAATAAAATAAAATCAAATAAAAATCCACAGTATTTTCTTGGCCCACCTGCTATCAAGGAATGACAACTTCTTTCAATGTTCTTTCAATGCTGGGACTACACAAGACAAAAATCCCAGTGACTTTATCCACAACAACCTCTCCAAGCCTAATTAAGGACATTCTGCTGAGAAAGCACCCGAGCCAGGGGCTGTCAAACACTCCTTTTTGTCCCTTCTCTTGAGAATGGGGGGAATATTAACCCTGGGTAAGGGGAAAAGTCCACCTCCCTGCTCGGGGAGCCATAAAAACAGCACAGTCTCGCAAAGGAGAACCCACTTTATAATAATGGTGCATCAAACAGCTAATGTGATTTGCTCCCCAGTGTAAAAGAGCTTGCATATAGACTGGGGTTCCCTGCAGCAACAATAGCAGGGGCTCTTAGGTTAATCCTTTAAGTCCTGAGCTCGCTGACCACTCTCTCATCACCAGCCATGTGCAAGGACAGCAAGATTGTTCCAAAAGGGCCTTTTTACAACTCCGGCTCTTCCTCCAGCTTTTAATACCAGAATGATTTATTATGCTCCAAAGGAACATCACCTGTGTCTGCAAAAAGCTGTATCCCACACTTAAGTTAATTACCCCAGCTTGCCTAGAAGGCAGAGTCGGTGCATTTCCTGAGACCCCCTGGCAAGAACATGCTTTTATTGCAGCAAGGAGGTTTCTAACCTCATTGAGGACTGAGTCACCACCGCCGTCTCCTCCTCTGCGTTCCCATCCATCAACGGCACAGATTGCTCCAAGGAACCCTGGCTCTGGTGCAGCTGGGCTGAAATTTGATAATCAGGTAATATATAACCACAGTATTTATGTTTTACTGGTGAGTTAGATATGGAAATCGTGCATAGGGCTGGGGCAGCTAAGATTATTTATTTCCACAGAAGTAAAAACAGCTTCAATTTATTTTGTCATACAATAACCAGAAGACCCAGGCAAAACACAAACTCGCTCTTTATTCCAACTGTACATTGTGAACCCATCTCTCTATATTCTTATGGCACATCTAGCAAAGCAACAGTGAGACAGAAGAAACCTCTTGGATCTCCAAGGCCAGTCCTCCTCTGCTTGTCCAGCATGTCACACCCTTCCTTTCCAAAAGGGACAGTGCTCAAGCACTAGAGGTGGGAGCAGTCTGTTGCAACTATTCTCTCATGAAGTATCAAGGAAGTAGCTGAAAGTCTTTTTCTACCACAAAATACAGGAGGTATCAAGCACTTCAAGTGAGCCCCAGGAGGAGAGGTTAACATTCTCATGGGGAACTACCACAGGCTGGGCTACACACCTACTTGGAGATGCACCTCCCACTCTAAGGGGAGTGTTTAGTCCTAATTCTTGTATAACCACGTGTTTCTCACAGTACTCATCCTTCACCTCTCAGGGGGCAATGAGATGAGTTAATTACTCTTCAGTATATACACATGCTCTTCTCAGATGCCCTCTCTTCCCATTTGCTCAACAGCCACCTAACCCACTCCACTGTCAGTTTTCTCCCATCCTCAGCCTCCTCACACGTGACAACATTCTTCACATCTTCTTCCAAATGTTTCATCCTCCAAGGTCCCTACGCTGTCATCGTCTCTTACTATCCCACACCACAATTCTCACTGCTTGAGGCAGTGACCCTGGCCACTCAATTGATTTGGTTTAAAATGATAGAGGGAAAAAACTGATAAAATATGAAAATGGGGAAAATCATATTTAAAGTTCAACATGATCACAAAAAGAAAAGGGGGAAATAAAGGGTCTGTATCAAAGGCTCCCCTGCCTCCCTCTGAATTAAATCACCCCTCTAGTTCAAGCTCCTGAAATTAAAACCCCACAGAAGTACCTTGCCTCTGCACATTAAAAAACCCCACAACTTGTCTCTTTCAGCATCACTGTTCCTGTGAAGTTCTGCAGGCCATCAAGAACAACTGAGGGATTTGTACATTAAAACAGGTGGAGTTTTAATATCTAACACTAGTTAAAGGCTACAACAGAATTCCATTTCTCTGTGTTATACTAGCGTGAAATAAAAGTGACAAATAGACCCGATCTCATGTTTAAGTCAAAACAAAATTCACAATACTAAACCAGCCTGGGTAATTGGCTACACTTACAAGGCAATTAAAATTCAGTTAGCACAGCTGGCAGCAGCTGCAGGTGGTCAGAAACACACTCCAGTGAGCTGCTGGCTGCAGAGCAGATTACCATCAAAGAAGTCACACAGGGGTTTTCTTCCCAGGTTAGTAGTAAGGGTGTCAGAGGAGAGCAAGAGACAAACAGGTACCCGTTGCTCTCTAAAACAAGCTGTTAACTATTGCATCAGACAATAACGGTTACATTGATACCAAGGTAATAAAGCTGGCTTCTTGTAAACACCTGACACACAAGACAAGCACACACACACAGCAAAGCGCCCAGAAGCAGCAGAATTCAGGAGAGAAAGTCTCCATTTAAGGACTGATGAGAGAAATAAATTCTTTTACTTTTTTTTTCCCCTAGAAATGAAGGCATTAGAAGGCTCGAGAATATCAGTTATTTTCTTTCCAAACCCTCTTGTAAAACCAGCTGCTGACTCGTTACAGCATTTCATCCTCTAACTTAACAGAAAGGAAAAATGTTATTAAAAAAAGAACAGAAGAAAGCTGAAGCTCTGTAAAATCACTATTCCCATTGAAATGCTGGAAGATAACCACTGATACACATCTTACAGACACACAGCTTTGTGCTTGTTTATTCTTTAAAGGCCTGTAAGAATCACAAATGAATTAGTAATACTCCAGACGTGTTGGCACAGAGATACCAAAAAGCTCATTGCAAACACTGGCCCTTCATTTCACTCTCAGGACCACGAAGCTCAGCAGCCTAAGCCAGGTTTTTAACCCCAATCCAGAGACCCCTGCAAGACTCCTTTGAAGGGGTCCATAATGAGCCATTAAAAGGGAAGGGGTGACCACACACAGCTCAAACTGCCCCACACAGAGAAACTAACACTATAAAGGGGAGGTTGTCTCTTTAGGATGAGGAGGGCTGGAAGACAGAACATCAGGACCCATTTTTCAATTCCAACTTAACGATGTAACAAACTCCCATTAAATTTCTCTAATGCAAACATGGCACAGGAGGGGGAATATGGCAACTGAACACCAAGACCTAGGTACAAAGAGGTCCACATCATCATCCAAACAGCCATATGCTATAACTGTATCTCTCTGTTAGGCCACAAGAAGAGGTGCATTTATTTAGGCACCGACCACCACTGTCATGTTAGCAAAGCACCAGCAACCATCACAGCTTCCACTTGCAGAAGCTGCCTCTGCTCGCAGGTAGGCCTCACCCTTTCCTCCAGCCACTCCGTGGATCGGAACACCTCACACGGTCTGCAGCCAGCAGCAGGCCCAAGCCTACCCACCGGCCTGGTCCTGCTCTGCCCTTGGAAGACCATACAGTCCCCATGCAGGAACCTCATGGCAGTGGGGAAGGAGTTACTACCCCTCCACACAAAGCCCTGGGGTCACCTAGTTCTGCTGAGATCGATAATGGTGCCCAAGGGACGGCAACACATACACCACCCACTCCCGAGACCGAACTACGGGTTCTCCACGCCCGCTCCTCTTATATACCCTCGGCGCCCCACCGCCGCAGCCAATCCCCTGAGGGGGTTCCGACGCCCCCTCCCCTAACTAAGCCAATGGAAGGCAGGGGCGCGAGGAACGCGGCCAATCAGGAGGCGCAGGTGTCCCGCCACCGCTCCCCAGCGTGAGAGAGCCCCCCCTCTCCCGCACTGAGAAAGCGCGAGGCGCCGCCACAGCCACCCCCACCCCATGGGGGCGCCCAACGGTCAGTCAGCCCCAACCACTCCAGCCCGGGCGGGGGGGAACGGGGGCTGGCGGGCAGAGGCCGAGGAGAGGGGCCGGCCCAACAAGCTGAGGGTAGGGAAGCAAGCCTAACCGCGAGCGGCCTAAAGTAATAGGGGGGGGGCTGAGGGAGAGGGGAGCTGAGGTGTCC
>VZTM01002773.1:224830-239710 GCA_013400555.1 Jacana jacana | reverse complement strand
CCCTTTGATGCTCGCGACCAATCGGAGCGCCGCTCTCATCCGCGCTCCGCTCCGCTGGGGGACTGGCGGCCAATCGGAGTGAGCCTCTTATCCCGCGCGATGTCCCGCCCCCCTGCCGGGGGAGGATAACCACCGCGAGGAGCGCCCCCTGGTGGGAGGGTTGGGGAGCAGAGCGCCCTCTGGTGGCCGGGAGGAGCGGCCCCCGAGGGACGGGCAGTGATTTATCGGGGAGGGGGGGGGGCTGCCCGGCCCCGGCTTATAATGCCCCTCCATAGCTCAAAACCCACAGGGGGGCTCCCAGGCACCAGCCCCTCGGAGTGTAATTACAGACTCACAGAATGAAATTCTCTGAAATTGTGTCAAAAGCAGCATTTCACTGCGGTTTTCCTCGTATAGCGATTAACTAAAAGCTGAAGCAGAAGCTGTTAACACCTACTGAGGGGCAGCCCATGAGGAAATGCCCCCCAAAGGGCTCAATTTACCTAAAGGGACCCGGACTGGTGCTGGCATTTCTTTTTTCCTTTTTATGGTATATGTGTCCAAGTCCTAAATATCATCCCAGAGAAGAATAATTGTTACCGCTGTTGGGAATTTACCTGGTTGGTCATTGCAACAGGGTTAAGGTCAGTGTTCTTCTTAAAGAGTGCTTGTATTATGGCAGCATGGAAAACTACCACTTTTCTTATTCCTTATTTGACATTAGGATACGCTCAGAAAGCTATTTGATCTAGTAGCTCAGTAGATGTTTCTTAAATAAGCCGATCTCTCCATTTGGCACCTTTTTATTCCAAGTGGTTTCTTGAGCTGCCTGCGTACAATCAACACTGTGCCACCGGAGTGCGGGCAGCACCACGATCCTGCAATGGGCCATTGTGGCCAGTTGACCCCAAACCCAGTAAGATTCTGGTTAAAGGTGAATCACTGCTTTTACAAAAACTGGTTCTGCTCATTGTCTGCCCAAGGATAATCGAGAGAGGGTCAGATCTTGGTGCAATTAAGCCTACTTCTCCTCTAAATCTGTTTTTTTTTAAATTGCAGGTGTGTACAGAAATCATCCCCCCTTGTGCTGACCTGCCTCTTCCATGAGCAGCCAAGAGAAAGAGAGAGATGCAGATTTTCTACCTTGAGGTTAGTAACTTAACCTTAAATTGTTAGACAAGAAAGAGTTTTACAAGTGAGCAGAATAAGTTACCCAGTCCATAGAAGCTCATTTCTCTCCCCCTCCACAATACTTTTTGTACTTCTCTGGGCAGTTCTCTAATTGCAATTATGGAGTTATGGAGTCAATTTATTCCTCTAGCCTGTAAGAACAGTTTCAATTTCATTGTACCATGCTGGAACATTGCAATTAACAAATAACCCAAGGAAATTGTAAGACCAAACAAAATTGCTTGATTTTCCATAAGGTGAACAGCTATATGTATTACTTTGGAAAAACAAAAAGGAAGCATATTCAGCGCTGTGGTTTTATCTGGGCTTTCCGAGAGGCTCCCTGACATTTCAGAGACTCCCTGGCTGCAACACAAACAGGCTTTTGTGCTGTGTTTTCATACAGACATATCATTCTACAGCTGGGCACAAAACAGCCCAGGACCTCAGGGCTGTCCTTTCACAGGTCACATTCTCAAAGTTATTCCACAGGTTATTTCTTTTTTTTCCCTTTTTAGCTGGGAAAGGCAGACCCAGCACGAGCATACGGTGGATGCCACAAACTGCCAGATGTGGAAAGAGCAGGCTGGTCCCATTCCTCATCTGCAGTATCTGGAATCTGATGTCATGCCTATTGTATTTCCCACATTTAACGGGTTGTTTCTGATGCTGCACCACAGGCTTTGTTTTCCCCGATGGCCTCATGCTTGCAAAAAGAGAGAAGCCTTCACAGCAGGTTCATTTATTTATTTATAATCTCCATCTAGTTCAAGTAAGCTACATAAAACAATTTGCCTTTTGCCTGTATGGCCTGAAACGGTGCTGTAACCCGTTGTTTGTTCCTCCTTTTCTCCCCACCCCATTTCCTGGGTCATCAGATCTGCATCTCCCTCTCTACATCATCTCCTTCATACACTGCTCTCTCAGCACTCCTCCACACAGCTTGTCCCCTCTTCCCTCTGACCACTCCAAGGCTCGGTTTTTCATCTCCATTTTGCCCCACTGAAAATTTCATATCCAGCACCTCTCTGGGCAGCCTCTGCCAGGGCTCTGCCACCCTCAAAGTCAAGAAGTTCTTCCTCATGTTTAGATGGAATTTATGTACAAGTTTGTGCTCGTTCCCTCTTGTCCTGTCCCTGGGCACCACTGAGAAAAGACTGGCCCCTTCCTCCTGACACCCACCCTCTAAGTATTTCTAGGTGTTGGTCAGATCCCCCCTCAGCCTCCTCTTCTCCAGTCTAAACAGACCCAAGTCCCTCAGCCTTTCCTCAGCAGAGAGGTGCTCCAGGCGCCTCATCACCTTTGGAGCCTCTGCTTTATCTCCATTGGTTCCCTGTGCTTCTGCAAATGGGGAGCTCAGAACTGGTCCCAGTACTCCAGATAGGGCCTGATTTGTTTGCGAATATCTTTTTAACCTCTTCATCTGGAGCCTCTTCATTCATTCCCTTCACCCAGTAAAACCAGTCACAAGTCTTTGCCTTAAAAAACAAGCCTCCCACACCTGGACCACTGCTCCTTATGACTCCTCACTAACCCTCCACCTCCTCTATGTCCTCCTAGAACACTTTCTTTTCTCTGTGTCTATTTGGGGCTGGTTTTGTTGGGGTTATTTGCTTTTTCTTCTTGACATTATCCCATTTAGAGAAGGATGCAGATTAAAATACATCACCAAGAAAAATGCTCATGTGCTGTAAAGCCATTTGAGTTATAGAAGCAGATGACGCCTCTGTGGCCTTGTTGACCTCCCAGATTACATCTGTGCATGCTAAGTAGGTACTTACTTAGATTTCTCAATTAAAGCGTGCAGGGAATTGGGCTGTGCATTGTGGGACCCATCGAACTTCCCTCATGCAAGTCAGCAGCTGGCTGTGATTTAAGACACCAATCTAGAAGATGGAAAAACTTCAGCTCTCTCCATGTTTCTCTTAGAACCTGCTAAATTATAATGCAACTGAAATGGAATTACTTCACGTGCCGCTCGGAGAATACAAAACGAGGTGAAGGTGGTGATAGGAGTTTACTGGTTAAAGCAAGCCAGTGGCCTCTTGTAAAATACAGACTAACACAAATATATATATAGTGGTTTGGTTTTGTTTCAGTTGGTTTTGGTGTTGCCTTTTGGGGTTTTTTTCATTTGACTTCAAACTCCCAAGGAAAGGTTTGACTGGAAAAGTTTGGGGGTTAGTGTGGTTTAACAGGATATAATAATGATCTCCAAATTTTAAAAGTAATTAAAACTAAATACTGTTAGAGAAAGCATTTCATCACATACACTCACGATTGGCTACCCTTTTGCTCTGGGCCTGCCCAGATGGCATCAATCCCCCAGTATTTAATCAGAAATGCAGGCAGCAGGCCCAGCAAGAACCAAGGAAGCGGTTCATGTACACACACACCCCCTCAATAACCTTTACTCTGCATTTGGTAAAAGTTCCATCAAGTTTTGGGAAATGGGAGCTTTTCAGTTCACTGTGAAAGCCCCTTGGCAGCCCCTGCTGTAGGGCAGAAATGGGAAAAGGAGTTCTGGCTGCAAAAAGCCTGCAGGGAAGATACCACTCACGCCCCCCAATAGCCCCAGCTCCTTGAAAGAATACTTCAAGTTGTTGTGTCTGGTGGTGCCTTGGGATCTGGGGTTTTGGGGAAGATAGAAATAAACTGGGAGAGCTTAGTGTTTCCACATTTTGATGTAAACAGCCCGCTTGCTGGCTTTTCCAGGGTGAGAAAACATGTTTCATTCTTCTTGTGCACAGCTGCTACTGGGAAATCTTGGCCCATGAGCAAGGCAGCCAGGTGGACATGGGCTTAGTAAATGCCCCAGCTGTTGACTGGTTATGGCAAATACAGGAACACCAGTGCAGCAAAATCGTTCTTTGCAGTGCAAGACTTCTTAGTGAATAGAGAATTTCCCAGATCTGCACTGGGCAGATGTAGTTCAACGTCAGATCCAGGTCAGCTCCTTCATCTGGGATCGCTATTATTTAGTACATGCATTTCTTCCCTGGGAAAGGTGTTCAACCATGATTAGCCTTACAACAATTAACTTTATTGGGCTGCTTTTTCACCCATGTTCAGGTGTCACCACCATCCATTCTGGTTCTCTAGAAGCATTGTCATTAGTAGGAAATAATTTGTGCATCAACTGCAAAGTAAATACAGAGGCTGTTTGGGTTTCCTCTCCATTAAGCAGGCTGGGATGACTCAGAAAACTATTAACAATGCTTTCTGATAATTCTCTGCTTGCTACAAAGTTGAATAGAGGTTGAATATTCCCTTAGAATTGGTCCTGTATCTAGGCATTCTAATGAAGTCTAAGAAAAACCATAAAGACTTACAGGATTTAAAGCAATTCTACATTTTCTAGAAAGTTTTCCCAGTCTCCAGCTCTGGGAAAGAACTCAATACCTGTCTTTTTGGTAGTTGTTTTTGAGAAAGCAATGATGTGGTGACAGAGTCAGTCTTACCCAGCCTCCACTGGGAGGGAAGGGATCTTGAGGTACACTCCTGCTGCTTCTGGATACACATAGCAAACAAAGACAGGCAAATTCAGTGATAATTTACAATAAATATTTAGACAACAACCACATTTATTGTTTGGTTGTTTGTTTGTTTTTAAATAATCACATGTTGTGGTCTAATTGAGTATGTGTGCCAAACAAACTCTGGTTTTCTGGGCTTGTTATGGACTAGCAAAAAGCAGATCCCTTAAAAAGAATACTGGGGCTTCTCAGCTTAATACATAAAAAATATTTATCTGTCAGGTCTTTCACCTTCCCCAGAATTTAGAAACTGAGAAATCTTACCTTCTCCTTGAGGTAGGAGTTGGCAAGGAGGGTTTTCAAGCCACGAGTCCTCTCTAGCACATACACCACCGTACACACAGCCTGAGCAGGCTTTCTCTTAGGAGAAGCGGAGACGTTCTTGTAGCCTTGAACCAGAGACTAAAAGCATCACTGAAAACAAATTGGTTTGTTGTTTGTTTTTTTTTTTCCCAAGGCCCATTTCCACTTATTTGTTCTTGTGCCAGCATTTTCATGCAGTTCAAATAGGGAACGGCTTTCTCTCCCCGGCGTTTACTCTCCCGATGTGTTTATAGACAGCAGCCCCAGCCTCTCCTGCACTTTATTTTGCTAGACTAAGCCCTGTTTCTTTCATCTTCCCCCATATAACACATTCCTCATCTGTCCAACCAGCCCCTCTACTGGAGTGGGGCAACAGGGCTCTTAAAAGAAAGCTTTTATCTTACACAGTTCGTTTTCTCAGACAGGTTTTAAAACCTTTGTTGATTTTTAAAAGT
The DNA here is from genome assembly GCA_013400555.1 of Jacana jacana. NCBI lineage: Eukaryota > Metazoa > Chordata > Aves > Charadriiformes > Jacanidae > Jacana > Jacana jacana. Next base: position 234,267 of record VZTM01002773.1, on the reverse strand, counting down.
TAAAAAAAAAAGCCAAACCACAAAAGCTTCCCAGGGAAGTTTCTAGCTCTTATCCTTGATCTTCAGGGTTGAGAAAGGGCTCACCAGGTACTATCACACCCTTCAACACCTGAAGAGATGAGTAAGGCTCACCTAGAGAAGTTGATTGAAGATTCCAGAGAGCCACCAAGCTGATGAGGGATCTGAAGAAGAGGTCCTGTGAGGGGAGGCTGAGGGCACTGGGCAGGTTTAGTTTGGAGAAGAGAAGGCTGAGGAGGGTATTTTAAGACACATGGACATGTGGCATTTCAGGGCATGCTCTAGTAACTGAGGTTGTGTGTACGGTTGGACATTGTGGTTTCACATGTCTTCTCCAGTTAGGGTTCCAAGGAAACTCAACAGGATAAGGCAGCTCTAAGGTTCAGACCAAAATTAAGTTTTCAGGTTACAACACAGCTCAGTAAGGACAAAAGTCCCACGTTCAGTTTCTAAGTCTATAGCAGTAAAACAAATCCAACATTGAAGTAAGAAACAAAATTGGGCTCTATACCACCAATCAACTGTTTACAAGGTGAATCCCAGTGCTCCTTCAGGATCTTTTACACTAGGAATGAGATCCCTGGGCTGAGCTTAAATAGAGATCATTGGCCTGTGGGTGGAAGCCCCAGGTGAAGCTGCTCAGGACCAGTAAGATTTATTAGTGGCCTCAAGTCCATGCTGGGAGTGCTTTGTCTTACGTTAGTCTTGGTTAATAAATGAGGGAGGATTATTTTTTCTTCTTATATTTTACTTTAGAGTCTGTTTTAACTGCAATGTGGGCACTGTTACATGTCTTGTTAAAGCCTTGTGGGTTTAGTTCAAAGAAGCCACCAGTTTTAGGGGTGTGTGTGTGCTTTATTTCTTTTACTTGCTCCATTCCTAAGCTTTTTTTCTCAGTTCTTTTGTCACAGTGATTACCAAGTTAGTCATTGGAAAGGCAAAACCCTGCTGAAATTTTCTCCCAGAGGTCTGGGATTTGGTGGTTTAAGAAGAAAAACAACCTTTGTAATAGCAGGGGTGTTGTGCTCCTGTTGACACTGTTGGTGTGGGAGCTCATGGCCAGGTAATGCCCCTGCAGCACTGTGGGGCTCTGTTGACTTAGATATGGCTTTGGATTGCATTCCAAATATTTTTGCCTAGCAGTTCTTTGCAGATGGATGTGTCCTTCAAGAAGATAATTGTTTTAGTAGAGAAGTATTTGCTGTAGTGAGTAATTAGTTGAAAGGAGGGGGGTGTTTTGAAACCAAACTTGAGTTTGGAAGGTAAGTGTATTCTACCTGTGCTAGAGATATTGGAATGCCTTTGAAAACAACTGTTTTAGAACAGTGGGTGTCAAATGGAGTAAACATGTAGCAAGAGTAAAGGTTTGTTGGGGTTTATTGCTGCCTTGTCTCTACAGCCAACCAAAAGCAAATAGTGTTGCTGGAGACAGCCCTTAAGATTGAAGCTGCAGCCTCTGCCCTGCTGCAGGTGGCTACAAATGGGCAAGTCCTGTTGTCAGCCAGACTGGAAAAACATGACAATTTGCTGCCTAGAGCAGGGAATTCTGGCACATCCTCTGCTGTGCTGCAGACAAATGACACTGGAGGAGGGATGCAGATACTATGGGCTGGGAAGAAACACCACATCAATCTGCTTCCTTACAATTTTTTAGTGAACTCGGCATAACCCCATCCTTTTGACTCAAACTTATGTTTTTCTTTTTTTATTTCCCTGCAGAATCTACTCCCAAGTTCCTGTAATGTTATTCAGGTGCACCCACAGGTTATGGGTCCCAGGTGTGCCCAGGCACATGGCCAGCTCAACCTAAACCAGAGGTGCTTCAGGTGTTTTCTTCAAAGCAGCGGATTTACACAGCAAGGTGAGAGCCTTCTTTCAACCCTGGTTATGACAGCACATTCCATTTCTCTGTTATTACAGAATTGTTCAACTGTTGCTTTGAACTCTGGTAACCTCAGCCTGTGAGTAGTGGAAAAATTCAGGATTTGCTCACCTGAGCATGAGGCTGTGCTCCACATATTTGCTGCTGTTCCAGCTGAGAGGGCTTGCGTGTCCTGCATCATGTTAGGTTTGCTCTGCCATAATTTTGCAGGGAGTCTTCTGGAGGCTCGTTAATGAGACTCTTGCTGTCAGCAGAATTGATATTCCCCACTGCTCTAAAATCCACTTGCTTGGGGAGGCTGTCTTTAATTTCCAGATTTTGACTGCTGATTTTCCAAATGCTCTGAAATTTGCTTCTCAGTGAATTTACCTGAATGATACAGGTCCACACTAATAGTAAGGGTATTTCTTAAAGCAACTTTGGAGTCCTTTTGGTGAAGAGACTTGCCAGCCGCTGGCCCATCCAATCAGTGGCCAATTCTCATACTGAAATTTGTCTTTCTTGCTGCTGTGGTAAGATTGTCTGGGAAGTTATTCCTTTGGTTGCTGAGGTATTTAGGAAGGCAGACAGGAATACACCTAAGATAACCAGATATTATACTTCCCAGATCAGTTTAATAAGGCTGAATTCATCTCCTTGGTGAGTTCAGTTTCACCCAAGAGTACCCTAAGAAGTTGAATGAGCCACTTCACATTCTTGAGGTCCTCCTCAAATGCCAAAAATTGTAGGGAAATGTCTCCTGTGTTGATCTTGGTAATGAATTCCAGAGCTGGGTCCCTTTCCCTGCCCTTGCATCACTAATTCCCTGCACAGCTCCTAGGAAATCTGCTGGTGATGCCCTTTCCTTCCCAAGTGTGCCCTTACGTAGTTTTGTTTTGTTCCATTCACTTTCTCTCATTGCAGTTCAGAAAACATAGGAAAATATCATAGAAAGACCCATTTGAGTTGCCTTGAGCAACTGCAGCACAGCAAAAATACATTAAAGGTGTAATTAAGACTAAAAGGCAACTCAGTGTTCCTGTAGCACCTGCTTGGGGGTTATCTCCTTCCCTGGTCTTTCAGCAGGTTCTCTTTTAACAGCTGACCTGGTGGTGGGTAACACAAATCCACGCTGTGAGTGAGTGAAAGAGGCCTCTGCCGCACAGCCCTGCCACCACGGGGCACTCCAGAGCGAATGCACAATTGTGCAGAAGCTCTTGGCAAGCGCTTGACTCGAAGGCGGAATAAAGACTTCATGTATTTTTTTTCCTTCCCTTGCTTTAAAGAAACCTTTTGACTTTGCAGGAGCCATCAAGGAAGATACCAACTTACTGAGCCATAAGCTCGTTTGATTCTGATTTTTAATTGCCATTCTTCCTAAATGCTTTCTCAGTAAACGAGCTCCTGCCCTGTGCCAGATGCTGTTTTCATACACAATGAAGTAATAGTCTTTTGTGAGGGATATCACAGTATTCTACCACAGCCCTTGTTGTGACTTCTCAAATTTAACGTGCTGAAACACACTCTTTGTTGGTTGTTTGGGGACTCTTGGATCTGGGGTTCGATTGGAGTCAGTCTGTAACAAAAAGAGAGCAGAGCCTGGAGGAGTTGGACAGTTCGGGGTTTGTAGAAAAACATGGAAACAAAAGAAGGGCAAAAAGGAAAAGTTCAAGAGTCTGATATATTCTGCCTCTTCTTGGAGGGAAAACTTGGAATAAGGCTCGTGTAATTTGTGGGTTTTCAGGTTCTGAGATGGTGTATTTATTTGCTGGCCCTGCTGAGGGACCTGGGTGCTGGAGCAGGAGGCTGGGGCTGCAACCCTGGCTGGGGTCTGCTCCTGTTCTATGCCCACCTGCCAGAGGGAGTGTGTTTAAGTACAGATAAATTCTACTTCAACTAAATCACAGGATCAGGCCCTTCTAAACTTAGAAAGTCTGCAGTTCCATTTCAGGCGTGTGATCGCTGGCTTTTGTGTCGTGATGACACGGTTCCCTCCTGCCGGTGTGAGGTTTATTCAAACGGGTGTATGTGTTTGTGCCAGCGTCCACACACATTGAAACAAATCCTTTTGAAGGGTTATGTAAAGGTATATTTTCCAGCAGACAGAACAAATACAAGGCATCCAGTTGAGTGAGGTGTGACCTGATCTCGCAAGGAGTGGGCAGCTGAATTTTGAATGCAGACAGGAGCCCATTGCATCCCCCGGGTCTGTGTCGGGGTGTGTCTGTGTGCCCACATCCAGGTGTATGTGTTCAAGCACACATTGAGCTAAGGCCCTGGTTATGCATGTTTATTGTCCCCTCCCCTTTAGAAGTAAACTGGTAATTATGGAAAAGAAAGCAAAATGGCAGATGTTCCTTTTGAAACTGGTAAGTAAATATTGGTTTTAAAACTTTGCTGAGCTTTCCATGGCTCTCTAAGCTGTTCCAGTCCACGAAGGAGCCTGCAAACAGGTCTGTCGGGCAGATATATTTTCAGGAAGTATAGAAAAGGTCTCTTTATACTCTTCTTTAACACTAAAGAGGAGATATTTATAATGCCTGATAGAGTATTGATATAATTAAATGTGCTGATATGCCAGATTTAAAAAAAAACTAACAGAAAACATGGTCAAATGTTGCCCTCGTTGTCGTTCTGCTGAGACTGCACCAGGTAATAGGTTGAGGGAAAATTGAGTTGAAAGCTGTTTTGAGAGAAACTATTAAAATGCAGATAAATGAAGATGTCTGGCTGACCAGAAGAATCTGTATTCATGTGGCAAATGTTTCATTACTCACATTGCAATGCTTTCTGAAGTATATTTCTGTATCATCATTTCCCCTTATAAATTCAGCTCTTAAATCCCAAAAGGGAATTAACTACCAGCCATTTGCATTTTAAAGGGAAAACTCAAACCTCAATAGAGTGCTCTACTTAAGACTCCTTTTATATAACTTAGCCAATGAGCTACATCTCGGTGGGGACCTTGGGGAGTCAACCAAGGCAGGAAAACCTAGAATTGGAAGAAACCTTGTAATTTGCTCTAGAAAATGCAGAATATGCTGGTGTTGGTGTGAAGCCCCTGCAAACTGTTGGGTTTTGTTATTGTGTGCCTTTATTTTGGAGGGGGTGGGGGCAGGAAAAGGACTTTCAAGTTTTGGGAAAGTGGGATGCTAGAGCACGGGTTACCCTCTTCCTGTGCACGAGGGGCAAAAAGCCAAAGTTTAAAAAAGTAGCAAGATAAAAAGAGCAGTTTTCAGTTCAGCCCTTTGCAGGACACAAAGGGAAAAGGCCATTGGAAAGTTACAGGAGAAGGACATGGGGTTTCTTACGACAGAGGTCTCTTGGGGGCTGACTCATCTTCTGAGGAAATGTGATTCAGGAGAGGCATCAGGGGGCTGTTGTGCCCCCGGGGCCACAGGTCTATGGGTGGAAGTTGTAGGTGTCCCACTCCTTCCCTGGGAGACACTGGGATTCATCTTTGACTCATGTCCCTGTACCCTTGGGCTGTGTCGTGCTGAGCGCCTTTACTCAACTGGAACAGGCTTCAAATACGTGGATTTCTTTACTTCTTATTGCCAAGAGATCTTACATTCCAACTTCTTGCTGCCTTGGGAGGTTAGAAGCTGGGAAAATGTTGCTAGTTCTCCTTTTCTTGTGCTCCTCCAAAGAACTGCATGTTTCAAAGGTTATAAAAATAAAATAATAATCCAGTGCAGATTATGAAGCCACTCTCTGAAGTGAGTTTATAAATAAATAGTACTAGAGAGCAGTCTGTATTGGGGACATTTAAATTAAAAGTTGTAGAGCCAGGTCTGCAAATATGGATTCCTGTGCCTGGGAATTCCCAAATCCCACTGGTTATATTTTTTTCCCCTCCAAACTCAGGTCATCAGGGAATTGTCAGTTGGGAGGGACCTCCAGAGCTCATCCAGCCCAACTCCCCTGCCAAAGCAGGGTTGCCCAGAGCACATCACTCAGGACAGCACCCAGGCAAGGCTTGAAGGGGACTCCACACCCTCCCTGGGCAGGCTCTGCCACCCTCACCCCAAACAAGTTGCTCCTCACATTTGAGTGGAACTTCCCGTGTTCCAGCTTGTTCCCCTTGTCCCTCGTCCTGTCACTGAGAAGAGTCTGGCTCCATCCTCCTTCAACCCACCCTTCAGATACTGATAAGTGACTCTCGGTTGGAGACACGAGACCCTTCAGCTCCTTCCCAGTGTGTGCTCTGGTGCCCAACTCCCTGCTCCCCGGAGTGTGTGTTTCAAGACACTAAAATAAATACCCCAGTGTTGACACAATGACAGGGTGGTTGGGAGCCACCAGCTGCTAATGATGATTGTAACAGGAAATGTACCTTAACTTTTGTTTAAACAGAATAATGCAAACTGGGGCCGTCTCCGCCAGTATCAAATTCAAGGAGGGAGTTTGGGGTGGAGTTATTTTGCTTTCCAAGTGCACCAGAGAAAATGAGCTTTTGGAAATGGCACCTGGCCGATGGAAAAGGACAGTTCCCAGGAACCAAGCTGGGCGGTATCAGACATGATAATGTCTCCCAGGCATTTTAAAACTCCTTATTGTCTGTTCCTGTGCTGTGAGTTACTTCTCAACGCGCCCTGTAGCTTGCAAACTGAGTAACTGCACAAACAAGTGGGGGGGGGGGGGGGGNNNNGGGGGGGGGGGGGGGGGGGACGGAAATAAAAGGTGACTTCAAGGTGCCACAGAAGAGCTTGTTGGTGCAGGTTATGCCCTGGTGCCTGATGTGGGCACTGAATCATTCCTGATTGTGGAGGGAGGGGTAGATTTAGGTTTTTTTTGCTGTTGGATTGCTCTTCTCTTCAAAGCTGCGGGAAATGAGTCGACGTTTATTCAGCAGGGCAAGTCCTGAGGCTTTTCTACGCAGCGGCCTCCTCGCTGTGCTGCTTGTTGAGATGATTTGGCTTTTAATCCACCAGTGGTGACTGAAGGAAGAATTCAGTTGTGAATCAGAACTCTCGTTTCCCTTGCCAGTAACTCCATTTTTTATTTTCAATTTCAGGTTTCTTTTGCAGGACAAAAATAAACTGGGAGTGGAAAGAAGTAAAAATTGTTCCTCTCAAGCAGCTCTCCTACACCAAGGCTTAATCCTTCTGCTATGTGTGATATTGTTAATTTTTCCACCCTATCTGATGCGTGCCACTTGTGGGACAAGTTGGGATCTAATCCAAAGGCTGCAATAATACTGACTTCTGTGGAACTGCAGCTAATTACAGCACTGGAATTTTCATCTTTTTGTGAAAGACCTCTATAAAGTGATCAGCCTTTCACACCACTGAAATGAGAGTGTCTGGGTGAGCCCAGCAAGCAGAGGAGAGGAAAGAAAAGTTGTCCAATGTTGGTGGATTTTTTGTTTAACTGTGTTTTTTTTTTTCTCTTTAAGTTCTCATACAGCTTCTCCACTGTGAACTGCACGCTCAAGTTGGAATGGTTTGGTTGCCTTGATCCTCCCATCTTCAGAGACTGAAGGACACTTCCATCTTCACAGGCGACCTAGAAGAGATGAAGATGACAGGGTGCCTCCAGCCTGCTGGAGCAAGAGACTATGATGCAAGAGGGTAAGAACTTAATATTGTCTGCAATGCAGCTTCTCCTTCCTCTCTTCATCCCAGGGTCTTGACAATGCCTTTATTTGTAGATCTCTAAACCTTTTGAGTTCCCTGTGTCAGGTTAAGTGTTCACCACCACTCAGATGAGCACAGATCCTGCGGGTGCCCAGAGCCTTGCATCCCTCTGGAGAGAGAGAACGAGCAGCACAAGTACCCAGCTTGTATGGTCTGAAAACTCGTGGTTAGGCTCTCTTCTATTCTGGCATTTGGGATAGAACCTGAGTGTGGGCTTATTACTAGATTGAATTATGTTGCTTTCTTTTAACAGCCAATATTCCACTACAAATTATCATTTTGTTAATAATAAATTATTACTCTTTTAATAATTTGGGGCACAGGCCAAGGTGTGCTCTGGATGTGCTGCTGCTCTGTCCCCTGACGCTGGCACCATGTGGCCGTGGAAATTCAGACTCTCCTGAGGACCCTCCTTTTCTGCATGTCTCTAATTAGAAACTCGTGACTTGATTTCACTTGGTGCTTGGGGACGTGCAGCCCATTACTCCCACTTCTGCTCTGCCCCGAAACCTAAGTGTTCACATACCTCAAATTAACAAACCCTTTTTGTTGTGGTTGCAGGGTTTTCACCATCCTCCGAATGTGTTGGCTCACAGAGGGGTTGTGAACGTTAATTCTCACTGAGCACTATGTAACTATTGAGTATTAGAAGTAAATTAATTCATATAGTACTCTGAATGCTATATAAATCCAGTCCTGAGTGAAAGCTTGTATAAGGAGCTTTCTGGCCTGGGGAGAAAGAGAAAAATACCTCATTTTTATGAAAATAGAAGAGCTTAACTGTGTATGTCCTGTTATTTACTCATGTATTCATATTGCATAATAAAATATTTACCCTAAAATGTATCCCTTTGCAAAAAGAACTCGTTAATTTCATTTTCCAACAGAGTTTGGCCAAATTAAAAAGAATATTTATGTCAGAGGACTGCTGCAAAAGAGGTTTAAGGGTTTTCAAATGCTATTAAAATAAAGGCGAGACTCTAATAAGTGACCGGTGGACCAGTCAGCTGTTTAATTAAACTGAGCTGCTTATTGATCACTTGCACAGATTTACCCCCACCTCCAACATCCCAGCAACGTTCCATTCAGCCATTCTGGAAAATAGCACCGGTAAGAGAACACCACAGGGTCTGGAAGCTGAGGCTGGAAATGGAAGTGTTTTCTCTCTGTGTGACACTTTGTACTAAGCTTTTCTTTCCCCCCCCTCCTGATGCTCCTTGCCTGTTGTAGCACAGAAAAGCAAGTGAATATATATAGGATCTATAGGATGCTCTTTTCCAGACGTAATTGTCACGGGTTCACTAATTGTTACTGCTTTTAAAAACCCAGCCAGTGTAAGATGTATTGGTTTGTACTTCAGTCACGCTGAGCCGGGGAAGGTGAGGGGGTACCGTGGTGGCCATTAAACTTTACAGAGGCGTTGTCTTCTCTCGCAGGCGGTGGGAGCCCCTGGTGTTGGGAGCGGGCCGGAGCAGACTGCCTATTCAATAGATGTGGCTTAAAATAAAGTGCAACTTGTGTTGGTTTTTATTGGCAAGAAGGAGGAGCTGGGAGCTTGCCGGTAGGGCCGTGGGTCAAGGGTTATAAGAAACTGGGAACCAAGGTCAAGACGGTTTTCTTTTAAGAGTGGGAAACCTCATTTTCTCTTTAGATGAGGAAAACCCCTCATTTTCCCTCTATTCTCTCTGGAAACCCCTGGGCATGGCATAGCGGAGGGAGGGAGAAGGGGAGGGGCTTTTAGCCCGCAGTCCCCCGTCCCCCCGCCCTATCACCCTTTGGGTTCCTCAGTGTAAGGAGCTTCGGAGGGTCCATTCCTGCAGTAGCCTTAAAGCAAAACGGGCGGAAAATCCCCGGGGGTGTTTCCCTCCAGGGCCTCAGTCCTCGCTTGTGGCCGCCATTTCCCGGCGGGCGAGGGAGGG
>VZTM01002773.1:95636-224701 GCA_013400555.1 Jacana jacana | reverse complement strand
GCGGGTGCGGCCCCACTGCCGGCGGGTTGCTCCCCCCCGAGGGTACCGCGCATTGTCTGGCGGCGGCTGAAGGTGGAGGAGAGGCGGCGGGGGGTGGTGAGGTAGAACAGGGCTGGGGGCACTTTTTCGCCATTTTAGGGTGGGTTTTTTTTTCGCTTCCCTCCCTGCCCAAAGCTGCGTTCTCGCCTGGGGCCAGCCCGCAGCTGGGCGGAGGGGAGGAGGGAGGGGGGGAGCGGCTCTTCGGGGTGTCCGTACCCGCGTGGAGGGACCTGGAGGGGTGAGCGGCTTCTGCCGGGCAGCCTAGGGGTAGGCGGTGGTGGCTTGGCGTTTTCTCGCTGTTTTCAGGAAAAAACTCCAGCCCGATACCGCCAGTCTCGTACCTGGCATGGTTTAGCAGCTTCGTTTCACTGTGATACTTGGGGTTTGGGGTTGTTTGGGGCGGGTTTTTTGTGGGGTTTTTTTGAGAAGTGACCTCTGCATTCTTGGCACGGCAGCGAGACCCGTGAGCTTCAGATTGGTCTAGAAGCTCAGGAGAGTATTATTAGAGGGCAATTTCGTAGGGAAAAGTCTCGGGTAAACGAATCGGTTTGGTTGCCAGCCGCTTAATAGATCCAGAATAAATCTTGGGGTTTGGAATGTTACCCTCTCTTTCGGAGGGGATGCTTCAGCCAAGCACAAAGGGTGGAAATTTAACATAGAAAGGGCTTAGATGCCGCAGTTTGTTTACACAGAGACATATGTGGGAGTATTTATTACATTGGTATCTCTAGGTGCGAAAGTAATTGGAGAGGGAGATTCTAGCTTTATCCTTAAAAATACAGACTTTGTTTAGCCTGGCTACCTGAGCCACAAGATGGATAGGATAAAAAAATCTTCCTCATGGAAAACTTTACACTGTATCAGAGTGAAACAGCAAAACAAAGAGCAAAGTACGTGCTGAGCACAGAAACAGAGTGCAATAATCTACACCTGGATGTTGTTGGTAAATGCCAAAGAGCTACCTCTGTCTTGTTTCTGTTCTGGGTTAGTTAGGGATGGGTAGAGACCAGGCTTGTGGCTACCTGTGAATGGCTTGATCTGAGAGTTTGCAGTGAAATTTAACAAGCTTAGTTAAGCAGAACATCTCCCTCAGTGCCCTGCGGAAAAACCTGAAACGCGAAGCGGGCAGTAGGCACTGGCTGGCAGCGAGCGGGGTTCTAACGTGCATCCTGTGAAATTGGTCCAGTCAATGGCTTTTGCTCATTCCCCCTCTGCTGGGGACTGATATTCTATCTACTTTGTAGCACTCCTTCAACTAAATGTCTGTAAATCAATGGAATGTGGCTGTAGTCGTCTTCAGAAGTACTTCTGTGGAGGTTATCTTGTGGGAAAGCTAATTTAGGACTCTGTAGGGCTGCTCCGGGGGAGGCTGGCCTTGGCTAGCTGAGGTCACTTGGCATTGCCACGGGGGACAGTCCTGGCTGCTCGGCTGTGACCGGGTTAAATCTGATCTCTTCCACCTGTTTGGAAACTCCTCCGGTGTCGGTCACTTCCTCTGCCATATCCGAGACAAATTGGGCTGTTATGCGCATCCCTTCTGGAAGCTGCCGCTTAGGGACATGTGCTGCGGAATGCCAGCTTGGGAAACAAATTCAGCTCTAATTTTATTCCGAATCCTTGCATCCATGTGAAGAGGCAGGTCCCAGGATCGGCGAAGGGTTTGGCACAGAGGGGTGGTCGGCAGCGTCACACCTCGGCGCCTCAGGAGGGGCTGGCGACCCTGCAGAGCTGGGGGCACTGACCTCTTTGAAAAGCATTAAAAGGAAACCTTCCTGCCTGGCTCTTTTCCAGAGGGTTGGTTCCGCAGGCTGCAGATGTGCTCCCAGTACCCAGACTTGGGCACTGGTCTGGCGACTGGTGCTGGTGTGGGGTTATGTCAGTGCAGCAGCCTGTCCTCGCCGCCGCCTCCATCTGCTCAAGCCCTTCCTCTGGCAGGATCTGCATCCTCTGGAGGCACCACAGCCACCTTAATCCGCTGACATGAAATGTCACCAGTGACAGTTTTAATTCTTCTTATTTTTTGCTGCCTCCTCTCCCATTGTCTTCGCTGGGGGGGCTGCAGCTCTCCACTCCACCCTTCATTGCTGCTGGGTCTCCTCAAGAACCGGGTCTCCATGCAGAGCTTAGGAAGCAAAATGGTTACTGTTCTTGGTTTTTCTGCTGGGATGCTGTGAATTTTACTGGGTGCCATCAGGTAACGCGATGAAAAATATTCAAGAGGTAGATATTTTTCTTAATAGTGAGGATGATGTTTGTAAGTCTGCTGGATTTTAGGAAGATGTGTAGCAGTGTCTGTGATTATTAGTTCAGTTGGGTTGGCACGCTCCCCTAAGTTGGATTTTCTTTCGCTTGATTATCTTACAGTCTCTGTCCCTAGAACACCCGCTAATCTTCTTACCAGCTACGGTTTGGTTTCTTTCTTTCCTCCAAGAAGGAAGGGGAGTGGCAGATATTTACTTTTTCTTTTTTTTTTTTTCAATTATTGGTATGTGAACCTTTGAATAGGGCCTTCCCAGGGACGACTTGTAGGTGAGAGTCAGTCTCCTCTTCAGATCATCCTCTGGTGGTGACAGATAACCTTCCACAATCTGTTTTCCGTATGAATTGAAAGAGAAGGGGTTAGAGAAATCACTGATACCCAGCAATTCAAGTTTTCTTTCCCCAGTAGCGTGTGTCCTGGGGTTGTGTCTGAATTCAGTGCTGTGTTTTGCCTGTGAAGTCCCTGAGAACTTCAAGTAGGACGCCAATGCCAACTGCAAAAAGAAAATAAATCAATTCTAATTTAATCTACAGTCCAATGATAAAGTACTTCTGTGTGCTCGAGGCCTTTAGAGATGCAAACTTTCTTTTTTACCACTCGACCTTTTGGTATAATCAAATCTGAGGTGATGCAGACTCAATACTGCTTTTTTTTAACCGTGGTTGGTTGTAGTGGTCTTTTTCCAAAGCTGTCTGGAACGTTTACAGCTGTTACCTGGCTGTTCAAATCGCCAGGATTTGAGGTGAGAAAAGCCAACAGCTTGTTTTACAGCAGAATTGTGCGTTTCGTGTTATTATTTAGGTATTGTATGCTTAAATCATCACTGACAAAAATCAGTCTTGTGCCATTTCTGCAGACCTTAGGGACTTGTAATTGCCTGCTGCATTGAACAAAGAACTCCACCTAGGGGAAATTTCCACTTCTGTGTTGAAGTCCTGAGCAGAAACAGCTCAGTAAAATTCCAGACTTGAGCCTCTGGCCTTCAGTTTGCTTTCGGTTCCTAAAACTTCACTTGCCAGTGGGTGTTAGGAAATACAGTGTGGGCATGATGATACACAATGCCTTTTCTAAGCCTCCACAAAAGCTCCTCTGAAGCAGAGATATGTGGTGGAAGGAAATAAGCCATGAGATGGGCTTTGGGCTGTGGGGTTTCTGCTGGGCTACAGAACACCAGAGGCAGGTGAGCTCCGCTCCTCGGAGCGGGCCTTCAGCTCTTCCGCCTTCATGCGTGAAATACTTATGCCCTTTCTTAAATGGTATTTAGGCATTAATATCCCTACCAGGGATTAAATGATTTTTTTCTTAAGACATTCCTTGCACTGCCTGAGAGTTATTCCGTAGGTGGCTTTAGCTGGGTGTGAGCTGTATTATTACACACTGCTCCTCCTTCAGCGCCGTGCGGTGTGAGGAGGGATTAATGCCCTGGGTTCGACACCCCAGTTAGGTGTTGACTGTAAAAAATTCTGCCCTTGCTTTTTTCCTTATCTGTGTGTCTTTTGGAGGCATGTGGCCTCCATCTTGAAAATAGAAGTTATTTCAACTGTAGCGTTTCTCAGTGGTGCCCAGGGACAGGACAAGAGGAGGAACTTGTTCACTTTGAGGATGGCAGAGCCCTGGCAGAGGCTGCCCAGAGAGGTGATGGAGCCTCTGTCTCTGGAGCCATTCAGATCCCATCTGGAGATGTTCCTGTGGGACTTGCTCTGGGTGGACCTGCTTTGGCAGGGGCTTGGTCTGGATGATCTCCTGAGGTCTCTTCCGACCCCAGATCATTCTGTGATTTACCTCTGCCTCTACACTTCTGCATTTTGGAATCTTCTCATTAACTACTTAGGTTTTCTAAATTGACGTAATCCCTTAGATGCTCTCACTCTACTTATGGGCAGTAAAACTTAGTGTCATTGATTTTTAATTCGTGCAGACAGCACCTCTGAAGCATGGTGTTAATTTAAGATAATGCTCCCTCTTAATTGCAATGGTTCAAATACTTAAAATGGCCTAGAATTTGTTCTGCTAAGGTTTCTAGTTCAGAGCTGTACTTGAACTTGCAAGATTGCTCCTTTTTATTTCTGAGAGTTGTCTACACCCGTGTTCTGCTTTCTCTACCAGCAGTGAGTTTGTCACAGGCAAATGGTGTATTCTTTCATGAGTTTTTTTCTTACTGTTTACCTTAAATAGAGTCTTTGGGACACATGGACTAGATTAATTTTGTACCTTCCGTTCTGATATTTTCACTTTCAGGTTTTTGCTGTAGGTGCCAATAAGTCTGAGGTTTGTTGGGAGAGGAAATGGATTGACAACACTGTGTGAAGTCTCAAGTAACTCTTACATAAATTTATATGTATAATTATAAAATGCTTACTAGTGTGAATTCTAAAGCAGTAAGAAGGAGCATGTGAGTGGAGTAAATGGTCAGTTTCACTCTTTGTCATGGCCTGACCGAGGTGAGGTACTACTTTTTTTCATACCATTTCTTTTGGTGGCTCCTCACTGGCTACAGGTTAAAAGCTAACTTTTAACGTGTTGCTACTGGTGTGTGAATAGGGCAGGTTGTACCTCAGGCTGGGTGCTGCTGGGGAAAGAAAAATGGCTCCTGAGAGGCAGCACACAAGAAAATGTGCATTTCAGGAGAAGTAGTTTGGCTGTTTTTTTGGGGAGTAATTTCCTAACTCTAGGTTTGTACTTTTCCTATATGCATTCCTGCAGCTGTGAGCAGGGTTATACTCCACATGGAGATCTTGCACGTGAATAATGCCCTGGGTTTTTTTAGCTGTTCAGCGCTAGATTTAATCCCTTCACCCCCATCTGCCTACTCAGTTGGAGTTAGATGTATATATTTCTGACTGTGCTCTACTGCCTCGTGCAAGAACATGGAAAATCCCCATAGAAAAGAAGACAGGAGTCAAATTCACCATTTAGCATGGTTTTTCGAATGGTTGATGGGTTTGGAATGGGCTTTGTGGGTCAATGCTTAAAATGCAAAATGTCACCTTAACGTGCATTCGTAGTTTTCCAGCTTGGGATGAATGATCAAACTAGTGATGTTCTGCAAATGGTGTTTCTTTCTAGCAGGAGAGCAACGTAGCCCGCTTGGCTTTACGTAATGAGGTGTCCACCTGACGAGAGAGGCACGGGGCTAAGCTGCTTAGCAGCAGCATTTTGAAGTATTCCACTGGGTGGTTTGTGTATAGCTGGTCAGGAAAAGAACACACTCCCTGTTTGGGGGGGCTTGACCCATAAATGTATTCAATTGAGTTATAACTTTTTGTTGTCGTATTTTGTGCTGTCCCTACGATCACGTTCTTGTACAAGGTTGTCCATTGCAGACCTTCATTTTGGTTTATGTCTATCTTTAGCGGTGTGGTAGTCCCTCTTAACTTGTGTGCAGAATCAGACATTGCCACTGTCCCTGGCATTTGATGTTTTATTTCACTTTCCACTTTCACTGGCCGGCAATGGAAAGTGAAATCATGCTTTGGTTCTCTGTGTTTCGGAAGGGAGAGAACTGATGGATGAGGCATGGTCCAGAAAGTCTTTTGTTTTCTGCTGCAGGCAGGTCTGGTTCCTGAACATGTGCAGAGATATTTCTTCATCTCTTAGAGATGGAGACTTGATCTCTGCTGGCTAAACTGGCACAGTAGTCTGGGAGGACCCACTGCTGCTGCTATTGGGCTACTGCATTGCTGGGGTTTGACTGCAAGGATAATGGTCTCACTTGAGATGGTGGTTTTTTTTCAAAGATGACTATGTTATGTCCTGCAGCAACATCTTTTAGCAGTGGTTTGGGGGAAGTCCTAGCTCTCGGGTCTGTTGAGCTACAGAGCTTAATTTAATTGTCTTTGCGGGCGCCTTTCTGAGGAATTCCTCTCCCGAACCTCTGGAAGTGTCCCTGGTTATTTCAGCTCCTAGGATTTCCTGCACAGCTGAGCAGTGGAGCAGGCTCCTGTGGCTGACAGACCCTGCGGTGATGAAGCGGGGTCTGAACTTGTTATTGCACGCAGTTCCCAAGCTTCAGAGAAGTTCACAGAGGAGACGAAATCAATAGCTGTTTGGCTCAGATGGCTTTTCTGTGCTTTGAGATTAAACTGAAAATCATTATGAAATGATGACTTTGAGTTCAGATTTTTCAAGTCACCAAAGAGGAAGGGCGTAAATTAGATGCAGCCTGAGAAAAATGCTGAAAAAGCCCCGGTTCTTTCCCGGTTTTCCTGGTAGAGGTTTGTGTGTCTCAGTGCCGAGTCACCAGCCGTGTTCCCCTTCCCCTCCAGTACTGCATCGTGACTAACAATCCCTGGTGTAAGGCGGAGGCACAGCAGGGGTGATAAGTGGGCTTCCACGCTCACATTCCAGGCTTTGACTCGGTGACAGGGCTGCATTTAATACCATAGAGTAACCTTCCCTCTAACAAAATTACAGCAGTTAAAAGTGTGTTTTGATTCAGGTCAAGGACAGAGACAGACGAATCAGAGATGACTGGGCCATGGTTCCTTACTGTAACAGTAGATTGATAATTGGTGACGTTTCAATTTAAGGGTGGCTAATGATCATCTACTGAGATCTTGGTGTTTAAATAAAAGCAGTATTTAACCTTGAGAGTTCCATCACTCATTTAGGTCTTTCCTCCTCCACCAAACATTTGCTGCTTGGGCTATGTTTTCAAATCAGTATGTTCTGACATTGGCTGGTGTGCTGTGGTTTGCGGGGAGTGTTTAGTTTGGGTTTTTAATTCTTGCATTCCAGAGAGTTTTATTATTCTGTTAACTCTGTGCTGTAACACACAGTGTGTTTTCTTACACGACTGCTGTGCTTGGGCTCTTTAATCTGCCACCTCAAAGCACTAAAATAGTGAGGAGACCTCAGAAATGGCCTTCTGATGACGCTGTTGCAAAGCTGAAACAGCGCTTTGGTAAAACTGCTCGGTATTTTCCTGGAGTTGCCCTGTGCTACCTTCAGTACTGAAATCAAAAGCCAAACGTTTGCATTTTTCATCTTTTCTTTAGAGGCTCTTTATGTTATTTTTAGCTCCAGCTCCCTTCCAAAAGCTTTGTCCTTTTTCTTCTGGATTTTGGGCTGATGAATCCCCCTAGTTATGATGTCATTGCGTGGTGTGAAGTGACAGCAACAGAAAGAGAAATCTTGCCGATACCATCTGTTCCAATAGCCGTTCACACTCCTCTTAGATTTCAAGCGGATTGGGATTGCATATTCACAACAGAAGCTGGGCTCTGCGTAGACGTATGGTAACCTCCAGCACCAAGCTTTTAACCACCGAATTCTCTCTATGGGTTGGGACTTGGCGTGGCACGTTGCCAGGTCTAAATTAAATATTAGTGTTTGGGTTTTTTTATCGGTGTTTAATCTTTTCCCATTCATATCAGGACTAGTAACTTGCCAAAAATGGTCCTAGAGGAATCTGCCTGGATTACTATAACTCTCTAATACCCAGTGTTGGTTGACTTCTTACACCAGTAGCTTTATAATGATTGTGGCCTGAAATACAGAGGGGCAGATTTGCTTTCATCTGCTAAGCATTCCCCTCAAAAGATTAAATGCAGAATGTTGATTTGAACCTGTGGTTTGAGTTCTCAGCGAGTACTTCGGCATCCGAACGGGAGCCTTCCTCTGCATAATTGATCAAAGCTCTTGCTAAAGAAATGGGATTTGATGTCTGGTTCGTTTGACCCAGCGAGATCACACAGGCGTTCAGAAACCCTCAAGAATGGAAGAGAGTTGGGATCCGAGCTGAGCACATTAGGCTGTGCAACGGTCTTGGCCAAGGATTAATTCTCAAGTGGAGGGTATGGCAGTGCTCATGCACGCACTTAAATGTTGCTGCCTCTCGGGGAAAAAGGGAAGTGAGGAACTGAGGGGGCACGTTATCATGGAAACCAGTTACTGCTCCTGAATGGAGCAGGATGCTCGCAGCTCCCATTTGGACTGTTGGAATACAATTAAGTGCCTCTAAGTAGTGTGAGTTGCAGGGTTTCAAATAACCTCTTGGTTTCCAGAGTCTTTGAGTAGAGTCTCGTAGCATCAAGCAGTGGAGGTGGATTCTTTTTTCTTGGTAACCAGTCAAAAACAGTTGGGCTTTTGTGCTTGTGACGTATTGGTGTGTTAGAGCTCAGCCTTTGGTACATGCTGCTCTGGGGCAAGAGCCCCAAAAAAGGCCGAGGGAATTCTTGATAGGGGCTGTGAAATGAAGTGAGGATGTTCCTGTGGATGTGGGATGCCTGAGCATTGTGTCACAGCAGGAGGGGCTCGCTGGAGGCTTTAAAAACAGGGGGGGGAAGCGTTCCTGCCCCCGTCACTCCTGATAAATGCTGTCTTGTTCAAATTGCATCAATACTTGCTCTGCAACAAAGCTAGTCAGTATGTGGATGTGCTGTTTAGGGCAACAGCCGCTTTCTCGGAAGCAATTTCCCGATAACAAAGGCGGGAGATGAATGGGCTGCCAGGGCCCAGGCTTGATGCAATGTCATATTTTGCACTGCTGTATCCCTGCCTTGTCTGCAGCTGGCTTTATGGTCTGAATCACAGCCTGTGATTTCCTTAGGTCCTTCACCTTCTGCCTGTGTGCTTATGCTTTTGGTTTTGTCGGTCTTTTCGTTGTACACACATACAAGATCTGTACGTGTTTGCAAATAAGAGCTTATACTGGACAGAAATCAGTTTTCTGTGTTTGAATCCATAGTGCTGTTTTATGCAGAGTGCTCTAGATAATTAATCCTTCATTTAAAATGCTTGCATCTTGCTTTAGAATGTCTTCAATTCTCGGGTTAAGAGACAAAGAAACATCAACCAACTGAAGGCCTCAAAGTCCTTTTGCCTTCTCTCCCTGTCTACCAGGTCCTTCACTCAGCAGTGTGGCTCCAAGGAAGACCAAGGAGAAGGGCTGGAGTCATGATACAGCAGGGCTGTTAGGATGGCAGGAAATCCTCTTTCAAATTTGCTTAAATGTAAAATCTGCAATACAGACAAAAGGCATTTTGAAGTTGAGGCTGAAATTCCTAGGATTTGATGGATTTGTTGCGCTCAGTTCCACTGAGCAAGCTTTCACAACTTGCTTCACATGGGAATTAGTGTGATGAGAAGAATACTTTTCATAGTAGAACCATACAGGAGGTTTTCCACAGGGCATCTATAGCGTGTTAATTCCCTTTTTCATTGCAGGGCACTGACCAGAATCCATCATTGCAGTCCTTTTGTAATAGATGCTGATGGATTTCCAGAGCATTACTGTTCTGAAATGGCCAGTGTCATACTTCTTAGTCGTGCAACAACTAAGCTGCTGGCTCCTGAGACAAATACAGAATCATAGAATGCTTTGGGTTGGAAGGGACCTTAAAGACCATCTTCTTCCACCCCCTGCCCTGGGCAGGGACACCAGACCAGGTAGCTCCAAGCCTCATCTAACCTGTTCTTGAACTCCTCCAGGGATGGGGCAGCCACAGCTTCTCTGTGCCAAGGTCTCACCACCCTCACACCGAAGAAGTTCTTCCCCACAGCTCATCTCCATCTCCCCTCTTTCAGGGTCATACCCTTCCTTTCAGGGTCATGGCTCCCCTCCCTTACTCACAGTCCCTCCCCAGCTTTCCTGGAGTCCCTTTAGGGACTGGAAGGAGCTCTAAGATCTCCTTGGAGCCTTCTCTTCTCCAGGCTGAACCCCCCCAGCTCTCTCAGCCTGTCCTCCCAGCAGCGGGGCTCCAGCCCTCCCAGCACCTCTGTGGCCACCTCTGGCCCCACTCCAACAGGTCCATGTCTGATACTGTGAAGATACAGGTCCGTGTATTGTGAAGACACCCACAAAATTTTGGGCTGCAGGCTCCATCTGTACAGTAGAAGTGAGGAGCACTATTTTCTAAGTCTCTAAATGGCCTTTTACTTGAGGCAAAAGCAGAGAAGCATTTGTCTTGCTGTCCTTGAATTCAGTTTGGCTTTTCATGTTTCCTGTCACTGTCTTTAAACATTTTTGCCAAAAGTTAAGTTGTTATTCCCCATTATGTAAGTGGCTGATAGCTTTACTCATGTTGTTCTGCGATTTTATTAGTCTGTTATTATTACATTTATTTTGATCATAGAACTGAGGGCATAACAAACATTTAGCTACAGCTGGCAGCAAAATTAACTGTTTAAAATGGGTTTAATGTGCACAGCTGTTTGTAGCTAAACTTTTCAGCAGTGATTCCTGTGTTGTTGACTTCGAGATGCGCTGCCACTTACACAGTTATTCATTTCTTTGTGTATTTTTTTAAGAGGATGTTACTGATTTGCCTGTAATCTGCTTCTCATGCCTTAACAGGAGGCTGGTAGATTTTTGCTGTTTGTAGCAACTAGCTTTAAATACTCCAGATCAAGCAAAGCAGAGGCTTTTGTTTTGTATTATTTGCCTCGGAATGGGTTCTGTGCTTTGGAATATCTCTTCAAATACATCTCTGAGCAGCTTCCATCTAATAACATGTATCTACATCACATCTGGGATGACGTTCTTCAGTGATGAAGAGGATTAAAATAGTCATTAAGCTGCAAAATACACCACATGTCATGTAAAGTCCAAAATAAAATACAGCCAGGCTGAATGTGCTGGAGTGGTACAAGCTGTTGGGATGCATCAGGCTGTGAACATCTTCAACTCGTGCCAAATTTCAACTGGTCATACTGCAGAAAGATGAAACTGGAGCTGGGTTTGCACATGGAAACGTTCTTTGTCTCTCCTGTGTGTGAATGCACGGTTGCTCCCCATTGCAACACCTTGGCTCCCAGTTGAAAATCGTGTGCTTTGCAGTGGGGTAATTCCTGTAGTGGTGAGAACTGACTCTGGGAGCAAATAGTGGCCGCAAAGCAGAGGACTGTTCTGATTAATCCCCCCTTATCGATAGGTATAACTATGGAAATAGAGACCGTCTCCAATGCAGTCCTGTGTCTCGAATAGTCCATCTGTCTTTGCTGTGCAGGCTTTAGCATTGCCACACGGCCTTCATGCACGTGAATTCACTTTACGCTGGTTACGTAGCCTGATTTCCTCCTCAAACTGGCATAACACTCAGATACAAGAAGTCATAGTGCCATATTCTTGGTTTTTTCTAAATGTTCCTGTCCTCATTATGCATATTAAACCAGTACTGGTCTCGCTGCTGTCTAGGCTGGGGATCGTGCAGGGAGAGGCAGCCTCAAAGATAATTAAGACGTAGTCTGTTAAGGAACTCGTTTGGGCTCTCAGTTATTGTGGGGTTTTTTAGCTATCCAAAATAAGGATATGAAAATGTGATACATTTCTGTTTTGTGCTTTTGTATCATCAAGCTGTAGTTTTGACATGTTTTTTTCGGGTGCTGGTCTGTCACGATGTGAGACGTCTGCATATATTCCATAGTGCTCATCCACAGCAGTGATTTGGCTGATTCTGGCGAGGTTGGTATTTGCAGCTGAGCTGTGTCCACAGCCATGCTTCTGAATTGAAAACAACACATTTGTGGGCTGTGTCTGAAATCAACTAGTGCAAAACAAAACCACGCTCCCCGGGGTTAGAGCTTTATGCACCATTTTCATCCTTTGACTTTGGAAAAGCTCTATTGAAACTACTCAGCCCATGGCTAGGAAAATGGTGAGTGGCCTTATTGCATCAATACTCTAATCAATTTACACCCCAATCACGGTCCCAGTGATGGGATTTACATGTTAAGCCAACATTCCCATTGCTGCCGGGGTCATGGAAAATAAAACTTGCTTGTGATGGCTCACAGTTTCTTTCTTTCTCAGTAAAGTGTGTATCACGTTGGACAAGAGCATCTGAGCAGGCAAGGAAAAGCAGTCTTCCTTGTCTCCTGTCTGGTAGTCTTTCCCAAACAGGAAAATAAAGAATTTGTTTGGAATCCCTGTCTTCAAAACAAGACTTTTGGAAGGTTTTCTGGACTGTTCCTCCAGGACAGGAGGGGGATACAAAGTCTTAAGGCAAACACGAACAAAAGATAGTTTGCTGCTACGATGGCCAGCCTGAACAAAGGCTTTATAAAAGAAAATAAAATAGTAGTACGTTTCAGAGACCTTGAAGAGGCGTTTCTGTGGAGGTGGTGGAAGTTCTCAGTGTATGCTTCCTCTTTCAGATCTAACTGCATTGTCTAAAACTGTTTTACCAGTTTGTTGGTTTGGGGTTTTTTTGTTTATGTTTCTGTTTTTTAAAGAGCAATTTCCCCCCCTGTTGCAGAACAGGCAGGTTTTTGCTTCCAGATTTATAATAAAGCTTTCAGCTCCTGATGGTTTTGTGCTTCAAAGCCCTTATTGAAGTCATACTTTTTAAAGCTCGTCCAAGATGTGACCATTGGGTGGCTGCAGTATGTAACTTCCAACAATCTAATGGTTCCATTGTAGTTCAACAAAATAGACAGAAAAGAAGAAAGTGCTGTTTTCTATCCCCTGCTTTGAAATACTCCTGAACGTCCTTAAGAAGCCTCAAGGAAATGGGTATCAGTAACACATAGAGTTCATTCTTCCCACTGAAACCCAGAAGAAATTGCTAATGAGTTGAAATCTCATTTTGCCAAAGCTAAAAATCAGTTCTCCCTCAACTGATAAATGAAGTAAAGACATTATTTTGTGCTGATACACAAACTGATAACTAAAAACCCGATTTTTCTCCATGCAATGCTGCACAATCTGATACAGCTCAAGAGAGTGAAGAGCTACAAGATTCGACGTACGAAAATCAGGTTTGATTGTACAACATACCAAGCCAGTTAGATGTGATGCAGTGGTAACCCTGGAAGATTTGAGGTTCTAGACCTAATTCTAAGAGCTAGTTCTTCTGTTGAACTAGTTTTACTTTCTGGATCAGCAAAGTCGGTAAAGGGGATCTCAACCCAGTCAGCTTTAGTCTGTGCTATAAATTACCACTTAATTTTCTAATAGCATTAAGCAGTTATTCTAAGTAGAGATGTGTTGCTTCTCTTAAAGGAACTGTTTAATACATCCATTAAAGTTTCAGTGTGCCAGCCTAGCTACAATATGACGCTGTGACTATTAAACCCCAGCTGATAAATTAATGCTTCTGAAATAAAATGTTACTAAATTAGTTAGGATTGCTTTTAAAGAGTAAAAAATTGAAATCCATTAAGCTATTAGTGAGGTCCCTTCTTCACTTTCTACGACCCTGCTGCTGCCTAAGCTTTGGGGGTACTTCAAAAGGCTCTTTGTCATTTGAACTCTTGTGTCCCTGGGGGTGTTTGAGCTCCTGGGATGGAGAGAAGTCAACTTTTAGCCTGTACTTTGGAAGAAGGAACAAAGTTGTGAGATTTGAGCCTAAATTCTGCCGATGGTCCCAGGATCCTTCTCGGAGATGTTTGGATCTTGGGTGACAAGCTCAAAAATAAACAAGGCTTTCGTCACCTGGCTCTTGAATGTAAGAAATGTTGCCCCGAGCCACCTTCCCCCTCTTTGCTACTTGAGCAAGAAGCGCTTGTCCTGCTCTCACTCATGTGCTCACCTCAAGGTTCTCCAGCATTAGTGGAAGGAAACTGGCAGCCTTTCTTTAGTTTTATTGCTGATGAATGGGATCCGAAATAGCTGCAGTCAGGAAAATTAAAGACCTTTCTTTGGGTGAGAATTTGAGATGGTTTTCTTAAATTAATTCTTTTGCATTTATTTTTTTAACCCAAAAGGAGAGAAACTTTTTCTAACTAACTGAAAACTAAACCGTCTCAGGCTGATGTTCTTTCTGTTTAAGAAAAAAAAGATGATTTACTGTAGCTGAATAAACTCACAGTTTCAGCATGTGAATCTTTAAACAGCAAATACAAAGATTTCTTTAAAGCACTGATTTCTGTGCCTCTTAAAAGGTTCTTAAAAGATTTTGTTTTGTACGTGAGCCATGATGTAGGGTGCTGCCTGCAAGATGTTCCATAACAAGCCATAAGCAGCTCTCAGAATAAATAACAGGAGGAGGTGTGTGGGAAGGTGCGTGGGGAGATGGTTTTGCTTTGAAATCCTAATTTGCATTATTTCCTAAATATATTTAATAAGAGCTAGAGTTAAGTTACCCTTTCTTGGTAATAACTACTAACTGCTGACTACTGCCACAGACCTGTAATTTATAGAAGCAACCTGTGCTTTTGACAGAACCTGAAAGGTTTTAAGGATAAACTTCTCCTCAGTTTGGACATTGAAAACTTCTCCTCAGTTTGGAAGGCTGTTCCATGGATTTTTTTTGATAATGTGGTAATTTTGGTGTGGCCAAAGCTCCGGGAGCAGCAGCAAAGATGAAAGCAGCCCTGTGTTTTTGCTGTGGGTTTCCTATTTTCAAAAGACGGTCATCAGCGTGGTTTGGAGAGCCAGGGCTTCAAAACCTCAAGGCTTCCTTTTCCAGATTTGAAGCTTCATCTAGACTGTTTGGAGGGTAGAATTACCAATTCATTTGGGTTTGGGTGGTTGGTTTTTTACCCAGAAGATCAGCAGGGTTAGAGCAATGTGCTATAGGCAAGTTTGTGTGCAGCCTAATTGCAGGACAGCAGATAAAAAATAAGTATTTTATCTTGTTCCAAACCAACTGGAGTCTGTGCACGTCAGTAAATACCCAACCTGTGATACAACATCTATGAAGGGAGGAGCTTATGAATGGTAGAAACCAAAACAGAGCCGCATTTCAGACTGCATTCCAGGCTGTAATCTTTCCTTTATCTTGCGTTTTTTTCCCCAGGTATTTTTCCTTGCCACTTCAAATTCTTGAATGATCTGTTAAAATATGTCCTTCCATTTCCACAGGTTCTACAGTGGTCTCTCCACTGCAGGCTGTTTGTGAACCTCCCAGGGAGGTCTCTCAAACAGATATTCGTGCAGGTTTGGGGGAGGTTTTTTGGTGTGGTTTGGATTGGTTCTTCCCCCTCCGGAGTAGTAAATTACTTTGAACCAACTGTAAAGGTTTGTGTTTTGCCTGCCTGTTGTTAATAAATTGTTCTCTCAGTCTCCTCCCTACCAGTTTTGTCCAGTCAGAAAGCTGATGGACCAGTGTGTGTGTGTGTGTGTTGTGATGAGTTTTAGTCCAGAAGTTATTTTTGCTTCAACGCATTGCTTTGAAGTGATGAAAGGTTTGTAAATGTACTTTCCTGTGTATTATGGAATCTCAGTATCTTGGTAACCACAGTGATTATATTCACTAACTCTTACGTAGCTGAAGTGCCTGAAGATGGAAAGGACTCACTGTCGAGCCATGGGGAGAAGTTACTTACAAATTACCCTATCTCAGCACTCCTCCGTCCGTGTGCCGGTGTCAGTGAAGCCTTTGTGCTTATTATTAACAGTCAGGATTGAAAGTTAGATCTGAAAGAAGAGTCATGTTCTTTCCTAAGTGCAGTGAAACACACTTAAATCACATGGTATGTGAAAAGACCACCTTGCACTGAAGTTTTTACTTGCTGGCTGGCTAACGGGACATCTTGCACCTCCGTGGGTCAGATGCCCAAGTAATTCACGTGGGACAGCAGTAATTCGTCTTGCTGTGTAAGACAGAATGATGACACAGATTGGAGTGATGAAGGGTTGAGGATTAACAGGGCTGAGACCACAGACAGGTGACCTTAGGCAAGTCACTCGACTTTGTGCCTTCGTTTGGCCCAGTAATTAATAAGTCTGGTCTCCACGTGCTGTAACAGGACTTGAAATCGAGGGACTGTAAATAGCCCAGTTACTGGGTTTTGCTGAAAAGGGGAAGGAAGTGGCCATAAGTGGAGTGTCTGACACTTTGCATGAGAATTGTTCTCCTGTCCTTGTGACATTGGAGGACTGAAAGCATATTTAGCCCTACCTGTGTGCTGTGTAAGGCTTAATTTATGTATCTTAGTACTGCCTGCCTCTTCTTCACCTTATATTCTTAAGGTAGCAGCTGTGGTAGGCTGTGCCAGCCCCATTGCACACAAGGTTGAGTTCTGAAAGCTTGAGGCCTAATAATTAGTCTTTTTTGGAGGACACTGTTTTGGGTAGGGTAACATTTGTTCAGGGAATGTTCCAAATGAGTTGTTCTGAACTTTGTATCTCCGGGGGTAGAGAAGAGGATGCCAAAGGCAACCTTGTTACACAAACAGCTTCAGGAAGCCAAGACTGTGCTGAATCGTGGCTTTCTGAGTTCTCCCCGAGACCAGCCACGCACCAGGGCTGCCTGCAGCCTTGCTTTCCCTCTCTGAATGTGGCAGTTCCCCAATGTAAACCTCTGACAGGCAGATTATCCACCCAGTGACTCATGGAGGGTTGGTTTATGGAGCATGATAAACCAGAGGAGGACGGGGAAATAATCTACTACCTCATTAGTGCAAATTCCAAGGGCAAAAAGGCCGCCCGTGAGTTACAGGTTGTTGGAAATCTCCCCTTTTCTCTGTAGAAAGGCAGAGGAAGGTGGAAGAATAGTAAGAAATGCTTCAGGCTTCAGCAGTGTTTTTTGCTCTTTGTAATGCTACAGCTGCCGTTGGCAGTTATGAAAGTACATAGATTGTTGTTGCTGAACTTCCTGAGCATTGGAGGCTGCATGTTAGCCATCAACACCAGCCATCTAAATATAAACTGCACCCGGGCTGGGACTGCAGCTCCTGCATTGGGTTTCCAGTTTTCTGCTGGTGCAGAAGCCTCTACCACAAAAGTCAATAAAGGACGAGCAGATGAGAACTCCACCCCTTCCAGCAAGTTAAAGTAAGCCAAAGACTGCTTTACTGAGATTTGTGCCATTTAAATTCAAAAGCAAACACAGGCTGGTATTATCAGCTCACACCAGATCTGCCTGCAGACAATAATTCTTCCTGTCTTGGACCTCTGCCCATGTGCATTATTGTAATTATCAGCAATTTAAAAAAAAATAAAGCAATAAAGCTAGGATGAGCTGCTAGTCTGTAGATTTACTGCCTGCTGTGTCAGGCGTTCATTAGCCTTCCTGGGTTCAAGCCACCTATCTGCTGAATAAAAGCAGGAAGAGAAGCGAAGGAAAACAAAGCGTGAAACACTATTTGCAGCACGAACTGAAAGCTCTGCTCGTGTTTACAAGTTATAAATCCAAAACCAGGGGAGTTTTCAATGTTCTGCTCTGAAGTTCGTGTGCATAAAGTCCCTCTGCCAAGTTCCCTCACTTTTTAATTGAAGTGGTGGTTTCCTGAATACTAACTTTCCATAAACCATGAATTCACAGGTGAGATTCACGGTGACAAACACTAAATTTAAGGGCTGTGTGGCAGGTCGAGACCCGGCTCTACGGTGCCAGCCCAGCTGTTCTCTTTCCAAAAGCCTCGTGTGAGATGGCAGCAGTAGGGTTTGTGACTGGCAACATCTCTTCTTGATTTATCTTTTTTTAATTTTAATTTTGCCAAGGGCTGGCCTCTGCTTGTGGAAGGAGAAGCGTCCCTGAACTTCAGCTGTGCAGGCAGCAGTAATGCAGGCTCTGCAGCTGGGCTTGAAGCAGTCAGCTCCCTGCACAAATGTGCCTACCAATTTGTCAGGCAAGGAAAGGGTGAAAAGTTACAATATTCACACATTTAAAAGCGGGAGCTGTGAAGGGTTATGCTCACAGGAAGGCTGATAAGGCAACAAGGCTCATTCTTGTATCAAAGGAACTGTTAAAATTCCTCAGTGGTCTTGTAAGACTTCAATTTCTATCTTCCATATCTGTGGATATTACACTGACAAAGGAAGACTTTCAGTGTTGTGCTCCAGATAGAATAGAAAATATATTTTTATTTTATAAAAAGTCCAGAAAAGCTGCTACTTTCCCCCCTCCTTAATTAAGTAAAGGGGGGAATCGCAATTTGTCTGGATGGGGGCTGTGCTGAGCGGCGTGTTCTGGAGCCCCTCAGGTTGTGGTTCATGCGCGTTCTGATTTAATAAGGAGTATGACTTTCATGGGGCTTCACTTAATTAAAAACAAACAGCACAAGTAATCTTTCAAAGTACTGCCTGGCATTTTTCGTCAGTGTTGCAGCAGATAGTTGTGGAATACTTGTAACTCTTGTGAGCTGAGCAGGGAATCTGACCCGACCTGCAGACACGTCCTGCAAAAGGATTGTCTGTTGCGGCAGCGCGTGCCCTCAGCGGCTGTAAATCTCTCTCTCCGGCCACCGAGTCAATGCAATTCACAAGCTGAGCTTTTTGGGGTTTTTTTTTTTTAGCAGCTTATAAATTCTAGAGGCTGGAGTTTCCATTTTAAAGCAACTTAATCTGTGGTTTTATGGTTTTATCCAGCCAGTTCTCACGTACTGAGTTTTCCTACCAGGCTCTCGGTATTTCTCAAGCCTTGCAGCCCTTCTGCCCCAGAACGAGGACCAGTTGGGCTTGTGCAACAGGCATTGCACATGTTCAGAAGCTGTTTGCACCAAAGGCATTAGCTGAGAGACTGTGATTTTCTACATCCTCTTTAGCAGAAGAGAAAAGGGAATCTAAGTTTTCCTGCTAAGCTCCACTCTGGTTTTGCTGGAATAAAGACTCGGACTGTGACCGATTGGATGGGATGGGCAAGGTTACCGTCATGTTTGACCTCACAGAAAGTTCAGAATGTAGTTATATTTGATGCTTTGCTTTGTGCTAGAAAGGAAAGGTCTTGGGAATTCATTTCTAGGAAATAGAATGAACAACAACTCCTCCCAAAAGAGAAGTCACCCATCTATCCTGGCATCCCCAGCAGCACACCAGGCCTTCCTGAACAGCATTGGAAAGGGAGCTGAATGCTCAATAAGCCCAGCTCTGATCAAGTTTAAGAGATCCTAGAAATACAGGGCAAGAAAAAAGGGTGTGTTTTCCATGTTTATGCCTTTTTGAACCCAGTCTGCATTCTGATGCCTACACTCCAGGAGTAGATGTGAAACATTCCTTATTTTCCATAAATTGATAGGAATTCCTCTACATTGTTATTCCCAGCATTGAAGTAGGGGAACACTAGAGAGCAGAAACAAAACCACAAAGAAGTCCTCCCTGAAGAACCTTGTCCCTAATCTCTCTAATCTTGCATCCCTCCTTTCAGGCAGTAGGTACTTGCAGGGATATGTAGATAATCTCTTTCAGAGCGTGGAGCCTAGGGCTCTGGATGGGTAAAGTTCATGGATCAAACCCACTGAAGAGGACAGTAGTTAATAAAAACAAACTGGGTACTCGGGGAGAGACACTTCCATCAGTGAAGAAGATGATTTAGAGGTTCAAATTTCAGTGGTTTGGGGCCATAAATCAGGCACAGCATGACAGGGTGAGGAATGTAACCGACATTAACTGGCCAGAGATTTATGTGTTTATGGAATCAAATACTTCTTTGGTCTTGGAAAGCAAACTGGATTACAGAATTATACCAAATGGCAGAGGGGAATTTATCATGAAACATCTTGTAAATGCAAGTGCCAGTGAGGAAAGTAGTGGTTTATGTAACAGCGTTTTTCCCAAATAACATTCATCTTGCTCTTGTGTTATGGGTATATATTTATAAGAGAATAGCTTCTAAAATAATGGTCGTTGAGGATGTACACAACTGGATGAACTCTCTCCTGTTTCATGTGTGTTGCCCCTCCCCAGCTCTCAGCAGGCTTATTTAAGAGAGTGCAAAGTTGTTCCCTGGCCCTAAAAGAGGTGGCTGCTTCCATTTATGGCTGGGAAATTCCCAAAGAAAAACGTGCTGTCACTTTGTTCATCCCTCTGCGCTGCAGAATGGGGGAATTCTCTCAAGTACTGAGGAGCTTAATGAAGACCATGGCTTTATCCAAGCTTTGTGCCAGTTTATATGTTCCCCAACCCAAAGTGATGCTCGACTGTAGACTAACAAACCTCCAGCATCACTCACCTGAGCGATCTTTTATTTTCAAAACACCAAAAGCAGTTTTGGAAGCAACTTTGTCCCAAAAAGCTCTTGTGGGTGACTTTCTTCACTGGGGTTGTATTCTCTCACTACAGGTAGAATGAGACTAAAAAGCTAAATTAAATAACTGATGGGTTTGGCAACAGGAGTGGATTGTCAGTGGTGAAAAATGGAAGCCCATTATTCACAACCCTTATCTTGCAGGCCACGAGGTTAAAGATTCAACTTGTGTATATCAAAGTTCATTAACTCTCTCAACAGGGCAATTCAAAAAAAGATTCTTTTTTTTTTCCATTTGATTAAAAGTGATGAAATCAAGCAAGTAATTAGTCTCGTTTGTTCAGCTGTGAATTGGGGCTTAGCATGTTCTGGTAGCTACGGCAACGGCTCTTGACTGATATGCAAACTATTTGAGCAATCCATGGAGGAGGAATGATACCTTGGCCCCAGTGCCGAGGTGTCAGGCCGGGGAGAGGGCAAAAATAAACAGGAGCTCGCATCAGGATGTAAATAGGGGGTGGGTGATGACTTCAGGAGGTTGGTATGTGTTTGAACAGGAGTTTTGCTCATGCAAGAGCTGCTCTGAATGGATTACTTAGGGTTGTGTCTGCCTCTCGGGATGGAGCCTGCACCTCTCCTGCTCATGCACTTACCTTATTTTGCCGCATTCCTGTGAAGTTTGCTTTGAAGAAAACAGATTTCCAGCATTGGTGGTGCTAATGATCTCCAAACCGCTCATAACGCATTCATTTTAGTCTCTTTTGATGTGCTGAATTGTTGCTACAAGGGTTAATGCTTTGTGCATACTTGGATCTTGCGTTTCTTTTTGTTCTTTTCTGAGTTCAGCTTGAATCTTGGATGTAGCTGGAGGCTTGTCATAACCAAAGTTGTGCTGTGGATCGTCTCCTTTAACACGTCGAGTCCTGTGCTCTCTGGAAAGCGGTTGTTGGTACCCAAGCGGTGTTTGTTTCCAGAGAGAGATAAAAAGACCCTCTTGCAAAGTGTGTAGGTGTGTGTTACGAGGGATCATTCTACGTTTTCCTCTTTCTTCACTACGGCAGGGAGGAAGGTTGTACAAGAGCCAGGGCTTTCCTGACTGTTATCAGTTGGCACTTGGTAGAAGCACGTGCTTTTTAAATGGTTTGATTTATGAAAGATCAAAGTAATTACACCCATTACCCAGCCTTGTGTATTCATCAGGAGTCCTCCTATGCCTGAAGTCTGAAACTGTCTTCTCTCCATTAGGACAGAGGGTACAACAAAGGTACCTACCCTAAACTGGAGAGTATATATGAACTTGGAAACATTGTGCGACAGGGACACCCATGCCAGTGTCTCTTACATATTTCAGTAGAAGTTAATGTATTTCAATATTTCATTACTTTGTGATCTGGGCTAGAACTTGCTCTTGTTGAGCATCTGTTGGGTGAAAGGGGTAGAGTAAATGGAAGTCAGTGGTGTTAAACCGTTTCTCAGAAGTGCTGTGTGGTTGAATGATTCTGAAAACTCCAGGGGTACGTTTCTGAAGTTAAGATGTGAATTTATGCTTTTGCATCTCAAGTCGGTCTCGGCCCCCAAGCTCTAGACTGTGTCAGCGTGAAACTGCCCATGGCTCTCTAAGTGTTGAAACGTCTTATCTTCGGGCAGTGATTCTGTGTGTAAACGGGAAGAAATGAGCTAATTATAATGGAATTAATTTTTTTCCTAATATCCAGCAACTAGGAGGTGTACACTGGTGTTGTCCAGTTGAATTCTTCTCTTGGTGCCCTTATTTGCTTTAAGCATACATACATTGATACATAAGTTGAGGGAGATCTGCAGGCAGTAAGGAATGAATAGTACTCACGGTAAGGTATGTATTTCTGAGTGCAGGAAAAGTTAAATACAAGGCAGGACTGGTGGCCTGGGCAGCACTGCCTGCCCAGAAATAAAGCAGCTTAGGGGCAGGGGTGGCCTGAAGCCACTGTGTATTCCTGTTCCTAATCTGCCTTGTCTGAAGCACTTGAGATGGATTTCATCCCCCTAAACACCTTAAAGAGCTTTCCATCCAGGGGTTCATCTGGTTTTTGCCACATACCTCTTCTTTTTCTTTGACTTTTTTCTTTTGCAACAGCTCGTAGTTACAACAGGGAGAGGATGTTCAGCTCCTGGCGTCCTTTGCAGCAAAAACCCCAACTCTGCAATTTAATTTAATCCCTTTTTTCTTCCTTTGGGCAGCCAGCAAGATTTCTGAAAGGGACCCTGACCTTGTTTTCATTGATCAGTCTGGAGTTTGACCCGAATGTGGGGCTGGGTTGTTGAGTTTTTTGTCTGCTGGGGTGGGAAGTGCATGGAATACACATCAGGAGCGCACTGAATGAGAGACAGCAGGCTGTGAGGAGTTGGTAGCAACAGCTATGTTGTTCTGATTCAGCAGAAATCATCTTTATTTGTATGTTTAGGCAAAAAGTTTGGGTGTTTTAATCCTAAATATTTGAAGATCTTGGGAGAAACACGTGGCTTGAGTCTCTGAGCGGGATTCTCGCAGTGGGAAGCAGTTATTTTATTAGTATTAGCAGTACAAATGCCTGCTTTGTGTTACCTCACAGAGGTGTTTCTCCCAAAAATTAGTAGCATTAATTATTTAGCTTCAAATGCCAGTTTAAGTTTTTCAGAATGTATATTCACCTTTATGGGCACAACCTTTAAGTGTGATTTACCCTTGGTTTTGTTTCAATAATAAAGGCAGAGTTTGGAAAAACAAACACCTTGTTGGTGAAAACCTGGTGTGGTCTCACCATCCTCAAGGAATATTGTTAGGAAATAGTTTACAAGGCTCCAGCGATATCCTGGATTAAGCAGGAGCTTTCTGAGAAGATGCCAGAGGGTTTCTGATTCTTTGAGCTGTTCTGTTTTCCATCAGATAATGTAATCAACATCTTTTGTTTTTCTTTGTCTTCACAGGCGCTGGCAGCCAATGCTGGGACAGGGTTTGCGGTGGCAGAGCCTCAAATTGCCATGTTCTGTGGGAAGCTAAATATGCATGTGAATATCCAGACTGGGAAATGGGAACCTGACACTTCTGGGACCAAGAGCTGCTTTGGAAGAAAGGAACAGATTCTGCAGTACTGCCAGGAGGTGAGTTTTTCTGGGTGATTCTCAGTTTTCACTGGTGCTAAGGAGCTGAGTTCCATTTTAGCAGATTAACCCTGCAGGGGACTGAGGATGAGTTAGTTCCCTGAGCTGTCTTGCTGTGTTACTGCCCAGGAAGAACAGGAAGGATGCAGTGGGATTGAGGACCTACCTCTGGTTTAGATCAGAAGGTCCTTGGTCTGTAGGGCAGAGAGGTATCTCTGTCTTTGCCTTCAGATGTTCTGCCTCTGAGCTATTTAACTGGCCCCTGCTCCACGTCTGTGCAAAGTGGAACCTGACACCTGTTGCCGGTAGAATGTGGCTCTATTGTTCTCGGTGACATGTTCGAATCAGCCAGAATATCCATCAAAACACTGATGGCATTTTTAGGCCTGTCATGCTTCATTGTAAAAAAGCATAATCTCCTTTCAGCGTGCTCCAGATACACTGCAGCGTATTGGCCTTGATAAGTGTCTTTAATTGCTCCTTTGACGTGACTGGCACGTACAATACTGCAAGGAATGTTTTCTTTATTTAATGGGAAAATGATAGAGCACATCATGTCTGGACTGGGAAATCTTTAAAACTGTTTTACAAGGCTGATGTAACTGGGGCTACATTTGGTTCACGTAGCAGGAGCCTAAAGTCAGTGTCTGGACTTGGGAACTCGAGCTGGACAAAAAGGGTCGTACTAATCCATCATAAATGGGGCAAAAGGGAACCTGAGGAGGTAGGGGCTGAGAGAGTCTGTGGGTGTTACTAAACCCTAATTGTTGGTGATTGCCCTCTTCCGGAGGGTATTGTGCCGCACCAGACGGAATGGAACGGATAAATCCAAAGCCAGACACCCCAGCTCGCTGCCGATGAGGGCTCTTGCCCCTGTCCTGGCTTTCTTCTGCCACGAAGCAGTGATGACACCTTCCATTTCTCAAGCCCTGTGTGACAAACAGATGGGGCCTTTTTTTTACGTCTTCAGCTGCTGTAGGCTTGATCCAGGGGAGAATGTGTGTCCATGTGCAAAATTTGAACTTGGTTTTGTGTAGAGAATCAGCCTCATTACCCCTGGTTCGGAGCCACTTCGCACATTCTTTGTCCTTCCTGGAAAGAAAACCTATCTCTGTGTCATTAAACAGATGTATCCAGACCTTCAGATCACGAATGTTGTGGAAGCCAATCAACCTGTCAGCATCAACAGCTGGTGCAAGAAAGGGAAGAAACAGTGTAAGGACCACACTCATATCGTCGTGCCCTACAAGTGCCTGGGTGAGTATTTGTGCATTCGTGTGGGAGGCACGAAGAATCGCCTCCTGGCTTCGTACAGAGAGAATCACTTGAGTCTGTGAAGCTTCTCTCATATCAGGTTGCCATTTCCACATCCAGCTTCCACTGAAGCATTTTTATTTCCACAAGATGGAACTCTGCCTTCCTCACCCAGATCGACAGCTTGATAACAGCTGTGGTGGAATAATGGGGCCTGGCGTGAAAAAGAAATCCCCATTCTCTCTGCAACTGCCATAAAAACCTGAAGGCTATTGTATCCGAGTATCACAAAGACACTGGGATTTAATACTCTGATCCTATTTTTGTGGAGCTTTAATATTTTGTTGCCTTGGAGACTTAAATGCTCAGTGTGTTCAGGCTTCCTGCTTTGGTCTTGGCAAGAGATCTCTATTCTATTTCAATTACTATATTTAAACTTTGCTGTTTCAAAAAGGCCCTGCTTCTTGCAGCTGTATCTCATGTCCCCACTTTGAACTGGGAAAGAATATGAGATAAACCAGGATGGATTTCATGGTGCTTTCCAGAATCTATCCACCCATTTGAGTTGGGCAACATGTTTGGCTTGTTTACCCTGCAGCTTTTGACCTATAGGTTGCCTCCAACGCTGTGCTGCACCACGGGTGTTCTTAGTAGTCAGCTTAGTCTCAGCTGGCTGAACCTCATTGCAGTTATCCACTGGAAAAGACTCTTTTTTCAAGAAGTCTTCTGCGATTTTGGAGAGTTTTGATTGCTGGGAGCGTTCAGTGGCCACTGGTTTTCATACTTTATATGCAGATCTCAGGGTAGCGTGGGGCTTGACGTAGGAGAACATAAGCAAATCTGCAGAACTGAATGGGCAGTGTTCTTCTACAGGGAACACCCTCCACTAGACAGTCACAAAGCACTTCATAAGAAGTGAAATTTGGCGTGGTCGCATCCTGGGAGAAAGGTGCCTCTCCCTATGGATGTGGAAATTCAGGTTTGAGAAGCAACCAAACCCAGCTGATTATCCTGAGAGCTTCTAATGGAAATAAGGATGAAAGGAAGATCTCTGGATTTATAAGGAGTCATCTCTTTTAGAAATAATCCGCCCCCAAGCCTGTTCTCCAGCTGAAAAATAAGCTGATTTTAGCGACAGTGCCCTAAAATTTGATAAGCATTAAACTATCTGCAAAAATTTTTAATTAGCGACTTGTTGGGCCCATGCTTCAAGGCAGCTTTGGTTTTCGTGTCTGACTCACAAGTCAGCAATCCATGTGTGTATGAAACCTTGTTAGAGCCCACAGCTTGTTGTAAATGGAGGATGTGTTTCTCTGGGGCACGAATGACTTCTTTATGATAGTCAACGATGGGGGTTTTATTCCCATTCTTACCTGGGGTTTCCTTGTTACAGGAACGTCTTGAGGTAGGATCTTGCTGTGGTACCATGTTTCACTTTCTCCTGCCTCCCCCCTCTCCCCACCACGATGCTCTTTTGTGTTTCAAAGGTGAAGAGAGGAACCTATTAGCACTCTCACTGAGCTGTAAAATAAAGGTGACAATAGGGTGATGGGAGCAGGGCTGAGCCTGGGGAGGTGTGAAGAGGCTGGGTTGGTAGGTGACATGGGAACACCTCTGATCTACACCCGCTCTGATCTGAGAAGGGGATTATTTTTTTTCTTTTTTGATAGCAGTGGATGTGTTTGGGGAAGGTGTCTGTTAATGCACGATGTGTAAGGGTTCTCCAGTTCTAGGTGAATTGAGAGAGCTTCCTGTGTGTCCTAGGATTCAGTGGGTTTCCAAATGGCTGTTATTTGTTGCCGATTGTCGTATGGGATCAGCTTGAGTCTTCTGCAAGAACCACAGTCTCTTGATTCTGCAGTTTGCTCAGTTTTAGCTCAGAAAGATTTTAACGAACCTCTGGTGAGAGGGAAGGAGAGGGATTATTAACTCAAAATTGTAACTGGCCTGTTTGGAGTCAGGAAAATGGGGAAAACACTATTTCTTTGTTACGTCTCTGTTTGTTCAAAATTAACTAATTTAAAAGAGATGATGAATGCTAGTTGATGTCATTGTCTTGCAGTTGTCATCAGATAATCTGTCCCTAAACTTACTTTTTGTATAGTGGATAGGAGAGGTCTCCATGAGCCTTTAGGATCAGTACTAAGGGGCTGCAAAAGAACTGGTCCATTATTTTTCCAGCCCTCTGTGTTTTGGTTAGTATTGTCCTGGTCAGGGCATGTGCTGCAGTTGATCTTGAATTAAACCATCTGAAAACTGTTTAAAACAAAACAGAAACAAACAAGACTTACTCAGATAGCCAGATAATGAAAACAGATAAAACTTGTGGCACAGTAAAATATCCAGGCTGTTACAGCCCCAGACAGCATGAATGAGCTCTGGTATCATGCAGCTCAGTGAGAAATTGGTGATACAGTGGTTTGAAAAACCTCTGTATGCAGATGCAATCTTTCCAGAGATTGGTGTAGGATCTCTTCACTCAACCCTGTCTGTTCCCTGACATTTAGTGGTGCGTGAATAGTCCAAAATAGTCTTTTCTTAAATTATTTTTTTTACCTTGCAAACTCTATAAGTTTGCAGAGATAGCTGCTGATCTGGTCTATAAAGAAAATACCAAACCTTTGAGGCAACAAAAAGTGCTTTGAGGGCGTTTTGATACTGGCTGTGTTTGTGTTGGACATGTGTGACCTGTGGATGTTTCGTGTTTTTCAGTGGGTGAGTTTGTCAGCGATGTCCTGCTGGTTCCAGAGAAGTGCCGGTTCTTCCACAAGGAGCGGATGGACGTTTGTGAAAGCCATCAGCACTGGCACACTGTGGCAAAAGAGGTAAATGGAGCTGCCGGGGCAGGAATGTTTACTCTGGATCCGCTGTAGCATTGGAGCACAGCAGTGTTTGTCTCAGGGGGGTGTTATATCCCATGTTGCAGTTTATGGACCGAGGCAGAGAGCAATGGCAAAGAGTTTAAAAGGACTCAAGTGACTTCAAAAAGCTGAGTTATTTCTCATGAAAATCTGTCCTAAGTAGCTTGCCTGAGGTCGTACTCTAGGCTGGAGCCAGGAATTGCAAAAGTCTCCAGGATATTCCTTTAACCAATGGCTCATCCTTTTTTTCCAGGGTACAGAGTGTAAAAGGTTTCCTGTTTTGCGTTAGTGTACCTGCTGCTGCTGGGGATGTGGTTGGGGAGGGCTTGCTCAGGGACAGTCCGAGTTCCATGGTGACTGATTAGTGGAGGTTTTACATAAGAGATGGATTATCTTCTCAGAATAAATCTAGCCCAGGGGGGGAGGGCTGTGTTTAGGGGTTTTTTTATCCGACTATAGCAAAAATGTTGCAAATTCTCTGCCTGCCCATAAAAACAAAATCCTGAGGAAATGTACGTGTTTTCCATTTGGTAGGAACAGCAGTTGTAGAAACAGCAACACGGTGATGAGTTGTGATGGTGCTGGTAAAGATGAGGTTTAAGGCTGCCCCAGTTAAACTTCCTATTTATTTAAAATCCTGGGAGCAAACCCACATCTAGATAAAGCTTGTGCTAGAAGAATCACAGTTTAATTGAGGATAGAGCTGTTAATGTCTAGCAAATTTAAAAATCAGTTGCTTTCAGCAGAGTTGGAGAACTTGTCCAGAAATATTTGGCTCATTTTAACATCCGTGCTGTAACAAAGCAAAGCACTAAAGGGTTCTGATGCACATAATAAAGCTTTTCTTGCTTCATTCTTTTCTGGGGCTCCACAAAAGCCATGGATTTCCTTAGCTTAAGAGAAGTATATAGACATAATGTCTAATCACACTTTGCACTTGGCTTTTTCCTGAATTATCTGATTGATTTTCATCTGCAGAGTGTTAAAATAATCTTGACACAAAGTCCATTTGAGTGATTATTCACTTACTGCAATGTAAAGTTTAATAGATAAAGTTTAATGAAACGGCCAGCCCAGAAAAGCAAACAGCGGTTCTGTTCCTTTCAAGTGCTCTCTCCCTCGAGTTGGCACAAAAGGTCTCCTTATTTTTCCTGAATTGAGCCAGGCTGAGAAATCACTGGGGTTTAGGGCCTTGGGGATGTTTGATATGGTAACTCCAGGAAGGGCTGCGTGGCTCTGGATCTGGGACTTCTCTAAGCTACAAGTTTCAGATCCATTTTACTTTGTTCAGACTTGGGTCATATGTTGCTGTCATCTTTTTGGTGTAAAATTGGCCTATTGGTAGCATTCTTGAGATCTAGGATAGGCAAATTTTAGCTTGATTCAAAGCAGGAGCGTGATGCTGAAGTGACACAACTGGGCTCCTCTTTCAGGCCTGTCTGACGGAAGGGATGATCCTACACAGTTATGGAATGCTCCTGCCCTGCGGAGTGGACCAGTTCCATGGAACAGAGTATGTGTGTTGTCCTCAGACAAAGGTTGTGGATGAGGCTCTGTCCAAAGAGGAAGAGGATGAAGATGAGGATGAAGACTACGACCTTTATAAAAGGTAGAGTTCTTACTGCCATAGATGTCAGCAGCTCTGTGCGTGATTCCTTTTTTTGGTGAGGGTTGAGATGAGTTTGTGCTCTGGAATTTCCCAAAGGAGTGTCCTGAGCCTGAGAAAGCCCTGGAGGACAAATGCCTCTGCAATTACTAGAGGAGCCATAAAGTCCTTCTCCCTTCACCCTTAGACGGTCAAAACCAGTCTGCTTGCTACAATAGGTACCTCCCCCAAATACAGTAGAATTCTCTTACAGGAAAGATGCTAATGAGAAAATGCAAGGAAAGCCCACAAAGGCAGAGACACGGAGAAGCTCTGCCTGTAAGAGCACGTGTGTCCATAATGAGGGAAGTCCTGGTGATGGACTGAGCAATAGCTGGTACATTTGTTTTTCCCATCTCTTGGGTTTCCAAAAGAGATGAAAAGAAAATCATTATTGTGGTACATCAAGGGTTGGCTACAAAGCAACTAGCCTTGACTTTCCCCCCCTAACTGAACTGTATCCCTTCAGTGAGTTCCCTACAGAGGCGGGTGTAGAAGACTTCACGGGAACAGCAGTGGAGGAAGAGGAGGATGAAGAAGATGAAGGCGAAGAGGAGGAGGAGGATGTGGTAGAAGATCGCGATTACTATTACGATAGCTACAAAGTCGACGATTACAATGAAGAGACCCCCACAGAGCCTAGCAATGACAAGGCTGTTGCCGAAAAGGAAGTCAGCAGCGATATGAAATGTAAGACCTGTTCGAGCCCGCGGGCCTCTTCCTCCCTCCAGAGTATTCGTGTTGGCTGTCAGTTGGTGATGGGTTTTCCATCATGTCGATAAACGCCACTCGGAAGTCTTATTTGCCAGAGAAGTTAGCAAACAGAGGAAAGCTGATGATGCTTATGTTTCAAGTGTTGAAATTAACTCTCTAGAGCAGGGGCCATATGTTTCCAGATAAACAGCAGTTCTGCTGGCAGAGAGCCCAGAGTTTGGCACGTTGAACGAGCACCTCCAGGAAGGTGCAGTGTCGAGTCAGGAAACTTATCTCCGTAGGCTGATTTTGAAACCTCTTAGAGGTGTTTGGGGCACCCTGAGAATTCAAAATCCTAGTTTTGGGTGATCCCCTAGGGTTTGGCACAAAAAGGAAGCTGGAAGTGGTGGCCGTATTCTGCAGAGGTGGCATAAAGGTGCCAAGTGGCCACTTCAGGGTGAGGAAGATCCTTGGTGCTGCCTTAATAGCCTTTACATAAACCCTTCTCTTGCATGAGAGAAAATCAAGCAACACAATTGGCCCACTTTTATTCCATGGGTAAAATATCCTCGCTGCAGTGGTAATACGTACTGTAGTTGCGGTAGCTTTTGTTAAGTGGTAGGTGCCGTCGCAGAGGGCGAATGCTGAGTGTGCGGTGCCTCAGCCTTATACGACGTTTCTGTGGAGAAGAGTCTGCAGAGGAAGGAGGAGGGGAGAGGGAATGAAATTCAATTAGCTACAGATCACTGAATCATTGCCAGCAGTTCTTGCATCTTTTTTGGTAAAATGCCAGCATGCTGCAGATAATTTTACTTGCTGAGGCGAGGCTTAGCTCATATATGTACAGGGTTGTTGCAGATCTCAGGTGTTGAAACAGGCCTGAAACAGTGGGCTTGGGGTGTCTGTTCAGGGGGTACACAAAGGGTTGCTAACTCACACACCATTATCTGTGATCTTGCCTCGTAATAACCCAGCTGCTTATACCGCTCGCTTATTGTGGAGCAGTCCATCTATCGTGACTACCTGAAATTTTAATATTTAGTGTATTGATGTTTCAAAACTTAAAAGCCCAGCGGCTGAGAGAGCTGTGGCAATCGTGTTCCTTTTGCTTAGCCTGCCTTTTCGCTTGCTCTAATACCTCACCTTTAAGATATGACGTGTCTCTCCAGGCAGAGTGCAGCGGAACAGGACATCTTTGAATGCTTTAAGCAGCCCTAATGGGTTTTCTTTCCATCGTGCTGGTTTTATATGGTGGAGGCTCTACCACTGGGACACCCGAGGCATAATGCTGTGGCATCAGCAAAATAGTTCCTTGCTGTTTCAGCCTGAAGCTAAGAAGAAATTGCTTTTGCAGCTGAGAGCTCCATGTTGAGACAACAGCTGGGGTAGCCTACTGCTGCTCCAAAATGCCACTTGTAGGCACCTTGAAACGTTAAAAATGCCCCCAAAAACTAAAGAATGCCCTTTGGTTGGTGAAGTAGCGATGCTGAGGCCAGCGCAAGTGCCCCAGAAGAAGGTGTTAGAACTAGAGCCACCACTGCTTTGTGTAAGTCTCTCGACAAGGCCTCTGCTCCTCACCAGCTCACGTTCTAACCCGTCTCCACACAGCTGTCTGCTCCCAGGAGGCGATGACAGGGCCCTGCCGGGCTGTGATGCCTCGTTGGTACTTCGACCCTAACAAGAGAAAATGCATTCGCTTTATATATGGAGGCTGCGGAGGCAACAGGAACAATTTTGAGTCAGAGGAGTATTGTATGGCTGTGTGTAAAAAGATGAGTAAGTCCTGCCTCCCACTGGCCCTCTTGCAGCTGGGCTCTGTCTGTCTGGCGTTTGGTGTCTCCTCCTCCTTGGCCAGGTCAAGAGAGGATACGTGTGTAGCTCATCCTTTTGGTTCTGGTGTCCGCAGCAGTTCTGTCTGTCCTTTCACAGCAGTTCTCCTCTTGTCTCCGCTTCTCGAGGTCTTTAGGGTGAACTTTCCTGGGGAAAGTGGCTCTCGGCCTATGTTGTCTGTGCTCACCGTTGGCTTGCAGCTCTTGCTAAGGCTTAGTTATCACCTTCCAGACCTGTAGCTGGGACCAGGGGCTGTCTCTAACCTCCCGTGAAAACCCATAGCTTGCCTGTTTGCTTAAGTGTTTTTTTCCCCAAAATATGTGAAAGGAAGCACTAGCTTTTCCCATGCAGATGTTTGTCCTGAAGAGCAGGCTGCTTAACTCGCTGTTATCCTGGTAGCAGGTGTTTTCTTGCTATTGTATTTTGGGAAAAAAATCAGAGAAGTCTTGCAGATTTCAGATTCCCACTTTCAGCTCAGTTTGAAATATGAACCATGACTCAATCCCTGCATTTTTGAGAGCTTGAGGTTTTTGGCACCAATTTCAACTGGCTTTAATGTCAGATGATAAAACTACCAAAAACATTTGAACCTCCTTATTAATCTTATTGTCAAACTCCAGCACTTCCACTTCAGCTACCATTAAAGCCTTTTGAAAGGCTTTTTGTGTTATCAGGGGCTTGGCAGTCTGACTATACAGCCATAATCCTATTTACAAAATGGGCTTCATGCAAGTGCTTTAGATTGGGCTGGTCTAACTGAAGTGGTGACATAAAAGATGTGGATGTCAGGAGCTTTTTGGACAAAAGTTTGTCCTGTTAGAGAGGGATTTGGGGCTGGAAAGAGTTCTCTGTGTCCAGGCTTGGTTCAGAAATGCCATGAGCAGGCCAGGAATACTGTATGGATCCTATGTGGACTGCAGATCCTTTCAGAAAGGGCTTTGGGATGTGTAGTTTCTGAACCTGCAGCACAGAAACTT
Organism: Jacana jacana; assembly: GCA_013400555.1. Classification (NCBI taxonomy): domain Eukaryota; kingdom Metazoa; phylum Chordata; class Aves; order Charadriiformes; family Jacanidae; genus Jacana; species Jacana jacana. Next base: position 192,236 of record VZTM01002773.1, on the reverse strand, counting down.
TGCTGGGCGTTTCCTGGACCGCAGTCTATGGAGCACAGAGCCCCTCTAGGGGACTTTACAGATGCTTGAAATTGTCAGTTCTGAAATTTTATTTCTCCCCTTGTCGGATTTGGATGTCTCAAAGATACAAACCCTCCAGTTTATTGGACGAGTCAGTTTGTCACACTGAGCTGCCTTCTGTTGCTGTCTTGTCTGATATCATTGCCTGTTAGTCCTGCATGGTGCATCTGGTAAGGAAGGTAGGTTTGAAGTGTAAAATATCGGGTTGTGTCTTGCACAGATTTATTGTCAGGCTCCCTAATCATATTAATGATGTCTGGAGCCAGCTTGTCAGCGAACAGCTAATGCACAAAATGTCATTTAAGCTATCCAAAGCCAATGTGAAGGGGAAGAGAAAACAAGTTCTTTGCTCTGCAATTCAAGTCATTCTGTTGCTGGAGCTGAATAATGCTCATCTCAGAAGCAATGAGGACCGAGCAGGTGCCAGTTGCCGCAGTGCATTGCTGTGTTTTCAGGATGATGTAACTGACTGATGTTGTGCAGTAAATTGGCAGCTTAAAAATACCAAAATGGACTCCTGGTAGGTGGCGGTTCAGTAAACTCAGCCTGCCAGATTGTTAGTTATGCAGGTGTGGAGATTCCACTCCCTACCTGTCCTTTGCAACCCAGAATCACCATTTTCTGAACCTCCACTTATCCTCACCCTCTCTTGGCAGTGCCCACGGATGATGTGGATGTCTACTTTGAAACCCCGGCCGATGACAACGAACATGCCCGCTTCCAGAAGGCCAAGGAGCAGCTGGAGGTCAGGCACCACAACCGCATGGACCGGGTGAGCAGCTAAGCTTTAGTCTTTTGTGCTGCCCGTGGTCTTTTTGGACAAATTGGTGATGAATTGACTTCCTCTCCGATCGCCCGCCGGCCTTCCAGCCTTGTGACGTGACCAAACCACAGCAGTTATCTTTTCATTACTTCAGAGTGTTGTTGGTGGGGACACTTGGTTTAAGTGCTAAGTTGAAGCCCCACAGCAGCTCTGTTGTGCCTTCAAAGCCTGCCAGGCTGTGTAAGGATCTGTCTGTGAAGGCAAATGAGCTCACCAAGATGAGACCAAAATTTGTGTCTTGTTGATGCGTATTGTCCTTTCCTTGTCCAGGTGAAAAAGGAATGGGAGGAAGCAGAGCACCAAGCTGTAAATCTCCCCAAGGCAGAGAGGCAGACTCTCATTCAGGTAAGAGTTGAAGGATCTAAAGAGGAAAGTTACTGGTGCTTAGCCATCGTCTTCTTGGGGAAATAAATGAGAGACTGTAATATTCAAAGCCAAAAGATGACTGAGGGGGAAGAACAGCTTTTCTGTTCTGTCAACAGCTGCCTTTTAGAGGAGATTTGATTCAATTGCGTGCTTTGTTCTTAAAGCTGGAGATGATGCGATACCGTGCCAGGCCCTTTCCTAAGCCCAGCAGTGGGAAGCTGTCTCACCCCTCGAGCGTGGCGACAGCAGAGCCAAATTGTAACTTCAGACCTTTGGCCGGTTTCGCACTAACCAGTGGCCTCACGGGCCAGTTCACGTTGGCCCTGGCTCTCTGGACACATATTTCCTGTTCGGGCAGACGTAGTGAAAACCACTTAGGCAGCAGATAAAGCTGGTTTGCTGCCAGAATGCCAATCTTCTGCCTTCTGAGGAGAGTTCAATCAGACTGTGAAGTTAATCAGGGATATGCTCAGTATGGGATTGTTCAGGGGCAGGCTCTTCTGGCAGTGACAACTCTATGAAGTTCCCTCAAACCAATGTACAGCTAAGTGACCGACTCCAGCTTTTAAGCCCACTTTGGATTTTATCCTGGAAGAGAGTTTTGTCTCTACTTCTTTTTTTAATGGAAGCCACTGGAAGTCCAAAAGAGTTTTCCATCATCCCCATTGAAACATAACAATGCTTAATGGGCTTTTCTGGCGCGTTTGCAGATGTGGGTTATGACCTTTCTAATAGAATTTATAAAGATCTGAAGGTGTGCTGATGAAAAATCATGCTGGTTTTCTATGCAATCTATGCGATACCTTTGTAAACTTTCACAGGTTCAGATTAATGTCTCTAGGCTGAAGGGTTCAATCCTGTTTCCGTATTGCAGGCTTGAGGGAAAGAACTAGCACCATGTCATTTGTTCAGCACAGTCTGGGTAGCCATCCAATTCAGCATGATCTTTACCTGCAAGTGCCCTCCTCAGACCTTTGAAACGGGTTGTGAAGGAAGTTTGCGAGGCAGATTGTCACTATTGGATTTGTGGAGATGAAACTGCATCAGCATCTGCCAGTGCCCTTCACTCCTGCTGTAAAAGCCTAGGACACGCAGTGTGACAGGCTCCATTTATTCCGAGGAGTTATGTGAGAGGCAGGAGGTGACCCTGACGCGTACAGCGCCTTTCATAAAGACTCCTTTCTCTCTTCCAGCACTTCCAGGCGATGGTTAAATCTCTGGAGAAAGAGGCAGCAAGCGAGAAGCAGCAGCTGGTGGAAACTCACCTGGCTCGTGTGGAAGCTATGCTGAATGATCGCCGTCGCATTGCCCTGGAGAACTACCTGGCTGCCCTGCAGGCTGACCCACCGCGGGTGAGTTCCTTCACAGGGAATCTTGATGACAGGGTAGCATGGAAAGTGGGAAGGGCTTGGTGAGAAAACTGCTTGCAATTTGCTGGGGCAGAAGCTGGATTCCCAGTAAAGCTCTCTCCGCTGTGGCGATCTGTGCTGAAGCCCTAGCAGTGGGTCTCCTAATTGACTCGCTCTCCTTTCTGCCTGGTTAAAAAATCCTCGGCTTTAATTAGTGTTCATCAGGTGTAGTGTTCTGAGTCAGACTTAATTCAGAATGAAAATATCTGAGGTTAACGTAGGTGATTGATCTGTCCAGTAACAAAACAGGCTCATGACTGAAGTGCTAGGTTTCAGCTGTGAATTTTATCTGAATCAAATGGGTTTGAACTCTTCCCCTCCTCAAATCCTGCAGCCCCACCGCATCCTGCAGGCTCTGAAGCGCTATGTTCGTGCCGAGAACAAGGACCGTCTGCACACCATCCGCCACTACCAGCACGTCCTGGCAGTTGACCCAGAAAAGGCTGCACAGATGAAATCTCAGGTATAAGAACATTTCTATCAGGGGAGGCATTGTTACCCAGCCCTGGCTGTCAGAGGCTCTGGAAGCCAGGCGTCAAGTCCTCATGCAGATTTGCTTGGTCCTATAGCAACTTCTCATCCTTGTGTGGCGATCTCCCGTTCTGTATGTGTGTTGCCTGTCACCAGATACGTTCTCTGTACCATTTTCACAGAATGCTATGGGGTTGGAAGGGACCTCTGGAGACCATCCAGTCCAACCCCCTCCCAGAGCAGGTTCACCCAGAGCAGGTTGTACAGGAATGTGTCCAGGTGGGTTTTGAATGTCTCCAGAGATGGAGACTCTGCCACCTCTCTGGGCAGCCTCTGCCAGGGCTCTGACACCCTCAAAGTGAACAAGTTCCTCCTCATGTTCAGGTGGAACTTCTTATGCTCGAGTTTGTGTGCGTCCCCTCTTGTCCTGTCCCTGGGCACCACTGAGAAACGCCTGGCCCCTTCCTCCTGACAACCACCCTCTAAGTATTTCTAGGTGTTGATCAGATCCCCCTCAGCCTTCTCTTCTCCAGACTAAGGAGACCCAAGTCCTTCAGCCTTTCCTCAAAAGAGAGATGCTCCAGGCCCCTCGTCATCTTTGTAGCCCCTTGCTGTACCCTCTCCAGCAGCTCCCTGTCCTTGAACTGGGGAGCTCAGAACTGGACCCAGTGCTCCAGCTGTGGCCTCCTCAGGGCAGAGCAGAGGGGGAGGTTGACGTCCCTCCACCTGCTGGTCATGCTCTTCTTGATGCCCTCCAGGATGCCACAATGGCGTAGTGGCAAGAGCAGTTGCAGATATACCACAAATGGTTTAATGTTTTGAATTATGTCCCGATACTTGTTTGTACAACCTGTGTTTAAAACGGTGAAAGGCCTGAGATTCAAATTAAGTGCTAACACTGAAGTGTTTTGTTCATAAGGATTTGTATTTTTCACAAGTTCAGAGAGAACTAGCTGTCAGGTCACAACTGGAGGAATGTAATCTCTCTTTGACCAGTCCCAGTTTACTGGGGGGAAAAAGGCTTTACTACTTGGCTACATAACCAGTAGGTGGAAATTCTGTGGCTTAAGAGCCAGACAGGGAGTGGAGTCTCTTACTGTCACCTCAGAGTAGTGTGTCAGTGATTTCCTAAACTCAAACCTCGCACTCAGAGATGCTTGTTCCCATGGGTTCCACATTGTTTCTGGGTGCTGTCAAGGTATCTTCAACTCTTGTCTCTTCTGCCACTGGTTCTGTGATTCCTGTGAAGCTGCGCATCCTCAGACAGTCGGGGAGCGATTGTGGTGTTTACAAGCCGATGCGGGCGGTGCGGTAGCGTTTGCAGAGACAGCTTAGCATATCAAGTGCCGTCCACCCTGACCCTTTGTTCTGATGCTGCCAAAGCCCAAGAGGGGAGTGTGTGAACTGTATTCTTAAGCTAAAACCTAAAGAGTCCTTAATTCATTCTGAAGGCTGTAGTGTCAACAGATCGACATACGAGGGATGTGGGTGGTACAGTTCAATTTCCATTTGCTTTAGTTTTCAGATGCACTTTAAGCTCCTCAATCGATTCCCTTGATTGACAAGCTGCCACATGTAAAATTAAATTGCTTTCATCCTTGCTCTTAAAGGTCAGGTACACGTCAGACTGTTAAACGGGACCATTCACCTCCTTAGCTTTTTCCAACATTTAGCCATCCATATCAATGTTTTTCTTGGTCTGTGTGATCCCTGATTATGCAGCACCCTCTTCAGGTCAGGCTTGACTTCACCAGCAAATTTAATATGCCAGGGAAGAGCGATTTGAGGCTGCGTAGAGCTTGAATTTATTTCTCAACTGGAGGGAGAACGCTGTCGCCAGTGGGTGGGTGTAGTGGGTGTAAGACAAATGTAATGCCACTGTTGTTCTGAAAGGCACCTTTGTTCTGATAAATAATATTGTCTGCTTCCTCGTGTGTACCTTTCCTGGTAGTCAGGAATGAGAATCCATTTAATAAAGCAGTTGCTTTATAGCTGCTGCGGGAAATGAATTATGGCGTATCTGGCATATGGGAAATGCCAGCTTCGGTGTTTCCAGTGGAGAGCTGTTGACAGCGAGAGCCAGCTGAGTCCTCTCTTACCCCCAACCACTCCCAGAATACTGAGAGCCATGTAAAATGGCCAGTTCCAGTGTTAGAGAGTGTCAGTAGGAGAACTAGACTAGGTGAATCTGTGTCTTATTCTATTGTCCATCATGGCGATCCACCAGTAGGTATTTTATTAAACAAGTGACATACTGGTACAGTCTTTGCCTGCTCCAACACGCTCTGGTACATTTGTAGGTAATGACACATCTCCATGTGATCGAGGAGCGGATGAATCAAAGCTTGTCTTTGCTCTACAAGGTGCCATATGTGGCTGAAGAAATCCAGGAAGAGATTGGTGAGTGCCTCTGTGCCAGCTCCTGTGCTGCTGCGTTAGACTGTAAGCTTTTGTATCAAATGAAGTGGGCTCCAGAGAGTGCTCTCGTTTTGGTATCGCAGGGCATGTATTTCTCTGGGTTTTGGAACACAACTGGCCAGAAGAACTTGTTCCTAAGAACTTCCACTGTCTGTTAAAAATAGTCAACAACATTCAGAATAGCAAAGCTCTCTCGCAAAGGGAGAGGAAAAAGATTCATAAAAATTAGCAGATGCTTTCCCGCTTTACCGGAGGTTAATCCCATCTTGGCAAAACCTCTTGCTACATCAAACCTCTTGCCCCTTATTTGCATGTGTAGGCAATGCCTTTACAATTCCAGACGAAACATCAGAGCATGCAAGATCAGATAACCTGGCAGCTCTGAGCAGCGTTCCTCTGCAGCCCTGCCTCAGCTAGGTTCAAACCATCTGCCCCTTTCTCTTCCCTGCCAGGCTTCATGCAGTTTCTGTTATACTTCCTCTTATTCCTTACAGATGAGCTGCTTCAGGAGCAACGTGCGGACATGGATCAGTTCACATCCTCCATTTCTGAATCCCAGGTGGATGTCAGAGTCAGCTCCGAGGAGAGCGAAGAAATTCCCCTGGAGGGGAAACCTTTCCGTCCGTTCCAGGTGAAAACCTTCCCAGCCTTGTCTGAAAGTGAAGGTACGTGGAACTGAAATTTGGGTTCTCTGGCTTTCCAAAACATAGGCATTTTTCCCTAGCCAGTAGGTACAAAAAGCTCCATCCCTTTTTAAAGGGTGATTTCAGAGTAAAACAGTCCCCCCAGCAGCACCCCTCAGACTCTGTCCACTGGAAAGAGGCAGTACCCTAGTAATTTGCCCTGAGCTGCTGTCTTGATTTTCCAATTCTTCTCTTGGCCAAACTGTTTCATCTTTTTCCATTTTGCAGGGAGTCTTAAATATTTTCCTGTGTGACTTGACTCTGGAATTGATTTTCAGTCTTTAACCAGAACGTTCTCATGTACTGTTAAGTCTTTGTGCCGTGACCTGCTGAAGGGCTGCAGGAATAATTCTCTTGATTTTGTTTTAAAAATAGATATCTATTTTATTTTTTTTGGTATCATCGGGTGTTGATGGCTGGTGTGTGCTTGTGTATTTGTTTTAAAAATGCTTGAACAGAGTCCTGAGCTTAAAGAAAGCTGTGGACTAAAAGCTTTTCCCTGGGTCTGAGTCAGAAATCACGCGCAAGCCTTTTTTCCTTTCTCTCTTAATCTCCTTTCTCTGCTATTTTTGTTTTTGTTTTCCCTCCTGCTAGATCCTCAGCCGGATTTGTACCATCCAATGAAAAAAGGTTGGTTCTAAGCTGCTCCCTCACAGTGCTTTCAATCACTCTACTACCTTCTCAGTGTGTTTGGTAGCTTCGTTTTAGTTCCATAGTCACCTTTATTTTCATTTCCCTGCTCTCATGTAGATCAGTAACTCTCGATTTTGCCTCTTTAGGCCTAGCATTAAAGAAACTAGATAGTCTGTCTAATTGTGTGTGTTCCTCTGATAGGCTCAGGAGGTGTCTCAGAGTATGTGGTGTAGCTTCTTTCCTCTCAAAAAATGTGGGCCTAGCTGTCTGCATCTCTCCCTGCGTACTCGCGTTCCACACTTCTCAAAATGAACCTTGCATGACTGATGGTGAATAGTCTGGAGGCTCTTCTGCCTGCTCTGGAATCTGTCCTTACCTCCCCATGGCAAACGAGGAAGGAGAGCCCTGCAGCAGACAGGCCGTGTTTGCTGGCTAAATGTTTTCCTAGATATTACAGAGTGCATCTGGTCTGGGACAGATAAATCAGGAGATTCATTCTTTGCGTTTGTGTTCTCCTAGGCATCACCTTTTCACACATAGCATCTCTTCATACTAGCAAAGTCCTGTGCCATTGTCCATTTCTCCTTCAGCTCGTTGTTAATTCTGCAGTAACTCAGCACCTGGCTAAAACGGCGCTGCACGGGCCTCAAAAGCGGCATAGAAATATTGGTATTAAATGAAATCATCTGTCACTTGTCTCGGGTAAAGATCAGGCCTGGCTGATCTGCTCCCAGACATCTGGTTCCTGAAGTAGAAATGGAAGGCTAATTCTGAACATGCTCTTCTAGAGCTTTGTGTTGGGGAGCAAAGGATTTTATTAACAAGCATTTAATAGGAACACCGATAGTTTTGTAACGGGGTGAAGGCCAGATAGCCTGACACTATTCTCATTATCTGCCTTTCTCTGCAAATGTAAGTCACCTTCATCCCTCTTGTAGAACAGTGTGTGGTTAATTCGGTGTACTGACTGCTCTGGAAGGAATTGGGACAGCCTTTAGTTTGAAATTTTAGTTTATGGGTTTTTTTGGACAACTGCTTTGTTGACTTAGAGATGATAAATACAGGCTGCTGCTTCCCGTTTGCATAAAGGGAAAAGTTTCGGATGACTTGGGGACAAGATTATATCCCACGCTTGCTCTTTCTCTCCCTTCCCTTTTCATTTCACAAGGGCTGATAGGGAGTTTGGGGGTTATTTTTGTGCATGTGTGTAGTTTTTTTTTTCCCCTGGGAAGTATCTAACTGGGTCTGTTACTTGGTCCAGCACTCTGGCAAATAGCAAAGCTGAGCTCCCAGCCCTGGAGACTATGCTATGGTGGCTCCTGAGAATTGACTAAAGCAGCCACGGGCCAAAAGTTGACACAGGAGTTCTCTGAAAAAACTATTTGTGGCGAGTCTCTCCAGAAAACCTCCATCATTGACTTTCACAATAACATGACCTGCTTTGACAGCTGTGAGAAGTCAGACTGGCTGTCTTGGCTGTGCCTGGAATTTGATTACTGCCTCCAAAGAAAAAGGGGATACACTAAAACCTGAGAGGCTTCTTCAGGGAGGAGGTGGAGTGAAACATTAGATTTCTTGGCATTTTCAGGCAGTACAAGCTTGTAGCTGTAAAAACTTGCCTGGGAGTCAACTTAGCCTTCCCTTGCATCCCATCAAAGGCCACGCTGCCAGTTTCAGCAGCGGTTGACATGATGTCTTAGGCAACCTGCGAGCTCAGCAGCTGGTGCAGAGGTGTATGTGATCACCAGCAAAGTGTGAAGCACTGTGGTAATGTTTCCTCCACCTCCCTGGAGAGACCCCGCCGTGGGTTTGAGGCTTCGCTGTCCTCCTGCTTTCACATCAGGGAGGCATCAGTGATGTGAAGGGCATTTTCCCTCCTGATAATGGAAAACCGGCGTTCTCCTAACTCCCTGTGTTTTGTTAGGGCTGTGTATCATGCATCAGGCTCCTGTTATTGATCTCATCTATTTATAGAGGTTTCATATCAAAACAGTTTATGCAGAGCAGCTGCCTTCTCTTAATTGATATTCTTCTCTTGAGCCTCCACTATTTCCAGCCTAGAAAAGGGTGAAGGATGCTCTGGTACAAAGGCTGGTGTAGGTCTTTGCTCCTCCCTTGTCCTGGGATTTATTGTTTCTGGGCCCCATGCCAGAGAGGGGACAGCAGCTCATTCCGGAGCCGTGCTGGGTGACCTTGAGATTCTCATTCCCGAGGCACTTGCTGATGCGCTCGATTTCCAAAGAACAGGCGTTTTGAGCATGTGGTGGAGGAGAGGAGATGGGCACCTCCATCACGAGGGTCACGCCGAGGTGGCGGTGACCTGGGGTGACACATGTAGGAAGGAACTGCACTCCCACAATGTGTGTTACACGTTGCCTTGAGCCTTCTCTAACAGCAGCACTTTAACAGTATGGTATTTCTGGATTTACAGTCCAGCCTGGGTTTGGTGAGTCTTGTCTGCTCCTCTCATTGCCACCTCATTTCCACTCATTAACAGAACCCACCCTAATCACTCGTCACCGTAGTAATGGCTTGTGAGCTCCCCTTCTGACACAACAGCATGAAGACAGATTAATAACCAGCGGTCCATGCGGTTAAACACGCTGGCCATGGCAGCTCTACCAGGAGTAGGAAACCCTTCCTAAATGTCCTAACCATCCCTGCTTTGCTCTTTTGGTGCAGGTTCTGGCATGACTGAGCTGGATGGGTTGATTGGCGCTGAGGAAAAAGTCATTAACAGCAAGAACAAAGTGGATGAAAATGTGGTGAGCCCTCCACCTTCTATTTTGTAAAGCAGAGCCTGCCATGGACACTCATTAATAGCAGTGGCTTATTTCCATCTCTCCTTCCTGCTCACAGAATGTCAGTGTATGCATTGTCCATATGGTGTGGGGGAGTCAGTTTTCTGACTGTTGTAGGCTCTTAATAGTGATTAACGTCAGAAGGGTGGGAGGGCAAGGGAAGGAGAGAGATCTAGATCTTCGGCAGTCTGCGCTGGAGAAGCCTCCAATTTACTGACTGCTTTCCTGAGCAGAGACCCTTGGATACACCTTTATTTTAGCTGGTAGCTTTGCTGTCTGAATGGACTGAATGCTGGCGTGTTCCATTTATCTTCCCACCTACTTTTCATGGAGAGAAAGGCCTTGCCACCTTCTGAAGGTTGAGCGACACAGTAGGTAAAGAATTCAGCAGGCCCAAGCAGCAGCCGACTTGCCTCAGCTCCCTGACTTTATTAAAAAAAAACAAAAGGAAGGTTGACTTTTTACAGTTTCCTCTCAGAATTGTTTTAACCCATGCTGTGTCCAAGGTGAGTGCCTGGTTTTTAAGTTGAGTCTCTAGTGTGAGGTGTTCTGACCATGGCAATGGCTGCAGCGCTACCGCAAGTGCCTTTAAAAGTTGTAGAACAGCCCACGCTGTTGGGAGCAGGGGAGAGATGGTAGGTGGGGTTTGTTAAAAGGGCTCTTGTCTGCCTTTTGTGTCCCTGCTCCCACCTTTTTTTGTATGGCTCCTTTCATAAAACGCTTTTGTGACTGTTCTCAGGTAATTGATGAAACCCTGGACGTGAAGGAAATGATTTTCAACGCGGAGCGTGTGGGTGGGCTGGTGGACGAGCCGGTACGTATGTGGCCAAACCATCGGTGAATCCCTAAAGCTGGGTTTAAGGTTCCTCTGCATTACTGAATTCCAGGGGTTTTGGTGCTTTGGCACCACCCTGGGAGCTCACATGGAGTGTTGTGCAGCACAGAATTTCTCCATAAAGATAAAAACAGTAAACGCTTGTAGATGTTAACGTGATATTTTTAGTTGCAGAAGTGTTTTGTGGGTAGGGAAGTAGGGAAGTGGACTGGTTCCAGGATGCCCAAGTGGGGAAACAATTCTGTGTTCATTATCCTTTTGGTGAAATATTTACACTCTCTGGTCATGGCTGGCTACCACAGATGGTTGAAGACCTTATTGGTGGCCACCTTTTAGGTTTGTGTTTAGCATCTCCAACGTCGCTCTTCCTCTACCCATTCCCTTGTTTTCTTCCCTCCAGGATAATGACAACTCCCTCCGCGACGACTTCAGCTTCAGCAGCAGCGCCCTGATTGGGCTGTTGGTGATTGCCGTTGCCATAGCTACTGTTATAGTCATCAGCTTGGTGATGCTGAGGAAGAGGCAGTACGGGACCATCAGCCATGGAATCGTGGAGGTGAGAAAACGACTCCCGCTCCGTAATGGAGGATGAAAATAGTCAGCCTTGAATCACATGTTGTGTGTAGGGGGGCGAAGATGGCAGTAGCTGCCAAGCCACCAACTGCTCTGCTCCCAGCTAGATGGGACTTAACTCTGTAGCTGCTGACATCTTCATCCTCTCTTTATTAGTATGCAGGTACCAGTCACTGCTGTGCCGTGCTGGGACCTGTCACTTCACGGTTATATCCGCTTGTCACAAGGAATTCAATTAGGCTTCCCTGTCTGGCTCTGGATAGGATTTAGCAGTAAATGAGCTTTTCAGGCGATATCTTTAGCAGGGCAGTAAGTCAGTCAATCTGGAGTGATTTGTCCTCCCAACTAATGTAACAACTATTGAGATGGTGCGATCAGGCTGAAAGGGAAGAAGTGGTTCCTTTTTCTTCCTCCAGCCTCCAAGGTGCGGGTTTTTAATGACAGCTTAATGGGGCTGCACAAAGCTGCTTTTCCCCTTTGCCCAACCCATGTGTGAAATCATTACAACCTCCTTAGTGATAGAAGCGGGTCCCAAATTTGTAACATTAGCTAATTAGAATTTTAGCCTGGAGAAGAGAAGGTTCCAGGGAGACCCCAGAGCCCCTTCCAGTCCCTCAAGGGGCTCCAGGAAAGCTGGGGAGGGACTCTTGATCGGGGAGGGGTTTGACACTGGAAGAGGGGAGATGGAGATAAGATCTCAATCAAATTTTTCACTCTGAGGGTGGTGAGACCCTGGCATAGAAGCTGCGGCTGCCCCATCCCTGGAGAGGTTCAAGGCCAGGTTGGAGGGGACTTGGAGCAACCTCATCTGGCAGGAGATGTCCCTGGCTGGGGCCGGTGTGGTAGAACTGGGTGACCTTTAAGGTCCCTTCCAACCCAAACCATTCTGTGATTCTGTGGGCCAGAGGCAAGGGCAGGCAGGAGACGTTACCACCCAAAGGAGGAACTCTGTTGAGCAACTTACTGTTTCTGGCTTACCTTTTTTTCCCCGTTTGCTGTTTGCCATGGTGTTTATCCAGTGTTTGTCTGCCAGCCCTTGTTACTGTCAAGTGAGGCCTGCAAGTACCTCCTTTGACACATGACTGTCTGATCTTTGTAAAGGTTGACCCGATGCTTACCCCCGAAGAGCGGCATCTGAGCAAGATGCAGAACCACGGCTACGAGAACCCCACTTACAAATACCTGGAGCAGATGCAGATATAACAGAGATGAAGATACAAGAGCCCTGGCCGGGAAGGGCACAGGGTGGAGGGCCAAAGTGGTCCAGCATTTTGGATCAACTACTGACCAACAGTTGCTTTGAGAGGACTTCATCTTACATTCAGAACTCCTGGATCATTAAGACTATAATTACTACTGTAGAGTTGCAATTTCCATTCTTTTAAATGGGTGAAGAAATGATAATATAACAATATGATATATAAATCTCCTTAAATGGGAAAAATGGATCTATTGCAGATATTTGACTGAGATGTAGTTTTCTTTTTTTTTTTTTTTTTAATAATCTGAAAAATACCAGTTCTGTTGTACTGTTGTCTGATACAAGCTCTATATATATAAAATGGAAAAATGTTGATTTAATTTCTGATAGACCACCTGTATATTGAGGGTCGTTTGTACCAGCCCGCCTTGTAAAAAGGAGACAGTTGTGGCTCTTCAGTCATTTTGGCTTTTATATATAAAGCAGTATTCTTTTTTCCTTTTTTTACATTTTTTTTTTCCAGATGTATTTCACTGGGAGTTGCAAAGAGATTAATTTAGGCATAGGAGCTATAACAGCGTCAGCAAGGAAGCAGTTGGGAATGGTAACTAACAAAAATCCTTATAATGAGAAAAAAAAGGAAAAGAAAAAATGAAAAAATGAAAAAAAAAAAACCAAGAAAAAAAACCAAAACCCCATCCTCATACACCAGTGATGTGCACCCTGCTGCTTAGCAGTCTGGGCTCTAGGAATCAAGACTCCCTGGAGGCAAGGAGTTAAAAGGCTTCTAGCATCTCTGTTTATAGTTATTCTAGTGGAATGTTAGAACATGGTTTGTGCATACTGGGGTCTGCACATTCCCCTTCCAGATCCAGGTCTGCTCTAACATTGGAAGTTTCCCAGTTCTTGAATTTAAATCCTCCGTTCTGAACCAGTTTCCTTCAGTACTCACCTGGCATTAACAGCCCCATTTCGCTACTACTTTCTAATTTGCCCCAGCTCTCCTGCCTCACCGACAGGGTAAGTAGAGACGAGATGCAAGGAGGGGGGGAGCGTGTGTGTTTGAGCCTCCGCGTCTCTTCTGGTGATGTTTGGCCATAGGCACGGCTTTGGGTGTTTGCCCAGAAACGACAAATCACTGCAATAATCGGTACCTTGGGAGCTGACGAAGGTGGAGTTGGCTTTAACTGGGCTGAAAACAGCAGTTCACTTACCTGGGGGTAAGAGAGGGGTAAGTTGGGAAAGGGATGCCGCCTGCGTTAAGGGAAATTTGATGCAAAGACCCCGAGAAGAACAGAGGGGGTGTTGTTCCACTCACCATCATGTCTTTGTAATGCTTGTATAGTTGGTGTTAATGCTCACGGCTTTTTTAAATCTGGAGGTTCTGGTAACCTGTGGTGTATTTTTTCTATTTTTCCTGTGACTTTATTTTTTTTTTTTCTTCCCCCTTCCGTGTCTCTTCCCACTATGCACAGATTTACCTGCAAACTCCTTAGTGTGGTCTGTGGGGAATGTACAAAGTTTAAACACATCAATAAACACTTTAACTTCCAGCTGGTTTCTTCTCTTCATTCATGGGTTCGCTTCAGTTCCTCTCTCCTCCTCAAACCTGCAGAGACCTTTCCCCACCTCTTTGTCCACTGCTGGTAATATATAGTGGTACCTAAAGTTTTTTCTGGGACTTCCAGATCCTGCTGAGCTTTTTGGAGCAGAGAAGAAGGAGGGATAAAGAACCAACACTGGGACTCCAGAATAGCGATACATCCTCCCACTGCAGCCGTTAAGACGATGGAGCACAGGTCAGTTAGAGCTGGGGTGGCTGTACAAGACCTCCTGGTGGGTTCTGCGGGTCTGTGTTGCCCACACATCTTAGAAATAGGGATGGAGAGGCGAAGGGAGGCTGCAGGAAACGTTCAGATTCGTAAATAAAAGGGCAAAGACGACGACGGGCCTCTAACGGTGACGCAGTTCCTTGTTCTGGACTGGCTCTGAAATCCTTTGGAGACATCCAGAGCTTGGGGCAGCAATTGGCCAAATATTTTGGTGTGTCTGTATTGCTGCCACTGTTCTTTTTTTATGAAGGGAAGTAGCTGGAGTGGTTTAACCTTCTCTTCCAGAGCAGCCTGTAGAGCTGTTTCTGCTGTTCTGTGTCCTTCCTCTTGTCTTTGCCTTCTTTGAAGTGTGACCTCGAACACAAATTCCTCCTCTCTCACTTCTCAGTGAAATGACCAAAGAGTCGTTGCCATTTGAACGGTGTTTTAGGAGGGCAAGAGAGAATTAATCTTCCTTCGTGTTGATCCGAGCAGCTCCCAGTCGGTCTGGATGAGGAAGGGGAGAGGAGGAGGTAGGAGGAAAGACAAAGGATTAGTGATTTTGGATAGGAAACAATCCTGTGTCCTGTTTCTCCTTAAATGTGGGCTCCTTGGTTCCACTAGAGCTTCCAGGTTCCGGTTAAATTATTCAGGCTCCGCAGGAAGGAGCAGATGCTGGCCTAGAAAGTGCCGTCTGTTGGCTTGTCACAACGACTCGGGAAAGAGGTTTGACTTTAAACTGTAAATTTAATTCCAGTGATGCCAGAGCACATCCTCAGTCCAAAGCTGCTTCTTGAACTGCCCCCTCAGGTGGGGGTGACCTGAGAGACAGATGACAGAGGCTGCAGCTTGAATTCTGGAATTGAATTTGGGTATTAGATTTATATTTTTTTTTCCCTTCAATAAATTGGTTTAGTCCTCCTGGGTGAATACAGCGGCCTGCAGTCCAAGTCTAGCAGTTACATGCTTCAGCGCAGACGGCCCAGTGCTGCTGCTGGATTCTTTATGAAGGATTGTGACAGCCGCTTCTGAAAAGTAACGTTTAGGAGTACTCACTTGGAGACGGGCGCAGGGCTGTATCCCAGAGGTTACTGGTGTTGGTTTAATTCTGCTTCTCCGGGGGGTAACGAGCGGTGAAACCCTTCCGTGCACAAACCTAAGTGGGTGTAGAGAGAGAGGATTTATTTTACCAACCTCCTTTCTCTTCCACGTGGGAAGGAGCACGTGTGGAAAATGTCTTCTCTTTTGCCCCACTCGACAGAGGAGATGGAAGGTGCTTGTGAGGAGAGGAGCCCAAAGATGTGGATGGGAAGCTCGACGGGAGCTGGCAGCACAGCAAGCCCCCTGGGCTGCATCCCCAGCAGCGTGGCCAGCAGGGCAAGGGACACACACACAGAGTGCTGCCCCTAGCTCTGGGGCCACCAACAGCAGAAGGACTTGGACCTGTTGGAGCAGGGTCACAGGAGAACATTATAATTTGGTTTCCCTTCAGTCAGTAAGAAAAAACAGCAGCCAGGAGCTGTTCCCATTCTTTTTCATCAGATGCACAATTTTAGGCCCACTTCTCTGGCTGCAGTTTCCAAAGGCTTCTGCTACAAAAAGTTTTGTTGCACTGTTAATTTAAAGCAGAGATACAGTTAAATCCTAACAAAGACCTTCAACTCCCACAAAAACCCAGTTGGCCAAGAGTTGTGGGGTTGTTCAGCTGGCCAACGCTACAAGCTCTACATCAAATATTTTTAATTTAAAAATAAGCTACACTACACTGACACATTTTTGTCTTAAAAAACCCTCTTACTGCACTGTCAGTATAGCAAGACGGGTTTTTTAAGAATAAAACTTTCTATTTTGGTGATGCTGCTGCCACCCAAGCTGTAGTTAAGACCCAGACATCTCCTGCAAGGCCTTCACTTGAGCCGTCCAACAGCTTGTCCTGCAGATAAATCCAGGAGCTGGATGGGTTTTGTCCATTGGGTTGCAAGTGGAGTCTCACAGCGAGGGGGAAACAGCGCTGCACGTGTCCATCAGATGCCACTAGCCCACATGGGGGGGAACCCTAAAACCCAACAAAACAGACTTTTTTTTCCACCCTTACATCTTCAGTGAGAGTACTCACCAGGTGATGGAGGAGCTGAAGTGACACTGGGAGCAGGGGTAGCACGGTGTAGGCAGTCAGGTCTCCAAAAAAGAAGATATATCACAAGTACACTGCAAATCAAATTTAAAAAAATATAGGTTATCTAATAGATTCACAAATAAAACCATGTTTCTACTAAGCTCATGCATCAAGGCAGGCACTACAAATATTTTCCAACAGAATTGCCCTCAGTCTAGAGAAATTAGGGGCAATTGCAGTCACTGGGGAGGAAGGCTGGGAGGCGAGTTCTGTTCTTTCAGCATCGCAGCACCAGTGCTGGAAATGAACTAATAAAAGCTATTCCAGTTTTTAGTACGTAATTAGTGTCTTGAGCTTTGTTTCCATTTACTGCTGCCAGCTCATCATTTGATCCAGGTCTCCCATGCCCCAACATCACCACACGTACTTATTTCTACCCAGCACTCATGATCAAACCAGCTCCTGGAGAAGGAAAGTCCTAACAATAATACTAAGCCCTTCACACAAACCCTTTATTTATATCGATAGCCAACCTCTCGCAACTCAGAATGGGCACTAAACTGGAAGCCCAAGCCAAGAGCTTGGGTGCTCAATGGGTGACCTGAGGTTTCCTTGGCACAAGGTTTACCAGATTTGAGCACAAGGTGTTTCCCAGCTTCTCGCAGGAAAACAGCAGGTCAAGTACAAGCTCCACTTTGCCACATGGAGATGCTGAAGGCACCGAGCACTTGGCACCACCATTGTGCACACATCTGCTCCCTACCGTGTTTCATTGCCTTCATCTTTGCAGCATCATCACACCAACTGCTGGGGAAAGCTGGTGGGGGGGTCCATCTCGGTGACGTTCCTCCTACGCCCATCCATGAGCAGCAGAGCTATCCTGAGGGGGGTGATAAGGGCATAGACTTAAGAAGCCACCAAGAGAACAGCCTTCTCACAGCAATGCATTGGCTTGAGAGCTTCTTGGGTGATCAAGGGTGCTGTACTCCTCCAGTGTCAATGGTACTGGTGCTGGTCCACTGTCAACAGTGCTTCCTGTGAGAAAAATGCTCTTGTTAAACTTCAAAACACCCTACAAACCCAGCCCAAGCTGGGCATCCAGCACAACCAGGGAGCCCAAGACCAGTCTCGGTAGGTGGATACAACCTGTGAACCTCACCACGTCCTGTAAGGCAAATAGATACTACTGAGCTGAGGTAGAACATAGAGATTGCAATAGTTTCAGGGTTTTTTTTAGTGTGTTTTGAAACACCTCTGCTAAACCCAGAGGTTTGGGCTCCCCTAAAGCTGCCAGCATGGTTCTGTATTTTGCAAAACTTATCTGAAGGAACAAGCACATTCCATCTTCCCTGTGTGCTGAACAACCATAAATCTACAGCGCTGCACTTTGATACCAAAGGATGAATGCGGCAATTTCGTTTGTGAAACACATCAGCACACCTGCTTTTGGGCGTTTTGGTGTTGTTTCTTAATTTTATACACACACACCCCGCCCCAGGCCTGAAATACAGTCACTCCTATCTATTTTCAAAGCACTGGTGGAACAGAGCAAGCCAAACAAAACCCAGCCACCTCCAGAAATCCTTATACTCGTCCACAGGTCAGGCCAGACAGGCGTGATTTGAGCCACACCAGAGAGGTTAGACTCCACAGGTGACATATCAAGGGGAAAAAACTGATTATTTTTTCAATTTCACCTCAGCACTGGGCACCCTCAATTAGCAGGAAGCATTTGCTATTAAAAGCACTGATCCCAGTGTTTCTGTACGCTAATAATAGGCCGGCAGCAAAGACAAAGCGCAGGTGAGTGTTACCTGAGCTCCTGGCTCCTGCGGTACCAGTTAAGGGTTAACAACTCATTCATGTGCAGGTCGGCAGAGACATGGCATCACTTGCTGGCCAAGGTACTTCCAGGGGTAGATGGCAGCCCACCAGACATCCCGGACTAGAGGGGGGGGGGAAAACAGAAAAATCAGTGCTGGAATGGCACACCCTCATAGCTGCCGTCTCCCTGGGGACTGGCATCACACACAGACCACAGGACCTTCACAAGTCATCGAATGTTCTTTGTCAAAAATTATCAGGGAAACAGCATCACTTGGGTCTTTACATAATAACAAGGTCCCTGGTAATTAAACCCACCAAGGCACCCATAGTGACCCACCAGAAGATGGGATGGCAACAGAACGGGATGTCACAGCTCTGCACTCCCACCCTGTTTCAGTGTCACCCATGTCTGCCCACAGTGTGGACATCAATGGTTTTGGGTGGAGAGCACAAGGTTTTCTGATCAATAACCCGTCGCCTCATCAATGAGTTTTATTGCCTTCCAGTTTAAATTGGAATAGAGCACTTCAGGTTAAAGGCTTGTTCCAGAGGGTATCCGTCCCCCACGCTACAAACTACTCCACAAAGGCAATTATGACCACAATAATCTCCTTTCTACTCTATTGACCCTCTATTTATTTTACCTCAAACCAGGACAGTTATTAATAACCAGATCACATCACCTCCACGCAGCGTATTTGAGGCTCTCGCTCCGGCACAGGAGAACCACATCCGCCCGAGTTCCAGGCAACGATCCTGCAGAAACCACGTCTCCCGAACATCAGCCTGAATCAACAGCCCCAGACATCAGTCCTCTGTGTACCAGGGGAAAAATGGGTAGCCCAAAACGCTGCACTCACCTTGGTTTCTTCCCTCCTCCGAGGTGACAGCTGCCAGCAGCAGGAAGCATTGGCCTCCTTCCAGCCCTACTCCAAGGGAGAAAATCAAATGAGCAAAATAAAATATGAAGTGCTCCCTCTTCCAGGGACCTCCTGTGGTGGGGCTGGGAATCGGAACCGCTTGGCACCGGGGAGGGTTTTTCTTTCCTCCCAATGCTTGAGTTTTTGGAGTTGAGCTGTGTTTAGACTGAACTGTCTCTTGTACGTCCCAGGGCAGAACAAGAGAAGGTATTTAAAAAGATAATAACAACTGTTAATATCTGTTCAACTCACCCAGCCCTTAGCGAAGGACACGGCACACATGTTTGAAGCATCTATAAATGTTCTGGTGAACTTGCTGTTCTTTCACTAATCCTGTTTAATGACATCTTTTTAAATGAGGTTTTGATCTTGATGGCAAGAAGCATCCCACTGAGCTATTCTGCTGCCTAAGGAGAGACCTAAGGGGGAAAAAGAAAACCCACATACCCCTGGACAAAGCGGACACCCGGTTTTGTCTCTTGGTTGGTAGCAACCAGCTCTGGGGAGGGAATAAAGCTGTGGGAGGAGAAGAAAAGCCACACCCACACAGCCCAGCTCTCAGAACATTACTAGAAGAATCCATACACCCAACCTGGGCTGGCTGAAGCTATCGATTCAAGGGCCTCGCTCCAAGTTGAACCCTGCAAGTTCCCCACCTCCCAGGAATACCAAAATCCATGACAAGGAACCTGCCTCACCTTCTGAATTAAAACAAGCATAAGAGCATCTACCTGCCAGTGCTAACAGGGAAAAAAACCACCCCATCCCCAGCCACCAACCCACTTCTCCAGGCAGATTTGGCCACATTAAAAAAATCACACACACTCTCCCAGCCCTCTGGTATTTCACCCACCCCCTCAAGGTTTTGAAGGCTGACATGGTCTTAACCATGCTTTCAGTCTCAAGGCATCCATATTGAAGAGATCCATCGAGGTGGTTCGTTAAAGTATTTTATTGGTGGTCACATGTTCTCTGTGCACATTAAGCTTTGTACAAAAACACCCTCCAATTAACACCAGAGTGAGCGACAGCCACCGGGAGATTCAAATGCTGGTTTAGCTCCCTTCTGCAGAGGCAGAAGGGACAACAATGTTAAAAACACAGGCAAATCGGCCACACCAGTTGGACTCCACCAGCAAACCTGTCCTGCTGTTCACAGCCCAAGCTGTATCAGGGAAAATTAAAAACTTCCCCCAGACAAGCCTGGTTTGCTCTTGCTACTACCAAAGGGATGTGCAGGAAAGGCTTTGCATCTCCTGTCGCCCTCTGCCTCTGGGGTCCTACCTCCCACTTCTGATGCTCCACCATCAAGTGCAGGTGTAATTTTTCAAGACTAATTAAAAACCTCATCTCAAGAGCTCTAAGCCACAGCAGGGAAGAAGTTTCCATGTCCTCATTTGTCGTCCAAGGGGCTCTCCGGCAGAAGGGCGCTGCAGGAGCTCTTGCCTTTGCGGACGCACATGCCACAGTCCAGCTCCACATCAATGTCCCCAAATTTCAGCTGGCAGGACTCGTTGCAGCTGTGGGAAGAACAGGGACATGGGTCAGGAATTTGTGGGCAGGGAGAGCCGTCAGCCTGCCTCAGCCTTCTCAGGAAGGATGCAAAAGACTCTGCTCTGTGGTGGCATTGAGCCATTCCTGCTTTTTGGCCAGCGGGGCAAGGGGAGAGATTTTGCCCCTCTGCTCCACTCTGGGGAGAAACCCCCCCCACACTGCTGCCCCCAGTTCCGGAGTCCTCAGCACAGGAAGGACATGGACCTGTTATAGAGCAGGGCCAGAGGAGGCCACAGAGATTCTGGGAGAGCTGGAGCCCCTCTGCTGGGAGGACAGGCTGAGAGAGCTCAGGGGGTTCAGCCTGGAGAAGAGAAGGCTCGGGGGAGATCTCAGAGCCCCTTCCAGTCCTTCAAGGGGCTCCAGGAAAGCTGGGAAGGGATTCTTGATCAGGGAAGGGAACCCTAGGATGAGGGTGAAGGTCAATCAACCCTGAAAGAGGGGAGATGGAACTGAGATGTGGGGAAGAACTTCCTTGGTGTGAGTGGCGAGACCCTGGCCCAGGTTTCCCAGAGAAGCTGTGGCTGCCCCATCCCTGGAGGGGTTCAAGGGTTTGGAGGGGGCTTGGAGCCACCTGGTCTGGTGGGAGATGTAGGACTGGGTGGTGTTTAAGGTCTCTTCCACCCCAAACCATTCTATGACTCCAGCCAAGTCAGGGACTAGTCCATGCTTGCACATGCATGGACACCCATTTTTCTCATCCATGATACACTGGTGGCTGGCTGGATTTCCCAGGGTAACATGGGCTGTAGGTATTACTCTTGGCCATCCCACCTCACGCATGGTGCCAGGACCCCCCAGGGCCTCTCTCCCACACCTACCAGTGAGATGCAGCAGAGTTTACTACCAAGACAGCGAGAGCAGCGGCGTAGTGCCAGCAGAAGCACATGGTGAGAAAGACGAAGTTGCTGTGGTCGGTCTGATCCCAGCCCGGTCCTCCCCACGGAGGGAAGAGCACAAACCCAATCTGGTCACAGACAGAAGACAGGTTATGCACTACCACGTGTCAGGCTTGAGGATGTCCCTCCTCTCTTTTCTCCCCGATTTTAGCCAGGCTCCTGCAGCCGACTACGGACTAGGGGCCCGATATTCCCCACTTACACCTAGACCACTGCCCTCAGCACCCCCAACCACACTTGTTTCCCCAGACTGACACAGGGGTGCATTTCAGGAGGAGAAGGTTGCTCTGCAGCTCAGCAGCCCCAGGGAGAGCTGACAACCCAAAGGCTACATTGCCAGGCTGCACGTTTCTCCCTAGACCTAAAACTGGGTGATTAGGAGGTTTCCAGATATTACCAGCTACTTTGAACAAAGACAGGAAGAAATTGGACCTAATAATATGAACAAAACCCCATAATTATCGTTTCCCACCCTACCAGGGTCTGCACTGAACATGCAGGCTGGTCTATGCTGGATACATTACATGTGCATATCTCTACAAGAACAGCTTGGGCACTTTTTCTTCTCTTATTTACTAAGATATTCCAAGCAGTTTACAAGCTCAACCCCAACAGACTTGCCATAAAGGGCAGAGTAGCTCCCCTCCACCCACCTTCTTGGCTGTGAAGCCCACTGCTGGGAGGAGAGCGCAGGATACACACTGACCTGCCAAAGCCAAGAGCCCTGGAGAAGGAAGGAACTGGTCCTGATGGTCTCCAGGATGATGTGATCTCGGAGGAACACCTCGAGGAGGGCACAGAGAGCTCCAACAAAGATAGCCATGGCCAGGAGGGAATGGAGGTGGTGGTCCAGAGTACCATCATTGTAGTCATGGAAACAGAACAGCAAACCTGCCAAGATTCACACTGCATTAGAAAAGGATGCTCTGGAATTTATTTTTTTAAGGAAAACACCTGAAAACTGAGACTATCCTCCAGGTCTTGCTGTGATCTGCCTGTTGGGAAGAGCCAGACAACAAACAGCCTGTTGTCATCACCTTCACTCTGCAAGGACCACGCAGCCCCAGTGCCGGGGTCTGCTCTGCCCGCAAAGTAGCCCCCATACTGTGGGGATCCCTGGCCAGGGTCATAGGGCTGTCAGGAGGAGCACAGGAATGGGGACCTTCAGCTCAGAAGGTGGTGGGAAGCTTTGTATCAGGGTTTGTCCCTCTGTGCATCCAACCAAGGTGGGGGTACACGGCCTTTTTGTGACTCCAGAGAGCTCCAGCTGCTTGTCACCAGGAGAAGCACACATCCCTGGGGCCCTGAGCACCTGGGGCATCCAGCCGTGGCTGGATTCATATTTGGAAAGGAATAGGGAGGAGGGGCCATCCCACATTTGCACACCCTCCACCTCTGGCTGCTCACACAGCACCTCACCAGCCTCAAAACATCCTAGGAATCTGGGGCTGCTGCACATGGGTGACCCTCCCAGCCCTTCCCCTCTCCCATATTCTCCCAGGCACCACGTGTGAGTCACCTTCCACAAAGAGAGCCACGGAGAGCGAGAGCCGATCTAAGCCAAGTGGCAGCTTGAGGGAGGCATGGCAGGCATCCACGATGCCAGAGAGGACGAAGAAGAGGTACATGGTGGTGTAGTGCCAGTGGGTGAGGTCAGTCCAGCTGTGTGTCTTGGGGTTGTACAGCTGCAGATGAGGACCGGCAGGAATGAACTGCTCCACCAGTATCCCTGGGCAGAGAGAAGAAAGGACAGTCTCTCAGGAAACCTTTCATTGCAGTGGTGAAGTCCTAGTGTTATTCACCCAGAGGAACAGCAGCAAGGTACCATCACAGAGTGTGCCACCAGCTGGTCCCCAAGCCCTTCCACATCAGCCACAGCTGTTTCCCAGTACAAACAGCCCCAGTGCCAGTAAGTACTGGGGCAGAGACTCATCACCATTGACTCTTACCTGCCAGAGCAAAGAAAGCTTTGACCGCCCCTTCAAAGACTTCTGCACCCTGGACACCATAGTTGTGGCTCTCAGCGTTGGCTTTCCGTCTGAGATACTTCAGGGGGTATCGCACGGACCACCAGAGACCAAAAATGAAGAAGAAGGTGCCCCGGAGGGCACTGCCAAGGAAGTTTGTTGACATGGGGCTCGCTTGCTGGACCTGCAAGGACAAACAGTGCCTGGGGACCGACTCAAAGCGTGCCCAAGAGAGGCATTGGGCTGCCCACTTGTTCAGTGTCCTTGGGGACCTGCATCCCAACAGAGCAGGGCTGCATGGCTCCAACATCAGCTGCAAAGAGGCAGTACCAGAGAGGCAACACCATCAGGACTTCATCATGCCAGAGAAAAACATACCACTGCCTAAGAAAGTGTTAACGGCTACATGCTCTTAGAAGAGGAGCCATAACAAAGTTTTTGCTAATAAAAAGCAACATGACAATTATTTCCTCGGAACATAAACTCCCTCCCAACTAGATAATTACCAAGGCGTGAATCCAGCCACTGTGTTCAGCAGCACCAGCCAGCCAAGGCTTTGCTGGCCCTACCAGCACGTGGTGGCAACCCAGGAGCCATCACCATTTCCAAAAGAACTTTCATGCATATTCCACACAACCTTTGTGTGACAAGCCAGCGGCGATTTGACACAGGAGAAAAAGTTTTCATCTCCTGTAGGAAGAACTCGAAGACTCAAGGCATGAAAAATGCCTTAGTATTAAGCTGGACCAAGGCCACCAAGTACCAGAAAGGATTGAGAGGAGCAAAAGTACAGCAGCTCAGCTGGCTGCTGCAGACAAAGTCATATCCTGCAAAGTATTTAGGACTATACTCAAATTGCTGAAAAAAAAGCCCAGAGCAGCAAGCACAGAAGGGAATAAGTAATGATCTAAATGCTTATAGCAGCAAGCTTTTGATGTTACCTTGGTATGGTCTCGTTCCCTCCAGCAAGACCCCTCTCCTTGCTCTCTGTATGCATCTACCACCTAAGGAGGTCTCACTCTTTCCCTCCTCAGACTCAGATGCACATGGAAGAAGGCATTACTCATCCTGAAGCTACCACACTGACTTGCCCTTGCATCACAAATCACATCCTCGCTGTGTTTATAAATACCAAAGCAGATTGCAGAGGCTGGATGAACAACTCCAGCACGTTCTTTGAGTCCTCCCACACTAGAAAGTAATTAGGCACTGCAAAATAAGGGTAGGATGTGGTGTGGCAAGTGCCTTAGGTGAGCGAGAGTTCTGCAAGATGTCCCCAGTCAGGTTTTGGCTGCAGAGCCGGAGTCGGTGGAACTGGCTCAGCCCTGCGTGGGCAAGCTCCGCATCCGGGTTTGGGGAACATCACCCTGCATTGCATCTCCAGGACATGGGTGATCTGGGGAAGGCTCAAAGCTGTTTACGCTGTGTTAAGGTTTCCTTTCAGGAGGGAAGTTACTAAACAGCCTTTCAGGTGGCTAAGAAACGCCCCATCCCAGGAGCTGTTTTGGGGATGGTTGATGGCTTCCCACTCCATTTTGGATGCCTACATTAGGGCAAGAGGGCTCACGCCCCACGTCTTTTCCCATTATAGCCTGGACAACCAGTCCAGGGCACACATCTTCCCTGCACAGACATCCACATGCTGAAGTGGCTGAGAACAAACGCAGTTAAGGCACATTTAAGCAGGGCACAATTGCACAATACAGAACTAAATTTTACCATTGCCCTACAGAGACTGTGGCTACAAGGGCAACAGCCTGAACCTGGAGTCAGGAGCGTACCTGATCAAGGTATGTAGCAGGAGTGCTAATTTGACATGCTTAATTGGAGGAGAGCAGAGGCATCCCAGTGCCCAGGCATCAGGGATGACAACAGACACACCCCTCCTGTAACTCCACAGGTTCTAACCCAGGGATTTATTACCCCACATCCACTGGGTGCTCCCTCTTCACCTTAGGGACCAGTAGTCCCCAAACCACTCTGGTTCAGAGATGTCCCTGGGATCTCCTACCTCAATCAGCTCAGTAGCCTTACTCTCTTCTTCTTTTTGGTGCTGGGGACACTTTTGCTTTGTAACCCCTTAGCAGCCTCATCCAGCAAGGCTTTTGGTAGCTGTCACAAGTCACCTTTGTTTCCCACCACCTGGACACCACTCTTCAGCAGCCACCACACACCCTGGGGGAATCTCTCACTTAGCCAAGATGTCCCAAACCCACCCTTCTGTCAAACTGAAGCTTGGATACAACACACACACACAAAAAATCCACAAAACAGCCTCATTTTAAGAAAACAGCCACTAATTTGCAGAGAAATCAGTCATGTTTCCAAAGCAACAGTCCACATGCATGGCCCAGCAAAACAACTCCCCCAACATCCAGACAACCCCTCAACCACCCCACTGAGCCCAAACCTGGATACATCTCAACCTCTGGTTTCCCCCAGCCCCGGCATTTGGGTCCACACTCACATAAAGGCTGATGTAGCTCCCAGTGAGCTGCAGCTGGGGAAGGGAGCACCAGCTGAGGAGAGGGACACGGGTTATTTATGTTTCCTGCAAACCAGTTTGTCTGTCAGAGGACCTGAAATACGACTGCAGTCAGAAGTTATTACCCGAGCTGCCCTTCTCCCTCTGCAGCTCCCAGGCCACGATGCTACTGCTTAATAGCCATACGGGAGCTGCCTGCTCTCCATACGGCACCCTGCACTGACTGCTCAGGCTCAGCTCTGGAAGGACAGCCCTTCTGCCCAATTTCCACACTCCTCCCTGCAGCCATCGCAGCTCCAGGTCCACCACCATTGATGGTTTGTGCCTGTGTAGGGATTTGTACCCACTGATGCAGGAGGATTAATGCTACCGGGAGGTTACTGTTCATGTAGACTCATGAGTATACCCTGAAAGCACCCATGGGTGCAACCATCAGCCTGGCAGTGAGAGCAGCATCCCAGAACAGCCATCCTGAATGCACCTGGCCATGGTCTTCTCTTTGTGGATCCTCCTCCATCCCTGCTACTCAGTCACATCTCTCACCCGACAGAACTCCCAAACTCCCTCTCCTGCCCATCCTCTGTCATAACAGACCTCCAAAATCTGATAAATCCCCTCAAAATGAGAGCTAAAGCCACAGATTTTCTCCATCATCACCATCTCCACCAATAACCTTGGTGGCCATCATCACACTGCACCTTTGCCTTGCAGAGACAGACTCTCCCCACATCCCTTCTTCCCAAGCACAAGCAGCCACATCCATCCCATCTGCTCACCGAGGTATTTCTCTCTCTACGGGCAGGAGAGTTTACCTGTGACTCCTGCCTGTCCTTCTCCCTCTCCAGATGTGCCAGCAAGGAGCAGCTATTACTCAGAAGAGGCAGATAAAGGGAGAAGCCACCACAGGGAGGTGGCCCTCAGACAGGATGTTTAGAGCTGAACATCCTGCGGGCCAGTTCAAGGCACGCTGAGTCAACCAGCTTTCACAACCTGGGACACCTCGTGTCTGCTATTAAGAAAGAAAAAAAAGAAGAAAAGAAAAAAGAAAAGAAAAGCCTCCCAGAGTTCACCACAAAAATGAGGATGAGCGGCCAATCCCCATTCCCATGGCAACCATGTATATTTAGTTATTATGGGGCTTTAGGTTTTTTAGGTTTTTTTATATTTAGTTATTATTGGGGTTTTGGATGACTGGGGAAGGACCCAAGAAGAGCCAATGCTGCGGCATCACCTGACATGGCCGAGCTCTGCTGGAAGGGCTCTGAAATCTCTAAATTGGGCTGCCAGGTACATGATAACCATTTTAGGGGGATGTCTAGTCTTATAAAAGGTGCCTGTAGGCGGGAGATTTTTGGGCCAGGAGCTCGCAATCCATAGCAGAGCCCTTGTGAGCTCCATCTCCCAGCCCACAGCAGCCAAGAGGAGGGGGATGGTGGCCCTCTCTCCCCTAAAAACACAGGTTGACAGGACACAGCAGCCCATTTCCACTCCTATTCACCTGTCCGATACTCAATGCTGCCCTGCACAAAGCACTCCCAGACACGAGCCACTCATCACATCGCCGATGGCTGCACGCCGAGCCTTAGCACCTCACCAGATGTGTAGATGAGCAACACAAGTGCCTCAAGGTAGCCAAATACCACGGGGTCATCCTGGTGTCCCCACTTCACTCCAAAGCGCCACGTTGATGGTGCTAAAACACCCTCAGGAGCACTGCCCAAGCCTCTGACCACCTGAGGGCCACTAACAACCACTCCCTGCATTCCCAGCATGGTTTTTCCCCAGGTTGCAACCACACACACATAACTCCTTGTGCCACCAAAACCACCCCAAACATGGCCGCAGGACGAGCCATGCCCAGCCCTTCCAAGAGCCATACACATGAGCCAGGCCCCCAGGAAGGCCCCAAGGCTGGAAGAGCATGGAAGCAAAGCAGCCTGCACAGCCCTCCTCAGGGTGATGGGCTCTTCTCCAGCACAGCCATAAGAGTCATCAAGCCATAGCAAGGAGCTCTTCTTACCTCCATTATCCTCATACCAGCAGTAGGAAGTGGAGGGAAGGAGGGAGGAAGGAAGGAAAACAAGAAGCTGGCCATGTTGCTTGTTACACCCATTGCTGCTCACCTCCAAGACACCTTGCAGAGGGCTGAGCACATACACCAAAGGATCCTGTCATACCAGGACAGCCCACAAGCAGGAAAGGGGCTTCCACAAACACACACAGCTTCACCCAAGCTTCAGGAGCTTGCTAAGCCCAAGCACAGAGGTAAACACAATCTCCATAGGAGCTCTTCCTTACAGACCTACCCCTAAAAATAATACAGAAAATTGAATCATGGTTTGGGGTGGACCACCCAGCCCTACCCCCCTCTGCTGGGCGGGGACACCTCCCACCAGACCAAGTGGCTCCAAGCTCAATCCAACCTGGCCTTGAACCCCTCCAGGGATGGGGCAGCCACAGCTTCTCGGAGCAACCTGGGCCAGGGTCTCACGACCTTCACACCAAAGAAGTTCTTCCCCACATCTCAGCTCCATCTCTCTTCTTTCAGGGTCAAACCCTTCCCCCTCATCGTAGGGCTCCCCTCCCCGATCCAGAGTCCCTCCCCAGCTTTTCTGGAGTCCAGTTCTGGACTGGAAGGGGCTCTGAGGTCTCCCCAGAGCCTTCTCTTCTCCGGGTTGAACCCCCACAACTCTCTCAGCCTGTTCTTCCAGCAGAGGGGCTCCAGCCCTCCCAGTATCTCAGAGCTAAGCACAGCACTCCTGGTGCAATCTCCCCAGAGTGGAGCAGATGGGGAGAATTCCCCACTCCTTGCCTTGCTCTGCTGATCACACTTCTTTTGACAGAACCTGAGATGCAGGGGTCTTTCTGGGATGCCAGCACACGTTACTGGCTCATTTTGAGCTTCTTATCCACCCCCAAGCTTCTTATCCAACACCCCCAAGTCCTTCTCCTCAGGGCTGCTCTCAATCCATCCTCCCCCAGCCTGTATTTGTGCCTGGAAATACCTTTCTGGTGGGAAAAAGATCAGCAGCGCTCTCAGGGTCCTCTTCTGCAACTTGATTTTCCTTTTCTGCAACCACCCACTGGACAAACCGTTACCCCAAAGGGCAGCTCAGCACAAAACTGCTCCCCAGGCAAGACAAGCCAAGTCCAGTCCTAGGAAAAAGTGGGGAGAAGGCAGAGCTGGGAGGGCAGCAGGTGGAAGGAGAGAGGAGGGAATGAAGCCCAGCTGAAACCCATCTGCTCCAAGGCCAAAGGTTCTTTCTCCATGGGGCTTAAGGGGCCACAAGGAATAAAGCACATCGAGAAAGGTTTCTATGAAAAGGGAAACTGTAATAAAGTACTTGCCAGGCAGATAGCAAGAAAAGTTCTACAAAATGGATGAAACGTATGAAGAGTGGCATGAAATGGGTGAGGAAAGGGCATTTCCAGCCTTTCAAGCCATCCCCACAATGAAAATGAGGATGAAACTGACAAGGGGTTGGGAACCACAGCCCCATGAGGGGAGATCACCCCTCCCCAAAATCACAGAGGGTCACTCACACCCCATGCATGCTAAAATGCAGCTCCATTGCTGTCCCTGAGCTGCAAACCACTGATGCGTGGAGGAATATTATGGGATTGTACCAGCAATCCCCTCCTGCCCTCCTCCTCTTCCCAGGGAGGCAGATCTCTGTCTGACACCCCCTCCTTCCCCCAGCCTCTCCAGCTAAACCCTGAACTGAATTGGATTTTTTTTTTTAAATCTATTTTTTTTCCCTTTGTTTTCCTTCTTTTTCTTTTTCTCTCAGCTGTAACTGCAACATCCTCTCCCCAAAGGTTCATCCTCAGCCCCGGCGCTAATGAAAAAATGTGATAATGTTTGCCTGCTTCCTGGGGGTGGGTGGGAGGCACAATCTAATTAAAGGTTTGCCAGCAGCTCGAGTGCTGCAGATGGATGGTTCTTCAGGAAGTGCAAAGTAGTATTATTATTATGATGAATGCTAACACCGACTTTCATAAACAGGCAACAGAGGAGGTGAGGCAGGTGGTACAAGCACAGGCAGGGCTTGTTCTGCTGCCTACATCCTCATTTCAGCCTTATATAAACGTGGCCCCGAAGGGTGGCAGCGGCAGATTCTATCTCTGCCCAAGGAATGAGCAGCTCATGGCTGGGCTCTTGGCGAAGGGCTTGTCCCTGAAGCTGGAGGAAGAGGGTTTGGCTGGTTTTGGGGGTGGGAAGTTGGCCAGGTTCCTTCAATAAAGGAGGTGAGATATATATCACCTTTGAGATGTTCAGCAGCTTCTTCCTGCCTCAGATGGGCAGGTCACTGATTCCAGGACCTCCCCTTCCCCTTGAATGACAGCATTCAGTGACATCAGGATGCAGTTCCACAAGGCAAAACACACACCCGAGGCATCTCCCAGGGCAGCGCAGCCCTTTGGAAACCAGCTGTGGATATGGCTGCAAATATGTCCCCAGTCTCCACCAGCTGCATGACCAGGGGGTCCACTACAAAGACATGGGCTGATAATTCAATTTATATTGTGAGAAACACAATTCAGGCCTCCTGGTTGATACTAAAGTTGCCATAAAATTTAGGACTGTACCAGTATTTCTATCACACCAGAAATAAACAGGAGGATGGCTTGGGATTGCATCTCTCTATAATAAACCATCTCTACTCCAAATACCACACATCCTGCAACCTTCACGCCCTTGTTTGGGTACCGAGGCTATTTACAAACTTGTGGGGTGGGTTTTTAAGATAAACCAAAAATCCCTAATTCTCATCCAGAAATGAACACCACCCGTATTTTCTTACTTCATCGCAGGCTGGGTCTCTCCTCCTTCGCTGACCTTCATACCTTCGGAAAGAGCATGCTCCCGAGTTGGAAAACAAATTAGCAAGCACTGTGCTGACAGTCCCGGGAAGTTTGTAGGAGCGGGGAGTTAATGAGGCGGACACAAACTATTCCAGACACCGAGTGCTACGGAGGGGAAAAGCATTTTGTGGTCACACAGTGACAAGGGACAAAGAAAACCTGGGGGTGAAAGGAGCCAGCGATTCGGTTAAGAGCAGCGCAGGGAGACGGGGAGGATTCAACCAACCCTCATCCCGCCTTCTAAAAGCAATGGGGGGTTTTAAAATACAAACCCAGGTCGGCTCTAACCTGCCTGCCCTGGGATGGCAATGACCCCCGACTTTCGTGGACAGCAAGGAGGAGGGTGGCTGCAAGGTGACTGCGACCTCAGCCAGCCCGCAGGGGGGGTGGTTCCTGCATGTCCAGCGCCAGCTTCTCCACCCGGTTGCTGCCCTCGTGTGGCTATTTCATGGGCATAGGGATGTGCCGGCTGTTTTCTAAAGGAAAATATTCCAGAGCCGCCCAGAAACGCTTCAGAGCACCCACGAAGCTCGGGTTGGGTCCTGCAGCACTGCAGGTAACTCTTCTCTGTGCGTTTGGAGGGGGCAGCCTCTTCCCCTCGCCCCAGCCCCGCCTCTCCCCGCAGCGGCGGGAGGAATTCCTGCAGTGGGATAAAACTCTCCCACTCAACAGGAAAAGCAAAACAAGCGTTTGCAAAATGCCAGTCTGTGTTCCGGGAGAACGGTTCACAAGACTTCATTGGGTGGCATTTATCCGATGGATTTACAAAGCCGCATTGCTCCGCTGCTTTAAATCACCGCTCACCGAGGTTGTTTGCCCCTCCTGCCACCCAGCCCTGCAAAATGCACCGCCCCAGCGGCAGAAAGACAGGAACGCTGGCGCTCAGGGAAAGCTAGTTAATCTTTAACAGCACCGTTGTAATAAGCAAGAAAATCCAGGCTGTGGCCCCCCCTCAGCCTCCAACAAGCTCTTTGCCCAAGGGGAAGGGGTGTTAAAAGATGAGCTTTGCCTTCCCCAGGTCACAAACACAGTCGCAAAAGCTCGAACTTGCCCGTTTTCTGTTCAGGCAGGAATGTGGGCACAAAAATCGGCTGCCAGCCATTCCCCTCCCTGTCACCCAGCAGCGGGAAGGCTCTAGAGCCGATCATCCCTCCAGCCCCAGGCACCAAGACACAAAGGGTTACAATGCAGCTTGTGCTGGTGTTCCTTTTATTTTTATTTACTTATTTAAATCCTGCTACTCACAACTGGCACATTTCCGTCCTATCTAGGAGGAGACCTTTCCAGTCACTTTTTTTGCAAGACATTAGCTAGCACAGGCAGACCAAAACCAACACGTTGTGCCTGTTTCATCTCACTTTCCAAGATGAGGGGTTTATTTTCGATGGAAAACTGGGGTGTTTTACGAATCCCTGCTGCCTAGCCTTGTATCTTACAGCCCCTCAGGCTTTACAGGTCTGAGGGGTGGATTTGTCTAAGCTATTATTACGCACTCTATAATTTATCACGCTTAAATTTAAGGATATCAGCTCAGTGAGGATTTTTATTTCACATTTATTCGCTCTTTCAGCTCTCAAGGGAACAGGAAAACTATTAACACCCCCCCCTCTTTAGTTCAAAGCTTCTGTAATAAAATCTGCATCGTGCACAATCAAGTCTTGGTGTTGCAAATTTGACATAATCTTGTGTTTAACACTCTTTTACTCTTCCTTCTTGGGAGGATGCCTTGGTCCGGAGGTGCACGACCTCAGCCTGGAGGTTTCCCTGACACCAATCACTGCAGGTCAAAGCCCCCTGGTGCTTGGAAAAGTCAGCTGACCAAAGGATGCTCTCCATTGCTATGGAAACATGCCTGAGAACCCATCGGATTAAGCGATCTCATCCTTTTTGAATTTCTGCACTTAATTTCGGTACTAAAAATCACTGCGAACGGTGCTCGTCTCGGAGATGGCGATACTCGGGAATGGATGGAGAGCAGCTGCCACCCATGAGCTCAGCGTGCTTCAGTGGTGGTACTTCTCTTTGCTTTTCCAAAATATAAATATTTCATTAGATTTCAATTTTATTTTTTTTTCCTAGAAAATGAATTCTTCAGGTGTTTGGAGAAGGAGATTGTACCCTCTTCACTCTTCATCGGACCCGTTCAGAAAAGCCGCTTGGGAGCTCGTGTCACACTTTTGCTGCCGGACTCCCAGATTGATGTAGGGTTCCCCGCTGCCTCTCCTGCATCTCTGGATGCACCTGGAACACACAAGTGATAAATCACCATTAGCAAAAAACCCCAAACTTGTCCCCTCACCAGGCTGTTCCAGGTAGCAAAACACATTTGTAAGGAGGATGAGAAACTATTTTAGAGGTCCTAAAATGCTGCTTGGGGTGTGTGTATGGGGGGAAGACTGGGAGATTTTAATCTGTATAAAGTCTATTTGCTTGCACAGACTGGCCTATCCCTCCTGTAGCCCATGTAGCATCCCTTAAAGAGTCATAGAATTGTCTAGGTTGGAAGGGACCTTTAAGATTGTCAAGGCCAGCCGTCACCCCAACACTGCCCAAAGCCACCACTAAACCATCATCCTTGCCCCAACATCTACCCCTCTTTTATATACCTCCAGGGATGGTGACTCCACCACTTCCCTGGGCAGCCTGTTCCAAGGCTTGATAACCCTTTCGGGATTATCCCAATATCCAATCTAAACATCCCCCGGGCCAGAGGCTCGTAGGTTGTATGAGCACCCCTGAAAGTGGGTTTATGTCCCCTTCCCACCCCCTGGGAAAAGCCATGCCTGGGACTGGCAACTTCATGGCCATCAGACAGCAATGGTGTGCCTTCAATAACTCAGTGACTGTTGACCACTACGAAATCCTTGCAAGGGAGGGGACAAAGTGTCAGGGGCTCCTGGTAATGCTTTGTTTTCTCTATCAAATTAAAGTTTGACTTCCAGTACCTGGTGTAGAGGAAAAAAAGCCGCATGACTTCCGGGAGCAGCTTCGGGGGCTCAATTATTTGACTCCTCCGTGTTTAATGCTCTCATTGACACTATTTTGCATTCTGTGCAGTCAACAAAAAACACGTGCAGTTGTCACTGTGCCCTAAAACTTGCATCCACCAGGGGCTGCTTATTCAGCTGTGACTTTGTACTCCAGCAGAACATCTGCATCTTACTCCAGCCATCCCCATCCCTGTTTGCCCACCCTGATCCTACCCAAATCTTCCCCCAGCCATACCAGTAAGCAAGAGTGTAGTTTACAGCCAGGACGGCCACGGCAGCTGCCCAGTGCCAGAAGAAGCACATGGTGAGGAACATGATGTTGCTGTGGTCCTCCTCATTCCACATCGGACCTCCCCATGGCCGGAACAGCACTACCCCGATCTGGGTAGAAGAAGAAATTTATTACTTTGGGGGGAAAAAGAATAAAAATCAATGTACTGAAGGCCTCTAGCACCCTCTGTCCACCTTTGTTATCACTATGATCCAACTGGTGACTGAGGGGCTCAAAGCCTTAACCAGGAGAGTGGTTTTTGCTGTGACAGCACTGAGCTCATTGAAGTCCAGCCTGGCAATGCGAAGCCCCACAAAGCATGTCTGTGCCTGCCATCTCTCTTTTTCTGTACAACCCCCCCCCCCAATTTGTCCCTCTGCATTGCAGACTTGTAGCCATCCTATAAAAGCTCCAAATGTTGTATTTTGCAAGCCCAGCACAGTTTTTAATTTGTGAATTGGAGTTCACGCAGCAGCCCTGGGGCTGAGAAAGAGGAGGGGAACTGGCATTCCTTGTCAGCAGCCTGGTTTGGGCAGTGGTTATCTCCAACTGATTCTTTTGCTTCTTCAATGACTACCAAAGCCAGCAGCTGACAGTGTTTTTACTCAGCCATTTTATTGCTTGGCGGGGTTTGCATCTCCCCACTAAACCAGAGGGAGTGCTGCAGGGTGCATTAGGCACATTAAGCAATTAGCACGTCGTCGTTAGATACTGCATGATGTTGCTTGCTCACTTTGAGTGCTCGCTTTTGCTGTTGGCCCCCTCCCCACCTCCCACCCCAAGAGAAGCAACAAGCCAAGACAAACAGCTATTTCAGCAGGAGCGGTCATCAGAGATGACCTGTGATGAGTGAATTTTCATTCTGGGTTATGATTTATTTATGAAGTGAGCCAGCCAAAATTATCCTTCAGAGATGTGTGATTGATATGGGATGTACGGCTGCTTCTCCTCCTTTCCCTTTGCTTTCCTACGTTGGTGCTCTGCTCTGCAAGAGGAGGAAGGACTGACCTGCCAGAACCACGTTCCCTGGACAATGGTGACACCAGCTCTGAACATCTCCAGGATAATGTTGTCACGGAGGAAGACCTCCAGCATGATGCTACAGGCCCCTGCAAAGATGGCGATGAGCAGCAGGGAATGGATATGCTGATCCAGCATGGGGCGGTGAAGGACATGGTAATAAAAGAGGCAACCTGCCAAAAATACATACCACGTTTTAACAACACCAACCATGACCACAGAGCCCTGGTAGAGAGAATCACCCGCCCAGCTGGTGAATTGAGGCAGGTCATCATGAAAACAGGGGACTCCACATAGAACTATAGAATCACAGAGTGGTTCAGGATGGAAGGGACCTTAAAAATCACCTCCTTGCCCCGGGCAGGGATGCCTTCACCAGACCACGTTGCTCAAAGCCCCATCCAACCTGGCCTTGAACATCTCCAGGAATAAGGTAGCCACAGCTTCTCTGGGCAAACTGGGCAACCTATCACCAACCTCAGAGTGAAAAAATTCTTCCTGAGATCTAATCTCAATCTCCTCTCTTCCAGTTTGAAGCCATTACCCCTCATCCTATTCTCTACATACCCTTTTAAATAGTCCCTCTTCAGCTTTTTTGTAGGCCCCCTTTAGATGCTGGAGGGCCACTATAAGGTTCTCCTTAGAGCTTTCTCTCAGGTCTCCCACCAACCTGGAGGGATGAGGTGCCCAGCCTTGGAGCAGGAAGATCTGAGCAAGACAGAGACCAGAAGGGTGGTTTTCTTCCCCTGTTGATGCTGTCACCTCTTCAGATCACCTTCCCCTCCCAGTTAGGCTCCTGCTGTGTCCTGCTTTCCTATCACTAAACTTCACCATTTTCTTAGGAGCTGAAGATGATACATTTCCTTTTCTTACATGCCAAACTGTGCCTGTTGCCCTGCCCCTGCTGCTGTTTCAAAAACCTCAGGAATTAGCAAAAGGAAAATAACAAGAGATATGCCTTCATCAAAGGGGTTTTCTGTATAAGGAGGACCTTCATTTCCTATTGTCTTTTCCCTCAGTGATCCAAGAGGGATCTGAAATCCTGGCTGATGACTCGCAAGACAGCCTGAAGCCAAAATGATATTCATGATGTGCTGAAGTCACTCGATTTTGCCACGTGCAAGGCAAGCAGATGAGGATGACAGTGCCTGCAGTGCAATTAATGGCTCTCAGGGGAGAACACGGGGCATGCAAACAGCTCTGTAGATGTAAGATAAATGCAGCATCCACCAGCCATTTATCATAACGAGGAAACTCAGCCTGCTGCTTTCTACCACTGTCACCCCAGAAGTCCCAAATCGGGACCTATTGATGCCTGTATTTCCCATGTTGATACAGACTGCCCTAAGGTAATATATCACCTACAACATGTCCTACCTTCAGGGGTGGTCAGAGCAATATCTCAGTTTGACAAATGTTGGTCCCTCCCTGACTCACCCTCCAATATCCCTCCCTGAATTAGGTGCCACCTTCTACCCACCTTCAACGAACACGGCCATGGAGAGCATCAGGCGGTCCAGGCCCTGCGGCACCACGCGGGAGATGTAGGTAAAGACATCCACCACCCCGGAAAGGCCGTAGAAGAGGTACATGGTGGTGTGCTGCCAGTTCATCAGCTTCACCCAGTCATGGTTCTCCCCACTGTAGAGATACATGTGCGGACCATCCGGGACGAACTGCTCTGCCAGCATCCCTGCACGGCACATGCAATAGCACCCTGTTTCTGATAATTCACACACAATGATGGTTGATGCTACTCATTGCTGGGCAGGGGCGGGTTCTGAAGCCAGAGCTGATGGTTTTGAGTTAGACAGAAAGGACTGAATATAAAAATCTCATGTTAATGGTAGCTCTGCATTGGGAAGGGCTATAAGACTTGGCCTTTTGCAACAAACGCTCTTACAGATCCAGACAAGATGAACATCAAAGATACATCCTTGCATGTCAGGACTGGTTTCTCTGGAGTAAGGGCTCCAGTACAGCCATTGCTACAGCCTGTGAACTAGTAAAATATAAGCCTTACCTATTAGAGCAAAGATGATTTTGATTCCCCCTTCGATGGCATCCACACGCTGGAAACAATAAGTCCTGTGAGATTTCTTATTTGCTTTCTGGCTGAGATGCTGCAGTGGGTATTTCACAGACCACCAGAGCCCAAAGAGCAGGAAGAAGCTGCCTGGAAGTGCATGACCCTTGAAGTTCGCCATCCTGACAATGTCCTTCGGCTACAAGGGAAAGAAAAACAACGTCATTATAAAACTTAAACCAGCTATTTGACATAACACTGAGAGAAAAAATGGGCTTTCCCTTTCAGAGAGGACTGGAAAAGGCTTGACCAGGAACATGGGAACAGGAAGGAGCACTGGGGAACTCTCCAAGAGTGAGAGGCAGGACCTCTCTGAAGGTCCTGGCCCCAAGAATAGGCAACATCCAGAAAAGCCAGAGCTCAGACTAGTTTAGTGAAGGCCCCATGTCTGCTGCAATCTCTGACACATGCCAGTTTGTACTTTGCATCACCTGGGATCCCTCCCAACTCCTGCTTTTCATACCCCTCTGCAGGTACCAGTGAGAGCATCTGCTGAAGACCAGGGCAAGGTGGGCTTTTAGGGACCACGAAGGAGAGAAAAGAGTAAGGTCTAGGGGCAGACATCAGTGGGTTTCTTTAGCTCCTTGAAGCCACAGAAGTGATGTGCTATATCCAAACATTTTTTAAATTCCCAGAATTTTTTTCAGCCTGTAGAGGGGACAGAAAAAAACCCAAACCCATGCCACATCCATTTTGCAAAGCCAAAGCATTTTGTTAAAAACTTAGCTTCAAAAAATACCCTAGAAGCTGCTGGAAACAAAACATTTTGATTCTGAGCAAAGAAACCAACTCACTCCCAACCAACCATCACCACCTCCTCCCATCATTTCTTCCCTCTCTGGAGCATCACTAAGCTGGGATTTGCACTGCACAGAGCACAGGGATCCCAGCCGAGCCTTTGGAGTCTCCGTGCCCGAGCGCACACAAATGCACTGTTTGTAGGAGAGCTGGGGGGACCTGTTTCCTAGGAGAATTACAGCAATTAAAACCCAGCCAGCTCCTGTTTGCCATTTGCTGGTTTGCCTAATTAGGTGGAGATGCGATTATCTCTTTGATGTGGGCCCAAGCATATGTTCGGGGGCCTGCCTTGGCACCATTGCGGGTTGGTTGTGTCAGGCTGGTCAATTAGGATTTTTTTATTAATTGATAGTGAAGGTTGTGCTGCCAGCACCCAGGACTTCCTTCTCTATTTATTAATCCTCATTTCCATGCCAAGCTGGGCAGAAATCAGCTCTCTGGTGGCACAGATGCCATCCATCCATCCATCCATATAGCAAGGGGCTGCAGAGTTTGGTGCTGGACCTGACCTCCCCATCACAGATTCCCACCACCCCATTATCCTTAAACCACCTTTTGAGACTGCATTTTGGGCTTTGGCCCCCACTGTCTGGGAATATAAACAAACAAACAACAAAAAAGAAGCTCTTAGTCTGCTGTTGCCTGCCTTCTGCATAAAGGATAACTTGGGCATGAGGTTGAACTCATTGCTGCCAGCCTTTGAGAGGGGAGAGCAGCTGCTTTGGCTTCATAAATATCTGATTTCAGGTCAGTTTGTTCTGGTGACACCTCGTTTTGCCCTGTTAAGCCCATGCCCCTGGAGCTTGTCTGGGGGCAGATACTATCTCCCAAGAGGCAGGAAAATCCACTGGGTGAGATCAGCCCCATCACCGACCCGCCCCATTTCAGCTGGTTTAACCAAACCTGGTTTGATCCAACACCTGGAGATAAGCAAACATTACCTCCTCCTGCAAACAGCACCCTGGGGCACGCAGTTACACAGCTGATATCCTTTCAAATTTAGGAGAAGATTTAACCCCAGGGTGGAAAAACCATGCATGGGAGTATTATTTTATGACCCCCCCAAAAAAATATGACTGGTGAGCAGCTTTGCAGGCAGGTGTTATCAGCACTGCAAGGCTCTGCCTTATTTCGTGACTCAAAAGGAGAGATTTGTTGACAGTGGGAGTAGTTAAACACAAAATCAAAGCAAGAGGCTGTTTACCAGCAACGGCAGCACAGTCCAGTGGGTTAATACAATGGTCATTTTAGTCCTTTGAAAAAGACAACCAGGGAATAAGAGTATCCATCTGTATCCCTGTGGTTTAAGGGAGCAGCACACCTGAGCCAGGAAAGTGGCTGAGAAATCTGTATTTTTTGGGGCAAGCAGAGAATGCTGTCACATACAGGACACAGGATAATATCAGGATAATGACTGAAAGCAGAACTAAACCCATACCAGAATACCATGACGAGAGGTACTGCAGCCATATCATGCCATATCAATGCTGTAATTGTAACACCACCACAGCAATATATAGCCAAATACATAACCTCTTTAACTGGCTATTTTAAAGGCAGATATTTAATGGGACCTCATGGTTTCCCACACGAAATCACCAGAGTCCAAACAGGATACACTGACCAAGCAAGGAAAATTAAAGGTCACCTTGAATAGAGTCCAGCAGCCAGTACATCCCACCTTGCAGGGTGTACATGTGCTGTGGTGAGCTCTGCAGGGCGACAAGGACTGGTTTGGGGTTCTTGCCACCTGTACCCACCTGATCCCTCACCTGCAGGAAGTGGGGGCAGCTTATCTGGGATTGTGTCACCGGGCAAACTATTTCCCCTTCTTCTCTTCCTCCTCTGAAAACATGGAAAAGGTGAGAACAGAGGGAAAAAGAAAAAAATAAACAAACAAAAGCAATACCAAACCAATTTGTTTTCAACTGTGAGCACTCTGGAGCAACAGCCAAATGGCTCTTGTTTATCCCTACGGCTCCAGATGCAGCCAGACTTTGCCTGCAGTCACTGGGGAACAGAAAGAAGCTGAAGGTCCAGCTGATGTTGGGGTTGGCACCGACAACCACCACTCCAGGGCATCCCCACAGGGCCTGACTTTGCCCCATTCCCTTGCCGTCGAACCTGCACGTTCAACAACGCAACCACATAATGAATTGTAATTAATGCACTTTGCCCCCCGTTTATTACAATGGTGTGTGCTGTGCCAGCTTAATGATTTACTGTTTCATCTGCTCTTACCACCTCCCAAAAGAGCTGGTTGTCTCTTGCTTTATGGCTAATGCATCCAAACTCCTGGGGAGGCTGTCACCCCCTCATCTCGCCCACCTCTGGCAGCCCAGGATAATCTCTTCTCACCCCAAACCCTGGATTATTTGGGTTTTCCAAAGGTCCTGTTTGCTTTATCAAGTGGGTTTTTTGCAAAGGTCTTATTAGTGCATTGCTAAAGGCTCAGTCAGGGCATCACTACCATTTTCCCCAGCTTGGAAATTACAGTCTAAAGTTCTCCAGTGGCAACAGCTCGTAGCTGTCACCCCGCAATTAAGTTTGCCCTTAGAACTCTGTGAATCAGGCAGTTCAAACACACCAGAGTTGGTATGCTCACCATGGGACCTGCTGCCTGGCTCTTGGAGCATCTGAGGGTGACAGAGAAGGTCCCCAGGGAAAGGCTGACACAGTGGGGAAATGTCTTGGCTTGTGAGCTGGGGCTGAGCTGGGAACGCCACTGAGGTGTGTGTCTAGAAATAATGAAGTTATTTCCAAGCCTCTCAAGGTGGTTTGGGTCTCCTCCTGCTGAATCTGAGACTGTAGGAGGACAGCATAAACCCAAACCAACAGGCCGGGAGCAGATGAGGAACCTTGGCCATAAAGCATCCTCCACCAGCCCATTTCCTACACCCTCTGCTCTCTGTGCCCATCTCCCAGTACAACACAACCCCACAGCCAAAAGCCTCTGCCCAGGGGAAAATCACAGAATGGTTTGGGTTGGAAAGGACCTTAACAGATGATCCAGTCCTATTCCCTGCCCTGGACAGGGTCACCTCCCACCAGATCAGGTGGACAGAATGGACCTGGCCTTGAACCCCTCCAGGGATGGGGCAGCCACAGCTTCTCGGGGCAACCTGGGCTGGGGTCTCACCACTCTCACACCAAAGAAGTTCTTCCCCACGTCTCAGCTGCATCTCCCCTCTTTCAGGGTGGATTGACCTTCCCCCTCATCCTCTGGCTCCCCTCCCTGATCAAGAGTCCCTCCCCAGCTTTCCTGGAGCCCCTTGAGGGACTGGAAGGGGCTTGAGGGTCTCCTCAGAGCCTTCTCTTCTCCAGGCTGAATCCCTCGAACTCTCTCAGCCTGTTCTCCCAGCAGAGGGACTCCAGCCCTCCCAGCATCTCTGTGACCTCCTCTGGCCCCACTCCAACAGATCCAAAAGTCCTTCAATGTGACTGAAGAAGAAGACTGTGAGGTGAGATAACCCCCCTGAGGACAGGAAGATGGCAAAAGAGACACCCAAGAGATGTCAGCAGAGGCATCACCTACAAGTACCATCTCTCCTGCTGCTGCTGCCTCACTCCATTACCAGCATTGTCTTATTTATCTGCAGAGGCACGTCTAATCGTAGCAGCACTTCCATTAGCTCCCCAAGGAGCCAGATCCCTAATGCATTAATGTCAGACTAAAACCCCACTCTGAACTATTTCATACCATTATCCTCAGTTTTTTTCTATCTCTGCCTCCATCTGCACTGGGGAGTGTTTCTGGTGGCACCAAGCAATCATGTTATTTGTTGTTAATACTCGTGAGCCTGACCGCATCTGCCAGCCCAGGAAAGCAAATTCTCTGCCTCTAGAGGATCCTTGGGGGCTTTAGCCTTAGGGTAAAAATTATCCTCATCACTGGAACGTATTAGGCTCAATTGCCAGGCAATATCTGAAGGACCATCAGGTGCTGCAGACACAGGAGATGTCTGAAAAACAAAGCCCTGCTGCGATGGGGAAAATTCAAGGCAGATGTTCAAACTGGGATGAAAATGTCACACTGAGGATACCAGACCTGAGATCTGTTTGATAGACACAAAGGGCCCACCTGGAACGAGGTGCCGGGGGAGGGAGAAACCCAAGTGCTGGCAATGACATCGGTCTCTGCTTTGGACTTTCCATCCCCACGCCTGTGCCAAGCCCAAATCATCAGGGAAGCAGCACAAAGCAGCTCCAAGTTACAGCCCAGCAGAGAAAGCTGAGAAATAAAACTAATTAGCCAAAGCCTTCTTAATTACAGGGTCTCAAAGTGGGCGCTTCATCATCCTTTTGCTTCTCTTTATGACCCACATTTGTTTACTTGTGGTTTTAAGGCAACAAGGCCTGACTTTAAAAAGGATCTGTTTGGGGGAAACATGCGTTACCATCTTAAAAGCTATTTTTCTTTGCCTCTGCATGATGCTGAAGAGATTAAAGTGCTTTCTGGAGGTGGTGGTTGCCATGGGACTCGGGGAGCCGAGGTCGGTGCCTCCCCAGCTCTGTGATGGGTGGTGATGGAATAGCCTTGACTTTGCCAACCCCTGTTTCTTACAACACAGTGACTCAAAACCAGCGCTGCCGCCATCAGCCATGCCAGAAAAATCCATATTTTCTGAAGACAAGACGATTGTTTGGCCTAAAATTGGCCCGAATTGCCCCACAGGCTAAGCCCTCCTCTCTGCTGCCTCCTTCAAGCATCCTTCAAGGAAAATTCTCCAAGATGAGCTACTAAGGAAAAAATTTCCAGGGCAATATATCCCAGATATATCCAATTATTCACCCTAAGCCCATAAAACCAAGCCAGTTGAGTCCCGTGGTTTATTAAATACCTGTGGCTGCCAAACACAAGCAGTCGCACCCTGCACTGCAAAAGCATTACTGGTTTTGGTTTTGGTTTTTTTTAACACCAAGCTGGTAAGAAGGAGGAAGAAACCCTTCCCCAGCTGCGTACTGCTAAGGGAGGCACCATCCCTCTGGCAGGGCAGTCCCCTGGAGACCAGTTTTCCTCCTAATCCACATGCTTTTGGGCACTGAAAGAGTCATTTTCTGGGCAATTCTGCAGGGAGAGGAGGAGTTTCTGGTTCAGCACAGGCAGCATCGATTTTGGTCTAGGTGTTTAAGGCAGAGCTTTTGCAGTTAACTTGGCTGGGGGAGCAGAGCAGGGAGAAAGAATGCTCCTTGCAGGCAGGCTGGAGAAGGGTTTGGGGAGAGCTTGGTGGGGAGGGGTGGTGTCCCTGTGCCCCTAGGCTGTCCCACTCTCCCTGCTTTCATGCCCCACATATTGTGTTTATTTTTCAACTTCCTCCTCAGAAAGCGTGGCTGCCCAGTTGCCCCGTGGTGACCCACCAATGTAGGGGCAGCAGTAACCCCCCCCCTCTACCCCATCCCACCAGGACCAGGTGGTGGGTTGACACCCCTGGTGAGTCAAGGACCCCACCCCCATGTATCCCCCTAGTTTGCTTTTATAAGGGGGACAGGTCCAGGGTCACTCACCCCAATCCCTTCCCTCTTTCCCTACTCATGGTGGTGTTTGGGCTGCCAAATTGAGGGGGTCCCCCCCATCCCTACCCACCCAAAGAGGGGAGAGATAGGGACCCTTCCCCTCCCAGCTATGGGTTGGGGGTGGATGGGTGGGAGTCCCATGGCTCAGGGTGACATTCCCCAGCCCCTTCCTTCCCAACATGAAGCCCCCCCTCCCCATGCCAGACCCTTACCTGTCCTGCTGATCCTGCAGCCGTACCTGTGCCCAGGTGAGCTCTGCTCCTCCCCAGCTCCGGCACCTACCTCCTCCCTGCCTGCACCTCCTGCCTCCTCCCTGCCAGCCCTGCCCGCTCCCAGCTTCCTCCTGGCAAGAGGGCAAACACAACCCAGGACACATTAAAAAAAAACCCATATTAAGCACACTGGGTGATTAAATTTGCGCTTACTCACCCCCACCCCACACCTAACTCTTCTGATTTGGAAAACTGGTTTGTTCCCCCCCGCCAATCTTTATTTTCTCACATTTCATTGCAATAATTAAACTTGGTTCTTGTGGGCTCACCCATCAGCCAACTCACGGCAGGGTCTAGATGCCCTCCAGGTCCCCTGCACCCCCCTGGTCACAGCCCACTACAGAACGGATTCATTTCTTTGGAGCACTTTGTTTTCCATGCTTCCCAGGTTGTGATGGATGCTCCTCCAGGGATCCCCCACTCATCACCCATATTTCAACTCCAAACATAATTTTCTGACCAGACCTTCTATAAAACATAGCTTATGCTTAATAATAGTTTCCACTTTCATCTCCAGCCCTGCGAGTGCTTCAGAATTGTTAAATAATTAACCCCCACGACGCCCTGGGGAGGGCGGTAAGCGTTTTCATCGCTGTTTGTAAAAGAAGCACTGACAGAGCCGTCTGTGCAGTGGCCCTGGGTTTAACTTCCTTTTACAGAGCAGCACAGGTACTTACATCACGGAGAGCAAATACACCTGCTGCAGGGAGTTTATAGTAAGAAGGATAAATTTTAATGTTTTAAATATTTCTGCCCTGTTTTATAAATGACTCCATGGTTAGAAGTGCTGTCTGGAGATCCCCTGTCTTTTTTTTTATTATTCTTATGATTTTGATTTATTGGAATAAAATTCTGTTCCCTCGCCCCATCTTTCCATGTTGTTTAAACAAGTGAATTCTTGAAAAAACAA
This sequence comes from Jacana jacana, assembly GCA_013400555.1. Classification (NCBI taxonomy): domain Eukaryota; kingdom Metazoa; phylum Chordata; class Aves; order Charadriiformes; family Jacanidae; genus Jacana; species Jacana jacana. Next base: position 147,660 of record VZTM01002773.1, on the reverse strand, counting down.
TTATCCTTTAATTCCCCCTTTCTCACTGCTCAGGGAGGCGGGCACTGCTGAAAGGGAGGAAGCACCCCTCCCAGGCATCCTCTCACCCCTGATTTGTATCAGTGGTGGAGTTTGGGTGCGTGATTTTTTTCAGGTGGGGTGATTCAAAATTTCCAGAGGCAAAAGACAGGCTGCTGGCTTTTGTTTTTTTTGCTGTAGCTTGGAAGCTCCTCCATTAAATCATTCCACGGGTGCCCTAGGAGCCTCCTGCCATTTTAACACATGTCCTTCAGGTCCTGGAATAAATCAGAATAAATCAGGGTGCTGCAGCCACATGGAAGGCTTTACTCCCCCACCACCTTGCCCCCCCAGAAAACCCCACCCTATACCTGAAACTGGGGTTGAGAAATAAATGGGAGAAAAACAAGGGGTGGAATGGCGGGGCTTGGAAGCACAAAGAATTATTTCACTGGGGATTTGATGCCTCTCTGTGCAAGGTTATGGGGGAAAACATATATAGGGGGAGTCCAAAAATACAACCATGGCACCAAAAATGCCATGTAAAAATAAAGGTCATCAGTGGCAAAGCTGCTGGACCTGGTACATAAATCTCATGTCTCCTCTTGTCTCAAAAACCTGAGTTTAGCTAAAACCCAAACCTTTAGCTAAAACCTGTCTCTGAAACAGAAGTTTGCCCCTTCCAAACACTCCCCTGCCCTGTGTTGGCGTTTCGCAGCTACCAGGAAATTTGCACTGTCAAATATTTGCAGAGCGAAACCACGGGGTGTGGGTGGATCTTTCTAGAAGGAGACAAATAACCTCTCCATGTGGATTTATTGTAGTAAAGACCATCCCTGAGCTGGAGGTTAAACAGAAGCCAACCTCAGCAAAGCTTCTCATTTCCACGTGGTCCAGAGCAACCAATAAAGCACATCAAAACACAAACCCAGCTCTAATTTATAGTCGTATCTTCACTAGAGCTCAGCCACCCCTCAAAACACTCACAGTTCCTTGAACAGCCTTGAAATCACATGTAAAGGCAGTAACTCACCTGACCCATGTCCAGATTTTGGCCTCTCACCAGACTCGGGCACTGGGTGACCACTGGAGGTGGGAGCCCCGGTCAGGTCACTGCACCACACACCAAGCCATAACCAAACCTGCTTAAAAATTTTTCTACATCTTATCGCCCTCACACGACATCCATCCTGGAAAAAAATTCACAGCCCCTGTTCTAGGAATTTTTGAGGCCTCAAAAGAGCCTCCCGGCCCCTCTGATACACAGATCTGCAGGAAGCGATCAGGAAAACAGGAGCTTGCTGCCCTGGGAAACACTTCAGGATGCCCTCTGGGGAGATATATGTGCTCTTTGGTTCCTGCCATCTCTGAGAATGTGGTGTCAGACACAGGCTGGAGCATGCAGTAAGAAAAGGAGGGAGCGACAGGTAAATTAGCTTCGAATAAATTGCTCGGAGAAATGGGGAGAGGGGGAAATGAAGGAGGGCCAGCTCCAGGAAATTAGCTCCCTCTGTCTTGTGCTGGCAGAGGGGATGGGTAACAGAGTCGTCTGCTGTGGGGACACGCATCCATAGGGAGGAGCTGCACGGGTTGCAATTTTAGAATGCAGGAAAATCAGAAAGTAACCTGGAGAGCTGCCTGGCACACTCATCCAGACACAGGTATTTACATGGTCCCTCGCTGGGTTATTAATGTATTTTTCAACCAAGACAATTACACCTTGTTTTCATTCTGCCCCCCTCTCATCCTGCACCCATGCATGGGTCCATGTGAAACCTGTTTCAATAAGCTGGGGCTGTGGAATGTAGTGCCTGCCACAGGAAATATATCTGTGGGAAAATGGTCACATATCTACATCATCCAGCTTTTAAATCACCCACCTCCTACAGATGTGACAGCAAGTGCTTCTGCCCCATCAACCTTCCTGGTTCCCAGGGAAGGATCCTTTCAAACCATCCTCCCATCTCATAGAATGGTTTGGGTTGGAAGGGACCTTAAAGATGATCCAGTCCTACCCCCTGCCCTGGGCAGGGACACCTCCCACCAGACAGGTCGCTCCAAGGGATGGAGCAGCCACAGCTTCTATTCCAGGGTCTCACCACCCTCACACCAAAGAAGTTCTTCCCCAGATCTCATCTCAATCCCCCCTCTTTCGGTGTCAAACTCTTTCCCCTCGTGCTAGGGCTCCCGTCCCTGATCAAGAGTCCCTCCCCAGCTTTCATGGATCTCCTTTAGGGACTGGAAGGGGTGCCTTCTCTTCAAACTCCTACCTGCACAGTTCACTCCTCACCCCAGGGCAGCCTTAGACCCCACACAGGGTGGGAATGGGAGTGAAGAGAGCCCTTGGGGAGGCACAAACTGGGAATCAGCAAAGGAGACGGCAAGGGACTCGTTGAACTCCCCTCAAAACATGACCCAGTCCTTGCTCCCTTGCAAAGAGGCTGAGGAAGGAGTTTGCCAGACTGCAAAAGAAGATGAATAAATCTGATATGGCACATCTGCAGCTGCAGAGAGCAAACAGTATCCCTGCACAGCCCGACCACAGAGGGATAGCTTTGGGGACAAGCTTGGCAAAGAAAGCAGACACAAGGAAAAAAAAAAACTAAAGGCTTCTCTTACAGCCCCCCCCCTCCCACATCCCTCCTCCTCGTGACCAGATCTCAGACCCCGTCTGGGTAAGAGCGGGCAAGAGGCGACTGGAATTAAATAAAAGCAGGGAGGGCTCGATCCATGATGTGATTCGACCGGCATCGGTCCCAGCTGGATGCCAGCACTGCAGCGTGCTTGGACAAGGCAAAAGCGCTAATGAGGGGCAGAAGACCATTAACAAGGAAAGCATGTAGCCAAATAATAGAAATGTAAGAGAAGAGCAAGAAAACAGGGAGAGGTGATGAAGCCTGAAGGTGAAAGGAATTGCACCAAAAAAGAGGCAGAAAGGGGGCAAAACTCCATGGGGAATGGTACCAGGGGCAAACGGGGAGGGGGGGTGGAAATAACTCATAGTTGTGGAGGAAAACAACAACTGAAAAAAGCAGGCAGGCAATGAAATGCTCAATGAAACCAGCTCCATCCCACCATCACAGAGCTGGGATGACCCCACCAGGAGAGGTAGGGCAGCAGGTGGGCAGCCCCTGCCCATAAGTGCCTGAGGGCTGGGCCATTAATATTGCCCTGGGAGGGGCAGGAAATTAAATCTTAAAATCCTGGGAGCTGCCCCTTTTCTTTTCTGCAATGATTTTTGATTTTTTTTTTTTTCCAGTGATCATTTCTGTCTACTGCAGTGCTTTTCAGCTAAATAAATTGACATTTTTTTCTCCCAGGCTCTTATACGGACAGAGGAAGGGCACAGTAAAAATACTCAAACAACTTCCCGGAGTTCTGATTTCGGGGTTGCGTTTTGGGTTTTTTTCCCCCTTCCTTCAAGCTGCCGTTCGGCAGTGAGTGGAGCAAGGGCGCATCTCGGTGGCAAAGGGAGGAACGTCACCGCCTCAGCCCAGGTCACCTCTTAAAACAAGTGGCATTCATTTGGGGATAGGTTGATCTTGAACACCTGGAGCCAGAATGAACGCCTCTGGCTGCTGGTGGGGTTACTGGAGACATGAAGGGGTTACTGGGGACACGAAGCTGTGACAGGTGGGCAGGAGCAGACGTGGTGGGTCTTTTCATCTGAAAAGAGAGAAGTGAAAATTAGTTTGTCACCTTGCCATGATAACACTAAACTCTTAATTTTTTAAAATAGGTTTGGGAAAACGCTGATATTTACTATCCCTTCTTCCCCCTATTTATTGTGGGTCACAATTTTAGCTCGTGGGTATCTTCCACCCCAGCATTCCAGCTCCGACCCTCCTGAGCAAATGTTTATGGTTTCTGCTCATTTTCACCATCCCCATCAATCCTACACGCTGCATTTCATCCAAAAAACCCACCCCCAAACCAAAAAGCAACAAAAAACCCCACATACCTGGGGACTAAAGCAAATTGAAACCAGGTTATTTATTGACCTTCAGCAACAGAAATTCAGCCCCAATGTGCTGCAAACCGACATCTCCCTCAGCTCTGTGGAAACAAACCATTTCAGCTGCCCTGTAAATCAGTGCCCAGGGAGGAGGCTGCTCCTGGCGGGGGGGACAGGACCCATGGGAAGCAGGTGCTGGGGTTTTTGGGGAGCAGCCTTACACCTGAGAGCTGGCACAAGGGACTTGTGGTGTTGAATGGCAGGAGAGAGGCAGGAAATGTGTGCAGTGTGTGTGTGCATGTCCTTGTGGATGCAGGGACAAGGGTTGTGGGACATTGCTGCTGTCCTGGCCTTGGGGGCCAGGTGCCAGGCAGCCAGACGTGTCTTGGGTGTGCAGAAATGAACCCCAGGAATATTTGGAAACACTAGGTGGTGCTGAGGGCTCGCAGAAAGGCTCCTGCACCACCACTGAGGGATGCTCAGTGTGCCAGGCTGCGAGGCCTGGGGGGGGAGGAGGGAGGGTGTTGCATCCCCATTTTGGGGTGAGCTTTCTAGCCCCATGCTACCAGCAAGAACCTCCTTGTGTCACTTTGTCACAGCCCTCCGGGCTGCAGCAGTGGCTTTGGGAAGATCCTGGTGCTTTCACCTCCTTTTCCAGAGCTGTGTCCCTCGCGGCGCTTCTGTTTTACTGTTGGGGAAACTGAAGCACAAGGTGGGGCATTAGGTGAGGGCAATTTCCATCCTTCCCACTGTCCCAGCCCACCCGGCAGCATCGCTTTCCCAGCGAGGAAGTGGGTAAGCCCTAAAACAGACACCAAGAGGTTCAAACCACCACCCTACGACATAAATAAAGGTTGCAGCAAAGTGCCCACTTTCTGCCATCCACCTCTCTGGCGCTGGAGCTTTTGCACGCACGCAGGAGTTTTCCAGCACCCCTCTGAGAAATGAAAGGGCTGCTAATCAGGGTGGAACCCACGCAGGGCTCTGTGTGTGTGTGTGTGTGTGTGTGTTGTTCCCCACCCAACCCCGGCTTCTCCTCCAGTCCCCTTCGCCCACCACCTCCCATTCCTCCTTGCCACCCCCGGGCTCCAGTTACGCTGCGGGTCTGTGAACAGCATCTAAAATAATTGCACAGTTGTCACCCCTTGGGTAGGGAAAGGGCGGGGGGGACGGGACACGACTTATTTTAAAACGCCAGCTTAGCCCAAAGGGCCGAGGGGATTGTGGCACGGCCCAGCTGTCCCCACCAAGCGCGGGCGGGTGCTTCAAAGTACCGGGCGAGATGCCTCAGCGCCAGCCTGTGCTCGTCAAAAGGAGCCAGGCTGGCCGGGGACCCGCTAATGGTGTTTTGACGTGTTGTTTCAAGAGCAATTTGGCAGGGCTCAGGAGATGCGGGGAGCAGCTGGAAGGGACCTCGGGGGGTGATGGAGGGAGGATGGTTGAAGGGTTGCGGGGGCAGAAAAGAGGTAGGTTAGGAGAGGGAAGCAGACATGGAGAGGTTGCATTTCCCATTTGACTTTAGAAACTGGGGGTGGGGAGGAACCCAAAGGAGAAGGATGTAGTGCCTCCGCTGAGGTGTTGCAAGTCCTGGATGTCTGCATGCACAGAAGCAGGAGCCTGGAGGGGGAAGCCCATCTCACCATAGCTTTTTTCCTTGTCCCACACCACTTCTGGGAGCAACACAGCCAGTGTCTCCTCTCACTGGGGCAAAACTCAGCATCTGGAGGAAAAGGGAAACCCATTTTCTAATCCCACCGGACTACAAAACTTTGGCCACGCCTTGGTCACCAACACAGAGCTTCCCCATAGCTCCAGGTCAAAAGACAATGCTTTATATGCTGCCTATAGCATAAGAGATAGTGATTAAACTGTTATTGGTGAAGGAAAACCCAACCTATCATTCCCTTTGGTTAGTGTGAGGCTGGATGGCTGGGAGAAGACAAGGATGCATCGTCCTCTTGGCCTCCTGATGGTCACCTATTGCTCAGCCTGGTGAAAAGGGATGCTCAGCTGGGGTGACTCTTCCAGGCTCTTTGCTTTATTTTGCATCATTTCTCTGCAAGCCACTAAAGCACGCTGCCTGCATGCTTCCCACATTTAGGTTTCCAGGGATTGTGCACCCATCCCAGTGACCTTTCTGCACCCTACACACTCCCACTGCCTTGGCCATCAAGGTTAAATTACCACCCCAGGAGAAGAACAACCTAAAAAATATTAGACCCTCCTGTCTGTTCACTTCTTGCTTCTCCAAATAACCTTCCCCTCCCTTTCCCAGAAATACTGGGCATTAGTTAGCCCTGAACTTCAGGTTTTTTTTGGGGGGGGGGAAACACTCCATAATTAGCAAGCCGTTATAGCATTCTGGGGCAAGAAAATAATTATAAACTAAAGATTAGCAGAGGCTGTTGTGACAAATGCAATAATATTGCCTTATTAGCAGTTGGGCATTGCCACTTTTCCCAGCTCTCACTCATCACTCACCTCCAGCCTGCACGATGCAAGGGCTTACATGCTCACGCGGACTGAGTTAACTCTTCAACCACCACGTGGATTAAGGAAAATGGTATTTTGTCACACTTTCCCTTGGCATGCAGGTGTCCATCTGTCTCACACCTCAGCTCCACCAGATCTACCAACCCGGCTGGGCCACGTCATGCACAGGCAGAAACATGGGATGCTTTCAGCCTTGTAGGCTGACATCCCAGTAGGAGTGTCTTCCCAAAAGCCATCTCTCCACCTTCCATGAATAATCAGCTATTTAAACTCACGTGTAAAGACCATCAAGGTTTTTCCTTCACGTCCAGACATAGCTGGGTAACCGTGACGTGTTATCCTCGCCTTTTGGTTAAACGGGGCAAGGTTTGGCAAACTGAAACGGGGCTTTCCCTGAAGTGAGGACAAACCCTTTAGGAACTGCCTGCTTGTCCTAGGGAGGCTGAAGGCTCTGCCCCTGGCAGGGTGAACTCCAAGGAATTCCCAGCACCAGGCAAGAGCTGTCTTTCAGCAACTGCGAACCATTTATTAGATGGGTTTGAACTCCTCTGCAGAAGCTGAGCCTGGGAGATGAGGGCAGTGGGGGCAAACAAATGTGCAAGAAAAAAAAAGACAAAAAAATTCGTGTTAATTACCAGTCTGTTTGTATGATGCGAAGCTGCCCCAGTCTGTCATCTCGTCCCCCCAAGCCGTGGTTTGTCGGGTCTTGGGCTTTCATGCTGGGGTCCCAGCGGGACCCGTGTTTCTCCACATCGCGATAGGAATGGCAGCTGCAGCTGACTTCTCCCGTTAGAAGGGACCGCCGGCGCTCCAGAAACCATTTCGGCAGCATTTGTCGCAACAGCCTCTGCTAATCTCTCTTTCATTTGTAATTATTTTCTCGCCCAGGCGCTCTGACACTAGAGCCGCCCTCCCAACCCGCCCCGGCAGCCTTGCGGGAGCATCATGGGCCGCGCTTGGGGATGCCGTGGCGAGATAAAAAAGGATGCGGGGGCGGGCACGGAGACGGTCTTGCAAGGAGGATGGTGGGCTTCAAACAGGCTGGGGCTCCTCCGGAGGCGATTGAAGTGGGCCGAGGGACGGAGCCGGCAGTCTTTGAGGCAACCCGCACCATCTCAGCCAAGAATAATTGAACAAATAGTTTATCTGGTGAACCAACAGCTGTAGGGAACAGGCGATTTCCAGAGGATTAGGGGAGAGCAGTGAAAGGGAGCTCCCATGGGAAGCCTAAAACCCTCATCTTGAATGCAACCAGCCAAGAACATGTTGGAGCCTTTGATTTACTTTTTCTCCCCTCACCTCCTTTTTTCCCAAACCACTCCACAAACCAAGAAGTTTTAGCTGTTGAAGCACAAAGCAAAAAAACAGGGTCAATGGGAGAGAGAGATGTAGTGGCAGTTGATTTCTAGATGGGATTTTCCTGTTTTATTTTAACCTAATCCTGGAAGTAGTATTGTTTCAATTTTATTTTTTTTTCTGCAGTGTTTCCATTTATTGGTTTTTCACTTCACAGCAGTTGCCAGCAAGGCAAGGAAGCAAGAGAGATGACTTGCTGAGCAAAGCTGAGCTACATGAAGTTGGGATGTGCTTTACCTCACAACTTCTTCACATCTCAGCCTCCTCTTCCTCTGCCACGGCACAAACACCCAAAAGGAACACTCTACACCCAGCTGCTGTTTGGCCCCCTCCCGGTAACCTCAGAGCAGATCTAATCCAATCTCAAACCCCCAGGGTTTTGATTGCATGTGAATAGATACAATTAGGGATGAAGATAGGGAGCCTCAGGAGTGGGTTAACCTTAGCAATGGAAACTGCTTCCATGTCTTGTCTCACAGAGTGCTCTAACCTCCACCTGAAGGATCACATCTGGGAGAGATCATCCCAGCTGTGCCCCACACCTCCCCTTCCCAAAGACAGATGCTGCACCTCATCTGAACCAGTCCCTCCTAAAACCTTTCTGAAAATCATTGGCTCTTACTCAGACACAGATTGCAGCTTTTTCTGGCATTGTTTGCAAGGTCAGAAACCTCCAGTAGCCAGGACTCGCATCGCTCAAGTGACATGGATGTGGCACTGTGGAGTTGGAGATTCTCAGGGAAAACCTCCAGTACCTGCAGTACCCCTTCTCTAAACACCTGCTCACCACCTCAAAACCATCTCAATTTGCCTACAGACACATGCAGAGGAGTTGAACCCAGGGACCATCACCAGGGATGAGCTCACCCTGGCCAGAGAGACTTGTCTATAGGAGCTAGGATGAGCTGCTGGGTTCACCTCCCTCTCTCTCCCTTCACTGCAGAGTCAAGACAACCAGCTTTGATTGAATGTCTCACTTACGAACAGTCACATGAGATAAAACCCAGACAAAAAACAGAGGCAGACTCTGGTCACCTGGGTGGCCAGGCACAGTAGACCCTGAAAACCCAACATGAAAATCATAAAGAAGTATTGACCCCAAACCATCCCAAGTTTGAGGTTCTCCCTCTTCTCCCCCCTGGGCGAAAAAGTGTCTTAGCCTAAGCCACATCATATTTAAAGGTGGAAATCTAGTGGTCAACCCAAGTTTCCTCCTAGCCCTGGCCTGCAGGAGATGAAAGGACAGAGCTGGTGGAAAGTGTTAAGCTCAGTGGCACTCCCTTTCCCTTTGCACCAGCTCTGGATCTGTCCTCAGACTTAATTTGGATCAAGAGAGAGACAGAGTTAATGATCTAATCACTATTTTTAGAAAACCAGTCCTCTGTTGAGCATGTATTTGGCAATCCCTGCAGCTGCATCACCAGCAACGAAACCTTTGGGGATGGGTTTTGCCTAACTCCAGTCACTCAGCAAAAAAAAATATCTTTTAAGCCCTTCCTTTGCTGGTACAAAAATATCCTGTACTGCCTTTTCACCAGAGCATTCTCCAGGCTGGTTTTAAATGCATAGACAGCGAGAACTCTCTGCAAAATTATGGCAATTTTTAATCTTTTTTCTTTATTGTAGAGTGAAAAAATATGATGCTTTCCAGAGGATGGATTTGCTGGGGGTTAGTAAACCCGTTGGTCTGGTGGAGGCAGGTTTTGGTTTAAGGAGATTATAAAACACTGACTGCTGAAAGGTGCATGATTTACCAGGGGGAAAAAAAAAAAGAAAAAAAAAAAAAGAGATTTTTCTGTTCTGTGTTTCTCAAGGATGCAGAGCTCAAAATTGCCCCTTTCTTGCCCTCCTTCCCTGCCGTCCAGGTAATCCATGGTTTCTGCTGAGTCTTAGCTTGTAGGAAAAAGGGGTGAGCACGGAGGGGTTAAAGATGCTCAAAGCCTTGGATGAGTTACTCAGCACCTAAAAGCATTATTGTCAGCTTCTAGACTTGGTGGATGGGGGGTTATTTCTAGAGAAAGCCAAGTTCAAGGCAGCTCTAACAGGCTTCAGTACATAAACCACAGTTCAAGTGGAAAAGAGGGAGAAAAAACCCTTTTAAATTATGGGCTGATGAGAGCTCAATAAAAGAAGTCTCACTTGTTGGGATTTGGCTTTTGTCTTTTTTGTCTTTAGGATGGGGGTTTTTTGGTGTTTGGTTTGAGGGGTTTTTGTTTGTTTGTTTGTTTTAGTACTATTCAATCATTGCACTCACTAGCGAGACCTTAAATTGAATCTCAGCCCTAGAAAATGCATTACTTACTGCTGAATTGATGTCACTGCCAAAGAATTTTCTCTCGGCTTAAGCTGTCTGCAGCAACATGCCAGTGGCACATTCGAGACGTTTCCCTATTTGCGGAGAGAAATTCCTTGTCTTGGTTCTTCGCTTTTCCCTTTTCCCCCTGTTTTTATTTAACTCCTTTACAGGGATGGGATGTGCCGCTGGAGCTGAGCAGACCATATGAAGCAGCAGTTTGCTACAGATTTCTGTGGTTAATGGGAAGCACTTGCAAGTCCCACCTGGGTTTTGTCCACAGCATTAAGGATTCACCTTCAGATCCATCATGGGCATCGCTACATCTCCCCCTCTAACCCACCACCCTTCAGATCCACCACAGGCATCACTGTTTCCCCTCTGATCCACCACCCTTCAGATCCACCAGGGGCATTGTTACGTCTTCCCTCAGATCAACCATGGGCATCACTACATCTCCCTTCTAACCCTTCATGGGCATCACAACATCTCCCCTCTAACCCACCACCCACTGCATGAGCTGGATTTAGACAAGCATTAAGATAACAATGTGGAGGCAACATCTACCAGGGGTTTGATCCAGAGCTTCTGCAGCCCCAGAGGTACTTTCAAGCTTACTGAGATCTGAGATCTGGACTAAAACAAGCTCCAAGCAACAAGTGCAGACACACAGGTGGGGAGTAGATCTGACCCTGTCACTAGGAAAGGCAGACTGTGGTTGATTCACGTTTTATTAGGTGCTACCACAGAGGGGTTTCACCTGAAGGTGCCTGGAAACACCAAGGCTCATTTGCCATGCTCAGGTCTTCTCCAGTCATGCATCTCCCATCCCCTCAAAAGCCACACTGCCTGGCTCAGAGAAAATCTTTGAGATCTGCAAAACCAGCTAATATCCTGGAATTTTTTCCTGCAATTCCATCCTGATAGGAGGCCGGGGGTTCAGTCACTGCACTGTCTACATTTTATAACAGCCTTCTTGCCCACCCCTGCTTGATCTTTACCAGAACCCATCAGATCTGTCTTCACTCAGGTCATTTTCCAAATCTGAGCCCTGAAGCCTTGTAGTTCATGGCCATTAAAAAGGCTCAGTGTGGAGGTACCCACAGGTGTGCCAAGGGAGCAGCTCTGAGGAGCAAATATGCAAAAACCATAAAGGAAATACATCCAAGCAAAATCAGGAGGATTTACAACCTCACTGGCATGTAAGCACCCGATATCTGGCCCCAAATACATATTTTAGGTATCACACCAAATACAGGAAATGTGCTGAACCATTTCGATAGTGCCCTGGGCTTTTTTTAGCAGTTCATCACCTGAAGCCAGATCAATAAAATTGCGCAGAAAGGGGGTCTTGACCTACTTTATGGAATGCTGCTTGAAGCCAGGGCTTTGCAAACCTTTCTTCCCATCTCTAAGGAGGACAAATGCAGCTAGCCAGCATTTTTGCCAACGCTTTCCCTCCCATCTTATTTCACAACCCTTCCATCTCCCTCCTATCATCCTCCCTTCCTGCACGTACAACTGCTGATGTCTTCCCAACCAGATGCACACCTGCAGGAAAAGTTGGCATCTTCTCTTTCCAAGCTGTCATGGAGTCAAATAGTTTATGAGTCTATTGATGACAGATAAATTAATTGCAGAAAATATGAATGACTTAATATTTTGTGTGCTAATATCTTTTTTTTTTTTTTTTACCTTTCTCCTTTTAAATCCACTCCACTGTATAAGATATATCTCAGGCTATTTGGGTCGTGTTCAGATTCCCATGTCTCACCAGCTTCCTAAGGTGGCAGAAGATACCGTCTGGCTAGTGAGCTCCTGGATTTGATGTTTAACACATGCAACACAACTCTTCTGAAAAGGCTCTTAATGAACTTAGCCCAGCCTGGACTAAGGATGGAAGTTGCAGGGACATTCAGAGAAGGTTTTCACCGGGTACAAAAGCACACCCAAGTACCAAGGCTCACACTGGTAACCAGGTTCATCCCAACCTGATTAATCTCAAGGCTTTGTCTCATTGTAGACGTCTGACATAGAAGGTAACTCAAACTACCTTGATATTCTTTGGTAACAGCAGCCTTTCTCTGGTGGCTGCATGGAGGGGCAAAAAAACTCTTTAAAGGCTGAGCCCTAAATAAAATATGGGAGAATCCACAGCTTTTATGGCTCATCCCTCTGTGACCATCTCCCATGATGGATGGCCTGAGTGCATAGTTGCTCCATGACTAGATCTGTAGTTCAAGCCATGGAGAGTTGTGGGGATTTGTCAGGTTTTGGTTCATGCCCTGTCATTGGGCAACTGCTCGCAGGCTCAGAGGGAGCCCAAATTACATATGTAGATGACCTGGATGCAGATGTTGTAAGCCCAGGTTGAATCTGGCCACAGATACCCTGTCATTTCTGCACATATCAGTGATGAACCCATTGCTACTCAGGTAGAGATCTCTAGTCAATATCTTAGATCATTGCCTGATATTGATCCAGCAAGCTTCAATTATCTGCTTAGATTTAAAGGAATTTCAGTTTGTGCATTAAGAATAATAATCTGTCTGTTTTATGCAACAGGGTAAGCAGCAGCATTGACAAGCAGTCTAGAAAACACGACATCTGAAGGAAGCCTGAGTAAGACAGGGTTGGTCAGCTGAGAATAGGGGGATGAGAGGGGGAGGAATAATTAAACCCATGCAAAAATATTTAATTGAGACAGTGAACTAGCTATGTATATAGCTAGATATGTACCTCAATGGTCTGCAGAGACTGAACCAATAAAGTCAATGGCAAATACCATAAAAGCAGCCCTTCTCTTTCTTTTAATCAGACATTAAAGTAGGATAACAGGGCATTAGAAGTTCTGGATCCAAATGACCTACATAACAGACACAGAGTGGATACGTTTGGTCTCCAAGCTTCATTCCTGGCTGGAGATGAATGAGGTCACCCTGCCATTTGTATGGCACTCAGTAGGGACGGGATGCTTTACGAGCAGCCAGAAGATGAGATTGCCACTCCCACACACCAAGACAAGATCGCTGAGTCTGCGGTGTTACCCAAGGGTGGACTCTGCTCTCTGAGATCATCAGCAACTCTGTTATTGGTGGTTTCCCCCAAAATTCTGCCTCTTATTGATACGGCCCTTGTTAATCCACTCCACTTCTCACACTTTCCAGGTTGAAGGTGCATTATAAAGCACAGCACGACCTGGGCCAGGCAACACTTTAAAAACACTATCTGGGCTGAAAGCAATGTCATTGCTCTGCATTTGCAACAGATTTTTGCCCAGTGGGGTAATGCACCATGGGTAAATTCCACAATTTTCTTGCAATGACGGTTAATTGGGTCTGTGCTTTTCTGCAGGAAGTATTTAAATTCCCACCACTTGCTGTTGACCTGTAAGATGTCAACAGAAAACAAGCCCCAAGTGGCAGAGGCCATTGCACAAGCAAAGCAAATGTAGAAAGATCTCTGCCCCGCTTCCAAGGAGAACAATTTGTTCTGGTAGAAATGTGCTGACCTTAGGGGTGTTTGGTTTGGTTGTCGTTGGGGTGATCCAGAGGGAAATCTGAGTTCCTGCCTCTAGAGCCATTCCATCTTAATGTGAAACAAATAAAGAAAAGGTTTGAAAATGGATGAGAAAGAAGTCAAAGGAAGAGAAGCTAGAGAGCTGTGCTGTAGAAGACACCCTCGCTATAAAAAGTGACTTTTGATAATTGCTGGAAAAGCGCCAGAGTGTATTTTGGGAGAGAGAAGGGGAAAAAAAAATAAATTAATCTATGACCTAATGTTTCTGGAACCCATCCACCAACCTGGGTGCCCTGTGGCTGTTTAATTTTTTTATCTGCCTTCCCAACAGACATTTCACAATCTGGATTGTTTTGTGTGAGAGGCAGAAAGCGCAAGGCTGCACCCTTTCAAGGGCCCTCTCTGGTCTCCACCTTGAATGGCTCTTATTCAGGGAAGAGCAGAAGACACCTCTCCAGCCAGTTCATCATCAACAGCAGCAACCTTAAGACCTCATTAGATTGGAGCCATGAAGAGGGGGGATAATTAAATTGCAATGTAAATTGCAAATTGTGGATGCTCTGTAGTTTTACTGCTACCCCTCTAACTGCTAATGCTGTGACTGCAGAACAGCAATAAATGGAGAAAAATTCCAAAGGCAAAATATGAGTAATGAGTAAATGCAGTTATTTATGCTAGCGTATGTCATTTCTGCTGTGTTTTAATATATAAACAAACCCAGCAATTGTGTGAAGTCTGTGTCTCAGTGAGGTTTCCTAGACCTGTTTTCCCCATGGGGAATGATGCTGTGATCTCTTAGCTCCCACCAGGAAGTGCTGCCTTCTCGATGCGGTGTGTGGTGCAGGATCATGATCCCAGTCTCTTGAGGATACAAAATGAAGCAGGATTAGCAGTAACATGTAAGCGGTAGGAGATAAAGTAATTAACCACTGGATCAAGAGTTCATGTAGCAGGGGGTATTTTTACCAGTTTTCCATCCAAGGCTTCTCGTCAAATGTGGCATTATAAATGAACCCAAAGTTATTTGCTTACTGTGGGAATTAATATGTGTTCTGAGTGGACTGGGCTTAGCAAAGAACTGGCCAAATGGTGTGTGCATTTTTTTAGGCTGTAAAATCAATGTGACTGTATTAACCACTTGCTGCACACTGGATTGTGAAGCTGTCAGAAATTTGGGGAGGTTAATGCTCTTAGAAAAATATAATCTGGCCACTTTGGCTTTTAAAATTTTAAGCTTGTCTGCTGTCTTTTGGCTAATAAAGATCTGTTAATTGGTGGGCCAAGAAACTTCCTTGTTTATAACCTACAGGTCCAAATGCCTGCTTCTACACTACCTGAGTTCCCTGTTTGTAGTGGTGGGGGGGGCAGTGACCCATCCCAGTTGCCCGGTTGCTGTGGTCTCTCTCCCCCTCTTTGGCCCGAAAAAGGGGCATGCAGCTCCCTAACACATTCCTGCTCTGGGATGAGGACTGTGCTTGGATTCATCCTGTGTGACAGATGCTTCTCCCATCACATCTGTGCCCTGCCCCAGCCTCAGCCTCTCCTCATTTGCCTTTGCAGATACCTTTCAAGTGGCAACTCTGCTTTAGGCTGAGGGGAGTAACAAAGCTGATGTGGGTTTGGTGCTGGGGATCTTTAAAGCATGGGGTTTAAAGCATCTTTAAAGCATCTTTAACGCCTGGTGCTGGGGTTTTGCTGCCATTGCCATTGGGCTGGGGGACACTGGGATCATCCAGCTGAAGTTGTGGCACCCCCTCTCTCAGGGGCTATAGGCTTGAGGACCTGATTTCTAGACATCTTGGAGAGCTTGGTCTGGACACATATGGAGATGGTTTGGGGCAGGAATCTTTACCTTATAACCTCCTGGCCTCCCCTGTCACACCCTTTGGGCTCAGACTCTGGCTGTGCCATGTGAGCCCACATTTTCCATTTGATTTGACAGCCTGGAGGGTTGTTAGTACAAGATTGGCCAGTAGGAAAGTTAGCAGATTACTAATCAAAGGGAAAGAATTTGCTCCAGAAAACGCAATGGCAGTGATGGCTCCCACAGAAGCCTTCATCAGAGGTAATTAAACAAAGCTTCATATTAGGAAAATGCTTGTACATGCTAGCTCCCCTAGGCGGAACTGGCTCTTTTTTCTCCGCCAGTTAACTCTTTCAGACACAATCTGTGTGCAGACAACCATTTATTTCCCCCCTGCAAAGCCAAACAAGCTGCTGTCTTCCACCCAGGCAGGGCAAGGAGCTCGTCCCTCTGCCCTCCCATGCAGAACAGGAGCAACAGCACCAGGTAATGCAAGACCACAGCAGCTTCCGTGCCACTTTTCAGCTCTGTGACACCAGTAAAGCAATAGCAGCAACAGATATTTCAGCCACCGCCAGTGACTAAGACAACACAAGACCCTAGACCCCAAACCCTAACTCTCTGCAGTCCATGCAGAGCAGCCAGGACACAAACTATTAGGTGCCAAAGTCACATTTTCCAGTTTAGCAGCTATTACAGTTTCTCTCTGCAGTTCCCGGTTCTTTCCCAAGTTAAATGGGGGCAGTAACTCATTGCCACAGCAAGCTCTTCTCAACCAGGTGCGCTCAAGGGGAAAGCCTAAGCTTCAGGCAGAGCCTTGCTGTTGTGAGAGAGGCAGGAGCACTTGGGGATGGTTCATGAATGCTGTGCACTCTCCTGGTGAACGGGATGCTCAGCATCTGCAGACGACTGGGAGGAAAAATAAGCTGGGAGAAACCACCATGTCTCAAAAGTCACCCCTGCACCAGACACTTCAGGGCTGTTGGAGATGATGCTGAGAAGCTTTAAGAGCTTGCTATTTCCCCCATCAATCTGCAAAGTTCAGGGCAAGAAAGGGTGAAAGTTGGAGGGTATAGAATATCAAAAGGCCAGCAGCAATTACAACAGAAGAGTAGGGACAAAAGCTGCTTTGGGGAGCAAGCTGAGACCAGGAAAGCCCTGGAGCATTGAAAGAAGTTGACAGGCAGTGAGAGCAAGTCCTTGTTCCTCCTGTGAAATGCCTTTTCCTCTAAATTTCTCCTCTAATTATCTTAATAAATAAATATCTGCAGTAAATTTTACCTTTCTGCCAGTGCTCCTCACTGGTGACAGTTCTGATAGGATCAGGGCATGCATGGCATTGCTGTGACACAGAACCAGGGCTGGGAGAGGGAGGATTAAGCAGCAATAGGCTGCAGGTGTAAAGCCCAAATTGGCCCCAGGTTCAGGCTGGGACTTGTGAGGAGCATTAGTTTATGTGACAAGAGCAGACTGTCCCTGACAAACCCTGGAAGGGGGGTAGGGGGGTGGAGGGGTGTTCCCATCTGAGCCCCATTTCCGTAGTTGTGTCCCCACTGAAGGACAGGTAGGTTGTGGGTCAGGCTGTTGGAGCATGACCAGCCCAAGAGAGCCAAAGCAAGTCCTGAACTTAGGACCTCCAAGGTATTTTACTTTGTCCCCCTCCACAATTCAGGTACTTTTGTAAGCTGGTAGTGTTAAAGCATTTTCAATCAAAGAAGCATTTCACCTTTTGCCAGAGTCTGCATGTAGCAGTTTGAAGAATTTTCTGTTTAATGCTCACCCAGAGCTTCCCTGGAGCCGGTGGATGAACTACAGCCCCTTTCGCATTCATCGCTGAATTTTTTACCCTGTCTCAGAGGTGACGGGGCCCCATAGCCACAGAGAAAAATGGGAAAATCTTCCCTTTTCAGCAGTGCCACTGACTTACTGTGTGGTCTGGGGCAAACTGTGTAACCTCTCTGTGACTCTATTTCCAGTCTGCACACCGACAGGCACGGCATTTACCTCATCAGGGGTTGAGAGACTTAATTATTCCCAGACGGATGGATGCTGCATAAGTGCAAAGTGTTACGATGACTAAATCTTCCTGGAGGTGCCTCTAATATCTCTGATTAGTTTGTTTATCCCCCCAATTCTGTACCATGGGCATGACAAAGATTACGAGGAGCATGTTTAAGCAGGGGCATGAACACCGTGCCAGATACCTCCAGGTCAGAGGGAAACAGATGATGGAAAACCAATTAATTTTTTACAGCAAGAGAAATAGCTACAGAATTAAGAAACATTAATTATTTATTGAACTGCTGCCTCTGCAGAAAAAAAAAGAAAGGAGTTTATACATATCTAAATCTATACATATGAAATAATCATTCATTGTGCACAACAGGATAATAACTTTGGTAACCTCAGTTCCTGTTTTGATATGGCTCTTTTCTCAGGTCAATTAAAATAATAAAAGTGAAAATACTTAGCAGGCTCAGGAAGGAGAAAAAAAAAGAAGCTATTGCAGTAACATCAGGGGTTTGAGTTACTGAATATTTAGCCCATGGTGCATGGAGGCGGGGTTCTGGTCTCCCTGGTGTGAACCGCTGTACTTCGCTCCGTCTGAATAAAGTGAATTCATTTGAGCTGGATCTGCCCTGAGATGCCTGAGATGTGTCTCTGACCACAGGAGCTTGGGGAGCTTCTTTCTTCTCCAATCAGGGTGTGCAAGAACCAAGGAAGTGCCCTGAAATTCTTTGTCTGCTTTTTCAGAGGCACACAGCGATGGTTTGATTTGAGCTCAGTTCAAGTGTGTGGCAAAGTTGCCAGGAGGAGGAAAAGATAAAACAGAAGGAATTTCCTATGGCTCTTCTCCATGAGTCTTCGTACCTCTGTCTTCATTTCCCTAGCAATTATGCAGCAACAGAGGGTTTTGTATGAGGCTTTTTTAATTCCAGCAGACCTCAGCTGGTGCCAGGAGCAGGGCTGTCCTGAGCATGGAAGTCTCCAAGGCCACTCACCTGTTGCACCTTGTCTGCAATTCATTGCACAAAGTCTTCCAGCAAGGGCTGATGTGACCAATGTATTTTCAAACATGGTCACTAGGAGGCAGGGAGGCCACCCATCTCCAAAGCAACCCACCAGGCCAAGGTCCGAACGTCTTCTAGTCATGAGGTCTGGGCAAAGTCTACCCTGTGCAGTTGGCCACAGCCAAAAGAAAACCCAACAAGAAGTTTTTTTAACATCACAAGGCTGTTCTAGGTTATCCCAAGAGCCATGTAGGGCAGTCAAAAGACCTCCACTGGGCAAAGGGAGGAGGCTGTGTTCCATGAGAGCAAGGTTGTAAACGTCTAACTATTTCTTCTCCCTACAAAGAAGGATTAATTTCCCAGGTTCCCCTGCAGGGAGAAGTCAATCAGTCAGAGCAGCCCCAGCCTTGATACAGTGGCACATTCCTGGGGCTTCCAAGGAAAAAAGCAAGAGACAAAAGTTTGATTCATAAAAGCTTGGGGAAGGAGCAGGGGAGGGGTGGGTCGGGATGGGGAGGAGATGATGATAACAATAATAATAATAATAATAAAAATGCCTGGGGGTGATTTCATAACATTAATAGGTAATGTAGTCAATTATGTAGGCTTATTTTATTTCAGCAAAGTGCAGGTGGTGAGCTACATCTCATCGCAGGTGCTTTTCCAATTAGCTGTACGTATTCTAGGTGAATAAATGGCCCAGTGCCAAGCCTCCATGCCACTAGCAACAGACTAATCCAAACTAATCCGGAGGACTCATCTTGCTTCATGTTAAAGCAACTAGAGTCTATTTTATTTATTATCTCTTGAAAGATCTCTCCTCATCTTGGAAAAACAAGGAGGACTATTTCATATCGGAGGCCATAAATACACTTCATTCGGTGCTCAGTAAGGGCTGGAAGACCATATCACTACTTAAATTCAAATTGCTTATTGCCATTATGTAATAGCAGATGAGTATCCTGTTCTGCATTTGCTAAATGTTTTCTTTTAATAATCAACTCATATCCACATAATGGGCCAGCTTATGCAATCGGCCGCCTTATGAGCTTTCAGGGAGACATCTGTTTTCAGCATTGTTAATTACCAGCATCAGATCATTAAAATGTATTTATTTACTTTTGTTATTACAACTGGGCGTGCCCTATTGCTGGGGCTGATAAGGCTGCCTAGTGTAGGCACAGTGTAGGCAGGAATTATACGTGACAGCCCCCCACGCACATACCTGCGTCTACCAGACACTTGGGTTTTAATGTGGAGCCTGGCTCCTCCTAAGTGCCCACTGATGGTGTAGGTATGGAGCAGACGGGTGGGAGAAAGGGAAGACTTCAGTCCCTGGTGAATTAGTAGTTCGTTTGAAGTTCAACCTGAGCAAAATCCAGGACTTCATTTCCAGAAGCATGTATGTTCAGCCCTGTAGGATCATCCTATAGGATGGATTTCATGGGGGATCATCACCAATCCTGTGACCGCTGGAGGTTGGACACTGGCATCCTTGTTACAGCAGAGCAATGTCATTCTGGTAATTTGAGTGAATAAAGGGCCAAAAGGGCACTAGTTTGACCTGACGCAGAGAACTTAGTGACTGGGACTGACTTACTCTGTGAAGAAGAAAGATGCCAACAGAGGTTCTCAGAGGTCCTTAGGTCCCTAATTCCCATTAATTTCACTGAAATCTCAGCCCCTTAACACTCGTGTAATGTTGTCCAACAAAGTCCCTTAGTTTTACCCAAGCAAATCTCCAGTGACTCTTGTACCCAACTGGCTTTGGACACTCCTGGAAGCTCCATCACCTTCTTGGGGAACACTTCTGAAAAAAAAAAAGAAAAAAAGACAAACCACCCAACAACCTCTTCAGGCTTTCAAAATGATGACTGCAGGAGCTCACTGGGGTTGGGGAAAGAGGAACCCAGCAGGACAAGAGCTGCCTGACATCATCCAGATCCCAGGACTATCAGACACCTGCTGAGCCTCCCAGTGTAATTCCACGGCAGCTGCTGCCCTAACCCCTGAGTGCACAAGCAGGAACATGAGCTGTTTGGATCACTTGCCTCCAACATTGTTCTCCAGAGTGTTTGGAAAAGGCCTAATGAAATGTGACTCAGAAATAACTGACAAGTGCCAGCCTCACCTTCTTATTGTTTCATCAAAACGGGAAAGACGGTGAGGGAGAAGAGTCAACCTTCTCCGTAAGATCTTGCTGTCCCAACTTGCCTGCAACTTGCAGGCTGAGTGAAATGTTGACACAGGGTTGACATCTTTGCTTGATTTATGGAGAGCTTGAATGGGGGGGGGAGAAGAATTAAACATTATAAATCAATGAGTAACATCCATAACCCTGAAGTGCTTGTTGTAAACAATACAAAACACCAGCCTAATTTATATACGTGTAATTTACGATGAGCAATTCCTTCCAAATGAGAAAATTTAAAAGGAAAAAACCGTCACTTGTTAGAATATCATTAATTCAATCAGATGAGAACTAAGCCAGCCATTGTTCCTAATGGTGGAAAGTTTCATGGGAGCTAATTGCTGCTGTGTGGTGCCTCTCAGCCGGTTTCCATTCAGCCGAGTGGAGACCTGTCAGTGCTGGAGGAGAACCACGGCTGGAGGTGAGACCAGGTGACATGGCTGGACTCTCTGTGCTGCAAAGTCCTGGGGGCAGCCCCGGTACCACCCCGTCCTGGCTGAAAACCTGCTTCCAGGTGTGAAGCTGGCTTCATCCCAGCATCTCCCAGCTCACTCATCTCTCCAGGGACTTGTTTAGAGCCTGGAGCAGAGAAGTTTGGCTGGTTGATGATCTTGTCTTGTGGCCAGGAGGCAACAAAGGTCTCAGGGTAACATCAGGAAGGTCCGCTACCTCCTGGCAAAACCTGGTTGCTGTGGGTAAGTGAATGGTGCTAAGTATGTTCCCAAAGCCAGGAGTGATGGCCACGCTGACATTCAGGGGGCATTTTGTAGCTGGAGTTGCAGCTACATCATGGAGTTCACCAGATTCTGCGGATGTGGATATTCAAACTCCCGTGGCGAGGAGATGGGATAGAGTCAGTCCAGAAATCCTGCAGTTATTTCTACCTGGCTCGTTGCTTGCCGTCAGCCATAAATTCCCTGTCAAATATTCCCCAGTGCTCAAAGCCAGCAGGTTGCAGCTGCAAACGGCACCATGGAGAAACAAAAACCAAACCCATTTCCCATGTTGTGCAGGCACAGACTAAGAAATGGTCCCTTCCCATCCCAAAGATCCTGCAGTGCTATGGGGAAAGTGGGAATGAGAGAGAAAAGGGATGTTTTTACACTGACTGTCACACCGGGGCTAAGCCAAAGACAGATGCCCAGGCAGTTACTCTCCCAGCTGCGGTTTAGACTAATCTGTTTTAATTTGTGCCAAAACAGATTAGGAATGAACAATACGGCGCCTCAGAGAGCGGATGGGATGGAGCATCTTCCCCCTCTACACCTCGCTCTGGAAAACCATGCCGGCTTACGCCTGGGCCAGATTCAAGGAACCCTGGTTTGCAGACATAGGAATCAAATCCCAACTGGAATCACAACCCGGAGCCGAGTTCACAAGAGCTCCTTTGTCTTTATCCCCAGTGTTTTCACAGCAGATCCCGTCTCTCCAGGCACGCTGTTTGCCTTGAGGTGATTAACAGATTCCAGAGTGCTCAGGGATGGAAAGTTCTTCACGAATAAATAAATGGATCTAACAGAGATGTAATGAGGCTGTAATTAATTAACGTGTGCAGAATGCCATGAGAGGCATGGCAAGATGTGCTAGCAAAAGACAAGGTATTACTGCAGAAAAGGTATTATTGTTGGCACACTGGGGAGCATTAGCGAAGCTCTGTGCTTGCTATCTGCTTACCTTCTGCATCGTTTCACAACTGTTGTTCCTCCTGAAGGGAAGCTGGGATGCTCTAACCTGGTGATTTGCATGCCAGCAGACTGCTCGTTCGTTAAGGGAGGTAATGACGGAACAAGGGCACCATGAGGAGGGAGGGTGGTGCTGGGGCACTGGGTTTGCACGGTGCATGTGGAGCTCACCACAGATGGAGATGCAGCAAGAGGGATGATCTACCTGCTTGGACACAAGGCCTGCCAGGACCTGGCCTCAGCTGCAGGATAAATGATCTGTCTCTCCAGTACTCTTCCATTTTAAAATATATGCTCCGGAGAGCAAAAAATGCCTTACCAGGGAGTGCTTGGGTATTACTTCTCTTTGCTAGAGATGTCTTCACCTCCAAATTTTGCAAATGGTTTTCAAGCAACAAATTCAGGATCAATTCTAGGGTTTGACCCTCCTGTTCCCGAGTCTCTGTTTAATGCCTAGAAGCTGCAAACATCTCAAGTCTTTTCCATAGGTCTCTAAAGTTTTGGCAGCTCCACCATTAGACGTGAGGTCTGACGATTCTTAAACATAGGACAAAAGACTCTAGAGAATCACAGCATTGTCCAGGGATGGGTCTTTCAGATCATCTAGTCCAACCATCAACCCAGCACTGACAAAAGTCATTACTGAATTGGCAGAGGGTTATCTAAGCTGCTCCCACACACTTGCAGGTTAGAGTGAAAAATAATCAGGATTCAGCTAATGGCCAAATATCAAGGTGGGGAAAGAAACATGCTCTACGGACTGATATTTAGCCACTGATGGAGAATCTGTCCTTGGTCAATTCATATTACAAAATTGAGATTAAAGATTTTCTACTAGTGGCCACCAGGAATACTTGGAGGGCAGATGAAAGCACCCCTTGCAAGCACCTGGGAAAGTCGCAGGCTATCGCCTTACACATACACACAAACATACACACAGGCATCAACATAGAAGGAGGGGACAACCATAACCTTCAGAGAGCCTGAAAACCAAAATAAATCTGTTTCCACTGTGTCTCGGAGGGCAGGAACTGAGACAGCAAGTTGCATTGTAGACACTTTGCAGATTGAGCAATGACGTTTGTTTTTCTGGTAAGCTCTTAAATGCTTTGAAATAGGTGAAACATGATCCATTTACAACATAAGCTTAGAGTCATCAGCTCTAAAGCTGTGCTCTCAATTACACTTACAAACAGCATTTTCCTGTACAGAATTAGGAGGAATCCCCATAATCCCGTCCCTATTGTGGCACGGCGATGATACGCCGTGCAGCATATGGGCTGCCAGCATGCAGGGTGGGGGACTGCTGGGACAGGGGGACCAGAAGGAAACAATCCAAGGTGGCACCAGAAGTGCTGTGGCATGACTGGGCAAAAGGGGGACAGCTCTGCTGCAAGAGATGCTGCTGACCACAGAGCCTGATCACATCCCCTTGCTGGGTATGGGGGAGCTCCACTGCCAGCCTGGTCATGTTCTGCTGACTTTTATCCCTGCTCAGCAAAGCGTGTCAATATCTCTTGGATGGACAAAGCAGGACGGTGAGGAGGAACCCACCTGGCTAAACTAAAGTATGGCAGGCTGCTAAATCCTTTACCAAATTGCAAAGCCTTTGCCCAGTTAATCTTCCCAGCACTGGTAAGATGGGAAGTGGGCAGATGTGGAATCATAGAATTATTGTAGAATGGTTTGGGTTGGAAGGGACCTTAAAGACCACCAAGTCCCACTCCTGTTCTGCGCAGGGACACCTCCCACCAGACCAGGTGGCTCCAAGTCCCCTCCAATCTGGTCTTGAACTCCTCCAGGGATGGGGCAGCTACAGCTTCTCTGGGCAACCTGGGCCAGGGTCTCACCACTCTCACACCAAAGAAGTTCTTCCCCACATCTCATCTCAGTCTCCCCTCTTTCAGGTTAAAACCCTTCCCCCTCCTCCTATGGCTCCCCTCCCCAGTGAAGAGTCCCTCCCCAGCTTTTCTGGAGCCCCTTGAGGGACTGCAAGGGGCTCTGAGGTCTCTCCAGAGCCTTCTCTTCTCCAGGCTGAACAAACGTACTGGGGAGGGAGCAAAGGAGCTAAACAGAAATGATCAGAGGACCAGGGAGCACAGACTACACAAAGAAATAGAAGAAACTAATTTCCACTCATTTTTAAACCCAGATCTCAAAGGTGCAGCAAACCAATGCCACAACCTGCTGGGGGCTAGCTACAAAAAGAGATCTCTCTCATCCTGGCTGCCATGGCGAAGGTTGAGAAGGGAACTGCAAAACCTAAGATCTGCAACCATTTTGTGGCCTCTGTGACTCAACCAATGGATTAGGATGTGTGACACAGGGGTGAGGGACACCTACTGCACCTGGCCAGCCTGTCTGCTGGGAAACCCCAAGTCAACATCTGAACCAGCTTCAGGAAGACCATCCATATCTATCTTTTACCTGTCTCTTGTCTAAATTTCTTCTTGCAAGGCATCTTCCCACACAGGTCTTGAGTCTCACCTACCCAAACAAGACTGGTTTTGGCAGTCTCACCCAGGAGGGAGAGTGGAAGACAGCTTGATTGCCAATATCTAATCATAATTGGGGATCCAGAAAACTACTTATCTTAGGAATTGCTTAATAATGCACTTAGTGTGTGAAGGATTATCATTGCGTATAATTAAATACAGAGAGTTACACAGAGGGAGATAAGGATCCTGTGCAAACGGATGAGAAGGAAGTTAATTGAGATTTAAGCTTCTGCTCTGCCAGCTTCTCACCTAGATCATTGTGAATTGTCTCAACATGCGTGCCTGGAGAGAGAAGGGGGGAAGGTGGGAAGGGAGAGCCGTGGGGGAGGAAGCCAACCGTGGGCACATCACTCACTCCTGCCCTATTTGTCCCCACTCCTCTGTTTCCACGAGCAATGCCCACGAAATCTGCAGGAAGCCCTGGAGTGCAACTGGGGAATCAGCGCAAAGGAACAATTAAGCCCTGGGGTGCAAATTACTTAGCACTGTGGAAGAACAATTAAGCTCTGTGAACTGTTTCGTCCAGCCCTATAAAGAGGTTTAAGTTGGAAAGCGCAAGCGAGGTGTGTCACACACACACCAGCGGGGGGAACACGGGACACAACTTGTGCCTGACCTAGAAGGGCACCTCAGGCTGCTGCCTCCAACAGCCTTGAGTCACTGCCTTGGCTCAAGGGACAAAACTCTCCGATGCAACAATGAGAACATCCCAAGGATTTGAGGTTATTGCCAGCCTGGTGCTGCGCATTTCAGGGGGGTCTGGCTGTTAAGGGGGTTACATGCCTTTCCTGATGCCTTCAAGCAGAACTGCCAGGTTACAGGGGGTTTAGCATCCCTTCTGCTTGCTCAGAAGAGGGGAAAAGCCAGTGAGACAGTGTCTGGTTTATTTTGCTGCTCTGCTGGCAGGAGGACGTGGAGCAAACAAGAAAAGGGAACAGGAGAAGACCAGGAAAACGGATGAGACTACAAATCACAGAATGGTTTGGCGTGGAAGGGACCTTAAAGACCATCCAGTACCACCCTCTGCCCTGGGCAGGGACACCTCCCACCAGACCAGGTGGCTCCAACCCCCCTCCAACCTGGCCTTGAACCTCTCCAGGGATGGGGCAGCCACAGCTTCTCTGGGGAGTCTGGTCCAGGGTCTCACCACCCTCAGAGCAAAGGAAAACTGAAAAACAAGAGGAGAGGTCCCAACATGACATTTCTGACACAAAATTACCCTGTTTCAGCAGCAGTGCTGCCAGCACTCACACTGGCATTGCTCAGCTCATGGCTGAAAGGGGTTTTCTTCCTGGGGTTCCATGAGCATTAGCAGCACTATTATTTATCATGTTTATCATGGAACCCATAAAAGCTTTACTCACAGACTCTCTTGTGCCAAGCACTGAAAACACAGGAACCCAAGCAAGCAAACCTCTCTTCTGAGAGCATGTACAGAGGTGCCGGCCTTTGCCTGTGCAAGAAGGAGAGAGGTTT
This sequence comes from Jacana jacana, assembly GCA_013400555.1. Taxonomy (NCBI): domain Eukaryota; kingdom Metazoa; phylum Chordata; class Aves; order Charadriiformes; family Jacanidae; genus Jacana; species Jacana jacana. The sequence goes on along the minus strand of VZTM01002773.1, from coordinate 121,385 downwards.
CAAACAGATGAAAGGAGAAGGGCAGCTATTGCTCACTATTATTTTCCAGTCCTTTGTGCCCATGACAAAAAAAAAAAAAACAACATTTAGAAAATGTGTCAGGAATAACACAGGGAGCAGTGGGAAACCGGGAAAGGACCTGAAATTTATTTCTCCCAAGCCCTATATTGTCTGCACCTACTGAGCCTCAGTTGATGCATCCTAATTACAATATCCAGCTCCAGCATCCTAAGTCAAGGTGGGCAGTGAACCCCAAGAGATAAAGCTCCATTCAAACATAAGATGCCCTTGGCTGGACTCCCCACCGAGCCTCTCGAAAGCCAAAGGATTGTTCACCTTCTCCTCACTCACAAGAACTAAAAGAATAAGCAAATAAAAAACTCAAGGAAAGATGAAAATGGTTCAAGTCCCCTTGGCAAGGCATGCAGTAACCAGGCACCAGGCTTTGTACTAACCAACATGTCAAGCAGCAAAACAAAGGTGTAACAGAGGAGGGAGACATTATTTATTTGCCTTTTTTTTTTCTAGAGTCCTTTTCCTTTTCAGCCAAATAATATTTATCCCATGGGGCTTTGACAGCCATCTAGAAACCACACAAAGCCTATTTGTTCCCGTTCACCTTCTGGGCAGGAGGACCGGTGGAGCAGCTCTGAAGAACAAGGGTGAAAACAAATGACCCGGTTCCACTATTTAAAAAGGAGAAGAGGAAGAGGAGTGGGGCCAAGGAGCAAAATCCCTGCACAGGAGGACACAGTAGAATTTCAGAGCCAGGAACTAGGGGAAGAGTCCAGTATCTGTGCCCTGGAAATGGGATTAAGAAGGCAGCTTGTCTCTCCCTGCCCTTTGGGAAGGCAAGGAATTCCATCTTGGGAACCGGCTAGACACATCTCTGCCAGGAATGGCTCCAATTCTGGTACTGGAATCAGTGGTTTGTGTCCCTTCCATGCCAGCCCCCAATAATTTGGGACAGCATGGCATCCCTCCTGACCCAAAAGGACCCACTTCACACTCAAACCCCCTCCTGAGCCACCAACTAAAACATCATTGGGACACAATACTTGCACAACAAATTCCTGGGTCTTTTTTAATGCTGGAGTTTAAACCCTGTTAAATTGCAAAGATCTGCAAGAAATCTTGAATGACGACATTGGCTCCTTCCAACCATGCATTTAGGACAGGATAAATTTGGTCTGAACTTAAACTTCCTCCCACAGGGAGCTCTGCAAGCCAGAAAGCACTTTTAAGACAAATTCGCAGTGGTGTAATGGATATGTGACTACAGCAATGCTTTTTATGTAAACCTTAATCCTTAATAAATTACAGATAATTCATATGTAAAGGGATTACAAGGACTATCTGGATATTTTTCATAACTAAATGGCTAAGAAAAGAGGGAAGAAGAGATGAGAAAAACAAAGAGATATAAATTTAAATAGGAAACCAGCTTAGCAACCCCTGGAAATGCTCGTTTTATTTAGGGAAGTACTGGTCTGATGAAATTGAAAGGCTCCGTGGGAAGAGGACAATTTTTTAAAGCACAGGATAGTTTGGAGGTGGACAGAAGGAAACAAGCACCTGGCTTAGAGATTAATTATTTTTTTGGGTGGTTTTGTTTGTTTGTTTGTTTTGGGGGGGTGTAATATGAAAGATGGGCATTTTGAAGTACTCACATTGATGCTTTTTAAAAATTTGAGGCTTTTTCTATTTCAGTGGCTTTAAAAAAAGTTATAGCTAGTGGCTTTGTTAGCAAAGCACTGATTTATCAATAAGGATTCCTGCTTGAAAAAGGAATCTTTTGGTGAAAAACAAAAAGGGCTGTTAACACTGCATGCTTTGTCTTTTCTTTTTCAGTTACATTGCTCAGTCGTTCCCAAATGCAACGTATTTCAATTATCCCAGACTCTCAGCCTTCCTGTAGCAAAGTGGGATGTCAAGAGCATAAACTCTTGTGGACTGTTTGCCCCAGCAAAGGTTTTCCACTCATTAATCCACCCCAAAACCCATGTGCACAGCAGGGGATTTACTGTAACCTGGGCCGAGCACCACAAAGGGGTTTGAGGGATTTGGGATGTGCCACTCAACCCTGGACTTTCACCCTTGATGGTCCCACCAGGGCTTTGCCGGGCTTGCTGCATCTGAAACCCTAAGCATTGTTAACGTGATGACCGACAAGGTTGGCCACCCCGTCTTTCTGCTCAGAGCCATTGACATGTACTCAGCCAGGACTCAGTAGGAAAATAAACATAGGATTGGCAAAAAACTCAGAATTCCCCCTGTTTGAACACACTATCACACTCCTTAATAGCTCTCTAAAACCCGATTGTTTCCTTACACCTTGTAAACCACTTCTCTACCACACTGCCCCTCCTGCCTCTGCCGGGGGGGGGGCAAACAAAACCAGGGGGGAGTCCACAATCAACATGGGCATTGAAGCTGCAAGGAATGGCAGAATCACCCCTCCTGCCCCCTCCGAGTCTGATCTCTCATGACCCACTGGTACATTTTAGCAGGTGATGAATCCGAGGGCAGATAATTCTGCTGGCTGGTTAATTAATCCAGCATTACAAGAGCAATGAGAGTCTAATGACCATTCTTAATCCCCCTGCAATAACATTGCATACTGCGTTTCAAAGCAGGCCACCTGTTGGGGCGCAACCAGGCTTTTTAGGATCACAGTGGCTACTGGTTATTAGTGCTATATCCACTGCTGATATTTTATTAGCCATAATTTGATACGTTATCCCTCTTGTACACTCAATCTAAGCCTGAAATATTGTTTTACAACATTAATTAAAAGCATCGACTCTGAACGTTTGGTTCACATGCTCCGCTGTGATTTACGGGTTGCATTTAATTACCTGACAACCATGATTTACCACATCTACCAGGTAGGTACCATGTGTGTTTAAATCAATTATCGTTTGGTGGCTTTAGTATTTCTTACAGGGGAAAGACAGAGAGTTTCTCATGAACAACTGAACCCCAAACATGCACAAAAAAAAAAGAGAAGGCAGATATTTCAGGCATCTAAACTGCAAACCAGATAATTTGACCTGGGCAGAGTCACACAACAGCTGTTTGTAGCTCATTGCTTTATTAAGAATCCTAGTGACTTTTCATGGAAGATTTAACTAATTAGTTGAGTAGGCCCTCAATAGACTAGACATTAAGTTGTTTTTAGCTTTAATTACACAGCAGTCCTGGCAGCCCATTCAGTTGCAGAGACTTTAGACCTGCTTAAGTGTTTGCTGAATTAGGGTCAACATAAACACACATCTCTTCTAAGCATCTAGGAAGCTGCACTGATATTAAATTAATAAACTTGGTGGTTCAGAGGGATTTGCAGCTGGGGGGAAAGAAATCCAGAAAAAATAATGAGGACCAGCAAGAGGAAGAAAGAAAGCAGCTGGAGCCTCAGCTCAGAAGGGGCACTGCGACAGGCACCTCCTTGCACTGCTCCTATTCGCTTTAGCAAGAACACACTTATGTTTAGGTTGAGGGGCAACTTATTCTGGCACTTTGCCTTGGTGAGGGAAGTTTTCCTGCTCCAAGGAGGGAAGGCTATTGCAGAGGGCTCTTAAGGATGGATAATTTTGCCAGGTGTCTTCTTACTGGCTTTGTCCCATTGCACCCCTCTTCTGCATCATAACATCCTCCCTATGCCTCTCCTTCCTCTTTCCTACCTTGTCCCCACCACAGGCTCCATGTTCTCCCAGTCGCTTTCTCTTCTCCCCACCACTGCTGCCTGCTCCTCTTACAATCTCTCTCTCTCTGCCACCCCAAACCCCAGCTATTCTTTCCAGTCTGACCTCCTCCATCTCATTTGGAATTTTCTCTTAATTTGCACCCACCTCTTTCCTTCCCTGGAAGCCTCAGGAGCTCCTTGGAGCAAGTGGGTCACAGCCAGCTTCATAATCCTGTCCTTTCCATCCCCAGGGTAGGGATACCCTGGATCCTTCTCTTTTTCAGAGGTGTCACATCCTAAATCCAACTAGAAGTACTGGGGTCCCCCCACCACTGCAGCTGAAGCTCCTCTACCAACTGTTATCTCCAAAGGACTCTCCCTGTGCTCTCTATTCCCACCTCCAGCACAAAATCCCAGAGCATCTCATGTTTCTCCTCATTTTCCATTCCTCAGACCCAGATCTCTGCCCATCTTTCCTACACCAGATGTCCTTCCCAGCAATTCTTCCCCTTCTTTCAGGCTCACACCTCCTCTCTTTGATTTTTCCCAATGATTCCCCCCATCAGTACACCATGCCCTAATTTATACCACATGCCCTTCCCCACTCCCGCCCATCCCCAATTGCTTCTCTTCAAAAAACTCACTGAGTGTTTTCAGGAATTGCTGTCCCAGCTCTTTTTCTCCTCTGTCCTGTTTGTCTCCTACCCCTTGTCCGTCTGTCCTTCCCCCCCCCATCTCTCCCCTCCTGCTTCTCTTTACAGAGTATCTCAAGCCCATTGAGCCAACATTTCCCAAAACAAAGAGTGCCAGTATTCAAGTGGAAAATGTCTTTAAAAAAGAAATGTCTTCTATTCTTGAGATGAATATGCATACTGAATTGTTTCCCAGCTACTCTGTTTATGTAACCTTGAAGATTTTTGTACAATCCTTTATTTTTGACAGCTCAAGATTTGTTATGAACTAATATTTTAAAATCAAACTTACTCAGAGGTACAAGAGATTGTTAAAAGATTGCCCAGGCGATCTGTGCAGGGAGTAGCACTGAGAAGCAAACTGTATTATTTAATTATTTTTTTTCAAAGAAAAGGCTTTTCCTGGGTTACCTAGTCTTCAACTCAGAAGATGTTTGAGCAGAGTAAACACACTCCCTTTCTAATTTGATGGCCTTTAGGAAGTTGAAAATATACACATGGATACAAGCTTATTGTCTTTCTACCTGTGAATAAAGGGCTTTCAGCCAAAACCAACCAGATAAAATCTTTCAGGAACTTTTACAATGTCACATACTTGTGCAAATTGCCAGCGTGTTTATAGCAACAGGCACCACAACAGAGCTCTATGCTTTCAATTATGCCAAGCGGATCAAGCAGCCTCCTCTGTCTGTTTATGTGCTCATATTTGCATATGGCATTGGCCAGGAGAGATCACCCCACCAAAGCACATAGGTGTTTGGACAGGGAGGGGAAATCACTGCTCGCTACTCATCCTCCTGCCCTTCGGTGCCCAGGGGACCACAGGCACCTCTGCAGGAACCCACCACTCTCTGCAAGGGGGTGAAGTCCACATGGTGGTCAAAAGAAATCAAACGTGATAATTTCGGGGCCTTTTGTAGCAAGACCCTGAGCTGCTTTGCCCGTTCCCACCTGTCTGTATGGAGATTAAAACAGTCTTAGTCACCTCACTGAAGGTGCTGTGAACTGTCAAAGACTTGGAAATCCTGGAGAGTAAGATCCAGCACGAGAGGGAAATATTATGCATGATGGTGTGTAGCCATCTTGGTGAAAAGTTGCCCAATGCTGGATGTGGAGAAGTTAGCTGTAAGGTCGGGTTAAGGCAAAGGGGAAAAATAGAGACTCTTATTCTGAAATGCAAATGTTCCTCCCAAAATAATTATTCCAGAATAGCTATTTTGATAAACATCCAAAGCAGACAACTTCTGTGTGCTGGAGGAAGTAGTTTCATGACTTTTAGGGACTATTTCTAGGCATGTCGTTGGCTTTTTTCCCATTATCCAGACAGTGCCCAAAATGGTGGCATTCCACCTACCTGGGTCAGATAGAAATACAAATAACATCAGCGAGCATAAAGTGGCAGTGATTAACTTGAGTTCTCATTCACAGAAAAACAGGCTGGAAGGACAAAACCAAGGCATTTTTGACCATTAAAAACATTCCACCAACAGTGGGATCTTTAACAAATATATTGATGTCTTCAAGGAATAAATTAACTGCTTTCATGCTTCTGTTTCTCAATGGGAATAATTTTACAAGAAGCCGGGCTGAGTCGAGTTTCTCCTCAATGGACAAGTCCCTTTCCACCTTATGGCAAGGCAGGAGATGGAACCTTCCCTGGCTGGGGCTGAGAGCTGCAGATGCAGATGTCTATCCACAGATAAAACCAGTCCCCAGGCAGTGCAGAGTGATGTTGAGCTTGGTGCCCAGCTTAAAAATGGGACAAGAAAGCACCCAGATTGCTGGCCAGGGGAGCCTGGGAAAGGTGAGCATGATTTATTGTGCCAAATCACCCAAATAAAAATAAGTAAGTGACTCAAGCATGTGCTTGCCTTAGCAGGGGTCAGCGCAGCAGCAAGACACGTCCCTCGTCCCACCTGGTGGAAAAGCGCCCCAGGGGATCCTCCCAGGATCCAATTACTGATCTGGGGAACATCACTTAAGCCAATGTATTTCATTTCCAGTCCCTTGGGATTCCAGATGAACAATCACAGGGGTGAAAAGGAAAGCTCCACCCAAGTTTGTATTTCACAGGATAAGAGGCGCATTATCAAGTGACAGTGAAATGAGCCCGGGGCACAGCGAGTGCCAATGGAGTGCCTATGTAGCCATGAGTTTTGATTAATTGCCACAGTAGAGTTTTATATCCCTCTCCAGCGATCACTGAATTAACCTCACACACCAGGAGGCAGAGATGCTCCTGGATGAGAGGGAGGGAGACAAAGAGCCCCTGCTCCCATCCTGCAAACTCCTGAAAAACCCTTTGCAAATAGAGACAATTTTTGAAAGGCTTTGTTCAATGTATTTTATACAATAAGTAAAGAGGGGACGGGCTACACACACACAGCTCAGCCAGAACTGCCATCCAAAGAAGAAATTATTCACTCCATCACCTTCCGCAGCGCTGCTGTCTCATTGTGGGAGGATGGGAGAAAGTACCAACTGCCCACTCGCCAAACCCCACTCTCCTTACTCAGAGGAAATTTTTATATTGCCACCCACACACATTCAAAAACCCGTGACTCATCTCCACGGATAATGAGATCAACTTTAGCTTGTGACGAGGTTTTGAATACAATAAAGGTTGCCTCTTAAGTTCTTCACTCATAGAAGCCACATTTTCCAGCTTTTCCCACCTACTCCAAGAGGTGGATTGTTCCTGACTTATTTCCATCTCCACTTCTCCCAGGAACAGAGGCTCTCAGGAGACCCCATGACTCTTATAGCCAGGGTTTTTTGGACAAACTCAACGTATCCTTGACGTACAGAAAAACAAAAACAAAAACAAAAACAAAAAACCACAGGAGCTGGCAAAGCCTTTATCTTGGTGAGATCACTACCCAAGGTCTGGCCTGTGATCAGCTCCATCTTGAGATGTTTCACTCACTCCTGGTTCTCCTCCCACTGCTCCGTTCCCAGCTCAAACCCAGCGTGGAAGACAGACGGAGAATTTAACTACTCCTATCCTCTGCAGCTGCTGTTGCAGGGCAGGATTGGGCTGCATCCAATCATGGACCCTTCTGGATTTTGGACAAGAAAATAATTCCCAGAGGAATTTTGAGGCTCAGTTTCAAGTTCAGGGTCTCCTGACTACTCTGTGGTTGTGTTACAGGTTGTTTTTTTTTTTACATTACCCCTTTGGGCTCGGGGTTCCAAGTACTCCTTTTCATTCCTTTTTTCTTTAATGATTTGGAAATATTTGAGTGACAGATCTTTTATTAAAACATCGTTATCAGAAAGCATCCAAGAATGGGCAGGGCCAGTGCTCTGCTCAGGGTTTCCATGCCTCAGGGAGAGTGAAGCTCTTCCTGGCTCTCTGCTGATGAGCAGGGGTTTGGTATGTGGGCTTGGGTAAAGAAGACAGAAGAATGTGATTGTCCAAGAGGGTGGTAGGAAAATCAATGTCCATCACACCAGAACAGTGAGGCAAAGGAGACACCCTTCAAGAGCTTCTTCCCATCCTAGACCTGGCAGGGGAGCCACAATCCAGGAGGACAGGGTGTGGGCAGCTGATGCTGTTACTCACCTCCTTCCTTGTCTGCTCATTGGCCACCCACACAGCAAGGAGAGCTGAGCAGGGACTGTGTCCTTTCCTCTTTGAGTAATGCTTCAGGTATCCAAGCTAAACTCAGTGATGGTCAAGTCTTAGACTGTTCCTCTGGAGCACACCTTTGCCTAAGTCCTTTTTTCTTGCTTCACCTTCTCTCCTTCCTCAAGCTTGTTTCTGCTTTGCCCACTGCCCGCTGCCTGCAAGTTCCCCAGGACAAGCAGCCTGTTGCTGGTACAACAGTAAGTGCCATGATTGCATCTTCTGACACAAACACTGCTCATAGAATCATTGAATCATCTATGTTGGAAGGGACCTTTGAGAACATCTAGTCCACTAAGTTCATACTTTTTCCATTTTTCTTTAAAGATCATTCTAAAACGAGACTTGGAACACTGGGGCCAGAACCTGAAATTATTATGTTTAAAATTCTGTTTAAAATCAGGTTGCTGCATCTTTTCACAAAGCTTTCCCATGTTCTGGCTGCAATTTCCAAGAAACAGGGTGAGAAAAGTCCAGCATCTCTCCCCAGCATGCCTGGGGTTTGGGATGGTAGGATTGAGTTCCAAACACCAACTGCTCTTTGTCAGAGCACACGCTAGACACGGTGCCTCTTTCCAGTCCTCCCAGGCTGATGTGGTTTCTGCACAGCTAAGTCAATATCACACCCAAGGGCTGTGGAAAAAGAAAAGAAGAAGAAAAAAAAAAAGGGCGGGGGGAGCACCTAATTTTCTCTCTGTCTCACCTATCCATGAAGTGATTCCAATTATTTAATAGGCTAAACAAACCTGAAAGCAACAAGGAGCACCTGTGGTGAGAGAAAACAAGAATTTCACAGCTGGATGCATTTGGGAGGTCACTTGCAGGTTTTGGCATGGAGGGGCATCACGAGCACCTGGGGCTTGGCCCTGCCATCCCTCCACTGCTCCTCAGGGGGAAGAGATTGGGAGGGGAGCGGGGAATTTCTGATTTTCTAATTATGCTTGTGGAAAATTTCACTTTTACTGAAAACTGGGTGGATGTTGGGCAGGTTTTCTCAAGGCATGGGGCTAAGCCCCTTTCCTAGAGGCCACCTGTCTTTCAGGAGATGAGGATTTTGGGGAAGCCAACATGAATCTTCACTGATGAAAGATGTGAGCAGAAAAATTCCACCTGACATGCAGGGACAGACCTCGCCGACAGCCCCAGGGCTACACACCGCCCCCGCCACCGTGCCAGGGGGTGCCAAGCGCAGCTCCATCCCACTCACATGCTCCCCAGTATGTGTTCTTAAATCCTTTTATCCAAACCAAAAATTATTATTGGGTCTTTCTCCTCCTCTGTTTAGCTTGGCTGGTTCAGCTCTGTTTATTGTTTATCACCACACTCCTCTCTGCTCTTGAGTGTCTGGAGGTGTGGGATGGGGGACAAGGGCCTGGATATGTAGGATGGGGCACTACCTGCTCAAGGCTCCAGTTGTGACCCAAAACAGTGGGAAAAAGTCGGCAAAACCAGTTTTCACAAGGGACTAGGTTTTCTCTGCAGCCCCAGCAACTGTTCTTCTTCTCCTTCTTCCCCTTCTCCTTCTACTCACCCTTCCCTCCTTCTTCTCCTTCCTCTTTTCCTCTTCTACTTCCTTTCTGTTATTATTATTATCATTATTTCATTCTGAAATACTCAGTAACAAACAAGTTAGGATTTTGCTTTTGCCCCACCTCGTTTTCCCAACAGAAAATGATGTATTTATTTTTGAAGGGAACTCATGAACAGAACAAACAATGGGACAAAACCCACTGAAATCTTTCAGGGTGCGGTGAAGGCAGCTGGATGGTAAGGAGCCTGATGCAAGGTTGTAGCAAAAGTGCTCAGGCTGGAGGCTTTGAACCCGAGCAAGAGACATGAAAGGAGAGATCTAAATAAAGAGGGACAGAAAATTAATAAGAAGCATCCTTCTTGCACCCCTGATTGCCCATAAAACTGGAGGAGTAAAGCCATATACACCCGTTGTGCCAAGGGGAAGGGGAGAAGAAACCCAACAGCATCATCAGCTTGGTGAGATCTTCAGGAAGAATACAAATGACCCTTTGTGCTGTCTGAGGAGAGACTCCTCCATCATCTTTATAGATTTCCACCTTCGGCAATAGCTAAATAGCCTTGCATATCTACCATCAAGACACTAACAGCCATGCCATAAATCTTAACCCCTAAACTATCATTATTCACCAGAGAAAATGGATGATTTTTTCCTCACATGAAAAAAAGACCACAGCTTTCTGAAAGAGGAGACCCCTCTCGGGCTGGGCATCCTCCCTGCCTGCATTTTGGGCTCGCTTCTACTTGTTGGTGGGATGAGTTTTTCTTGCCTCTTCGGCTTTCAGAAACATCCACAAAAATGTGCTGTTTTCTCTTTCTTCAGACTGATATTATCTTGATATTATCTACTGTTTGAAAGAGGGACCCAGGTTGGAAAACTTTACCTCTGTAGTAAGGTCTCAGTCACTCATCTGCAAAATGGACTTAGATCAACTCACTTGGAATAAACATTAAAGAATATTAGAGTCCTGGAAATTATAATAATTGGGGTTAAGCTCAGAAAAAGTGTTCGGAGCTGTTTTTTCCTGCCTCCTGTCCCCCAGGAAGGACACCCAGCCCAGGTGCAGGCTGGAGCCAGCCCATTATGTTGGCTCTGGGGCAGCTGCAACATGATTTAATTCCTCCCCTCTCCTTACGGCTTCCTTAGCCAGGGTACCTGTGAGCCCTAAGGGAGGGCAGGGGATGAGGGGAAACATTAGTTTCTTAACAAATTCTTGTGTCATCTTCTTGACAGCACCTTTAAGCATTAAATGACACTCAGGAATGATGCGGCTTAACCTCAAGGGTTCAAGTGAGGGAGCATTTCCCCTTGCCAAGGAGCAGCAGTAATCGCTGGAGAAGAAATCCGTTCCAGCACTCCCCGCCAGCAGCCACCCATCGCTTCTTAACCCACACGGCAGGGACACGTTTGAGGAGTCCGGGCCCTGCCATCACTCAAGTGGCTACAGCTGCGTACCATTGCATTTTGGGAGAGCGTTGGGATATTCTGATTTATATATATATATAGTGGGTATATAGGGGATATAACAGATCATGGAAAACTACCGACTTTTGGCTGAGGTTTTGGGACTGACCTGATACACTCTCTTAATGGAAAATAAAAAGGAAAAATCAAAGGGAGTAATGAAAAGTATGGGGAAGAGAAGCACAGAGTGAATTTTGGCAGCAGTATCTGCATTCCCGCAGGATGCAGGCTGGCACAGAGGGAAGCCAGCTCCCAGCAGGTTAGGAGATGGATGCGAAGGCTTTCCCTAGCACTCCTTTCCACACCGATTATCTTGAGACTGATAAAAAGCCATGGTCTTAAATCCCGGGCATTAAAGGTTTAACATGACCAAGAAGAAACCTGGAGAGCATTAATTAATGTTTATATGTGGTTTCTACCTTCTCTTCCCTTTTTCTTCACCCTTTGTCTGCTTCAAAAGATAATAGGTGGGAACAGCTTTTTCTGCCAATGCCAGGCTCCACCACATAAGACTCTTCTTTCTCCTCTCCAAAAGATGTGTAACAATTTAATGCATGGGCTCATGATTCATGTGGCTTCCCCAATGTTTACCTGCAATCAATGCTTTCATTGTTCCCCAGCACTGGCTTTTTCCTGTGGGTTATGTTCTCTCCGCGATGATTCCCATCCCAGTCCTCGCCTGGGAAACACTGGGCATCACTGCCTCCACCGCTGGAGCCCAAGCTCTTCTTCCTCCCTCTCCAAAATGGAGGAGTAAATAACTTCTCATCAACATGGTGTTAAGAGCAGACACTGCTGCAGATCCCCACCCTGGCTGACTTTGGGGAGCTGGTGTGTGTAACCCTGGCCTTTCCTTCTACCTTCTACCTTCTTTCCTTGTTCGTGGGATGAGCCTCTGGCAGGGAGGAGAGAAGATGAAATAGAATCATAGAATGGTTAGAGTTGGAAGGGGACCTTAAAGATCATCAAGTTCCACCCCCCCCTGCAGGAAATACCTAATCCCCTGCTAGATACGTGGAAGGGTATAAATGGTTCCCAGTTGATTTATGTCAGCTGAAAATATGACTCAACTATGTCTCTGGGCTTCTGTGTAGCATTGCACTCTGCTGCACTTGAACCCAGTAATTTTAGCTAAGCAAAAATTCCGAGCTACTGCAACAGGTGAAAAGAGTGAGGGGCTGTTCTCCTGCCTCAATGCAGACAATGCATATTGCCATCCTCTTTTAAAAAAAATCAGAAAATAACCAAAAAAACCCAAGAAAGAAATTCCCCACCAGCTATTTATCTAAGCTCCTGATTTTTTTAATGCTGTATTATGCTTTTATTTTTAATGCTCCGCCAGCAGAGAGGACTCGGAAGTTGGAATTATTCAAGGCCAGGTTGGATGGGGCTTTGAGCAACCTGGTCTGCCCAGGGCAGGGGGTAGAACCAAGTGATTTTTTAAGGTCTTTTCCAACCCAAACTATTCCACAATTCTATGATTCATTGCACAGACAGCCCTGCATGCCGGGGAGGGGAGGGTGGTAGTGGCAGCGGTGCAGCATCCCCACAATTCATCACACAGAGATGCCTTCGCACTGGGAGGAAGAGGCTTATGCTTGGATACAACATGGATGTTTGCATAAAGAAACAACAAAAAACTCCTCAGTATTTCAGTTGTAAACTCCTGGCTTTGGATGCTGGGAATGCTGGAAATTGGGTGTTACGAGACGTGATAAGTTAACATGTTTTTTTTTTGCAGGAAACACCTATAGCAGTAGACAGGGTGAGAGATTAAAACATTGCAATAACAGCTGCTGCCTTCTCCATATTTTCCATGGTTCCAGCCCACCCTACCTACAGGTGCCTGTCCCTCCCCTCTTTTCCCCCTGTCATTCATCTGTTTCCCCAAAGCCTGTTTGGAGATGCCTGCTGCAGAACACGGTTGAGGGCGGGACCAGCGTGGTACTTGCCCCTTTCCGTCTCCCTTACAACGGAGGCACAGAATTCATTTTACTGAGAGGAAGTTTCTTAAGAAGAGAGATTTACCCTAGCAGTATTTCCAGTAATGGGAAAGCCACCATAACCTGGGCACGGTGCTCCACGGTCAATTAGCCTTGCTGTTAAAATAGTCCTCCTCCTGCCCACTCCATTGCCCTTTCAGTCCATTAGGGAAAAGCCAATAGATTTAAAAATGAGATGCACATCATGGAGATATCGATTGCGATATCAAACTCATTGCTACTTCGATAGCATTTTTAATGCAAAAAAAAAAAATCAAAACCCACCCAAAAAAGTATTATGCCAATTAAAAAGAAAAAAAACAAAAAACAACCAACTTTTCCCCCAAGAGATTATTTTCCAAAAGCTGCCATTACAGCTCTTTTGTTTCTGACTCCAGCCCAAGAGATAATGAACTCATTGACAATATAATGAGCAAGCAAGGAAAGGGGCTTGGCATGGCACTGGGCCTATGAATAGAAGGTTTCGTACAGCCTCAGCCCCCTTCATGCTGTCTCCATTCAAAAAACACTGTGCCTGAGCATGGGGGGAATAGTTCCACATTTGCCAGATGGAATAACCGTAACACTGAGTTATTATTACTCCATTAAGCAATCACAGATTATTTCTCTGCTTTCCCCCCAAGTTGAAAAACAAAGGCTGAGCAGAACATAACTATTCACAGCCTGCTTAGCAAGATCACCTATTTTTAATGCGACATCTGTTATTACACCAAAGTACCCATAGGTCCCAAAAAACCCTACAACAACCTGGACAAAAATAGAACTCTATTAATTATAATCACCAGCAATTACAGAGATGATGGGCCTGATTTTGCTCTCACCTACAGCCACTAGCAGGGCACAAAGGCAGGGAGGGAGGGTAATCAGCTCTGCGAACCTGAAGGCACCCAAGGTGTTGCCCAAGGCATGTCCCATCCTTTAAGAGCACAGAAGTTAGAAGAGTGCTCCTGAGAGCTCAATGAGGCTGCAGGACTTGCTGCCACAGGATGCCCCCGAAACCCAAGAGCCAAAAGTGTAATTGATGTGGATAATAATACCCAGGGTCATTAGAGCCAGAAGAAAGGAGGGTTTGGAAGGCATATACAGTGTCATGTACCAGAGCTAAGCCAGCTGCTGGAGGTTAGGAAAGGGGCCATTGTGGAAGAAAGATTGCTTTGCATCTGCCTGCTACTGCTCCTTGTATTTCCCCCAGAGCCCTGGTATCCAGGGCTGACACAGGCTGCACAAATTGCTGTCTATTCTTTGGACACCTATTTTTCTAAATTGCCCAGTCTTCTCCACTTCCAGCCTGCAGTTGTTTCCAATCTGTCTGTTCAGCTAAGAGTGAAGTTGCCAAACTTTAAGACATCTTGCCTTTGCTAAAGGTAATAGGGAAACGTCCACCTCCGTGCAAATCAGGGCCTGGTGGCTTCGGATTTTATCTAAATCTCAGCAATGTAAACCAAGGAAACCAACCTAATCTGCAGTCAGAGGTATCTCCAGAGGCCTCTCCACTTCTGCAGGAGACAGGGTAAGTTGCCTCTTTCTCTGGACTGGCTGTAGATGGAAAGAGGTCAGACTAAACAGCAAACTTTTAGATGATCAAAGTCAGGTGAGATCAAGCCCACCCAAAGGGAGGAGCGTTTCAAGCCATTGTCCTGTAGCATCGCCCAACAGAGTCTCAAAACAGGAATAAAACTTTCTACCTTGATTTTAAAAAAAAGTAACAAAGGCAGTATAAAGTTCATTTCCTCACCTCTTAACTGTCAGTCCTGAAAGGGCTCATTTTTTGCATACCGTAAAAGCAACAAGAATTTGATAAAGCGATCCAACTACCAACCGAAACTGGAGGAGAATGTTGGAGAAGGAGCCAGCCAGATAGTATAAATCACAGCACCTTCCACTGAGAAGCATTTCTGTTAAATCCAGGTAAAACTCACTGGCATTAGCTCATTCAGGTTAAGAACATGAATGTTTGTGGCCATCTGAGTGTGGGATTTATAGTGCAGCAAAACAGGAATGGGACCTGAGATACCTGGAGTGGCTTGGACCTCGCGCTAGACTGTAAAATGAGGGTGGCTTCACTGGAGATGAGTGTGAAGATCCAATTTCAGACATTAAGGGCTGGTGGCTTCAACCTGAACTTCTCTAAAGCTGATGAATAGCCCCACAGGAGCTTGTCTGTTGCTTGCCCCACAGTTGCACGTTGAGTTTTTATTGACTGCCAGCTCTGGGTGCCTTCACGAGTTTGCCCCCAACAGCAAATTCCACCGTGGCTGTGGGTTTTCATAATCCAGCTCCAGAGCTGAACGCTGCAGCTTGTTCCCACCCCTGCCTCTCACATCCTTCTGCACCCCAAGTAATAAAATACAACCAGAAACTTTGTTACAATATTTCCCTGTGCACCAAAATAACAGGAATTCAGGACAATTTACAACAAACTCCTGCCAGATTTACACCGCAGTTCACAAGCCAAAGACTTTCAAAGGAACCAAAATACATTTCTTAAGAGCAGCTGATCTCATGGCCATGCTCTTCTTGCTATCAGAGGGTCCCTGAGGCTTGTATTCTTCATGTATTTTGAGAATTGTGCTTGACATTTTTGTGCCTCTAGTTTCCATGTCTGTAAAAAGGGCGCTCCACCTGCCTTAGAAGTTTTACATCCACTCGTATTGGTAAAGCATTTAAAATCATAGCCATGGAGTTCTTGTTTTCTTGATTTCACCCTGTAAGTAGAGTAAAATTAAAGCTGATTCCTAGAGGAAAGAAGCCTTTGTGTCTCATCTTCCTCCATCAGATTATATTTCTAAGGTATGTTCAGAAATGAGACCCCATAGGGGTTAGTGGTGTCCATTTAAATCTCTGAAATACCTACATGCAAATATACTGAGTGCACAAGGATTAACTCTAAATCTGAGTGGATTAGTCAAGAAGCCTTGCACGGCAATGTGGAATTGCTGGAGAAAAATACATTAAATTGTCATTTTTGTCAACTTTACAATACAACTTGATCCCCCGCGTATAATGAACTGCAAGCCTGGATATACCCCAGGATCAGGTGAAAACTTTCACTTGGGAAAAAAAACAGTGGAATTCAGAGGGTCAGAGCATCAGAGACATGAGAGACAGGAAACCTGAGGCCACCTAGATCCCTCACTCAACACCCACCAGTCCCCACCGGCTGCACTCCTGGAGCTCGTCCAGTCCTCCTTCAAACTTCCAATCACACACATCCACATAAATTATATATATTTACACACTCCCAAGTAATTAAAGACAACTCTGAAAGCTTAGGATGTGAAGGACATGATTAAACACACAAAATAACATGAGCAAACAGACAACCTTGATCTGTCTTTTTAAGGCTAGAGATATTATAACATTTAAAAAAAAAAAGGGAGACGACTCCCTTTTGAGAAGAATATTTAAAATAAAGCAAGCAATTTCCCACAGTGCTTCCCTTGCTTATGAGATATTTCAGCTGAAGGACAGCAGAGATATCATCAGGATAACCCTACTGGTCTATGCCCTGACCCATAGACCATACCACACTACATTGGTGGATGAAGTGACTGAGGGAAAAGTCTGGCTCTGAACAGTTTGCAACTCTGCAATCTATGTCTAGAATGAAAAAGGCACTCTTCTGCCCTTCTGCTGGGCTCAGGGCAGAAATATTAAAAGATATAGCAAGACTTTTTTTCAGGGAAAAAAAATGGGATCTGCTCCCAAGCTCCCATAATCAGGATTGCATCTTAGTCCCCAAAATTCTCCTTGCTGTTTTTTTCCCCTAAAAATTTCCCTGCCCAGAACTGGTTGTCAGTGGGTGCATGACTGGTCACAGCTTATTCATAGCCTTAATTAGCAGGTGTGTGACTGCCTGTTTAGCCACATTTTTAGATCTCCGGGCTCTTGCAAGCTGTCAGAAAGAAAGGCATTATTTTAGGTAAAATACCACTGCAAACCAGAGTGACATTCAGTTTGACGCGTGAGGATAAATTAAGGATGAGGATACGTTAAAGAAAACTTAGCACCTTCGTCACATTCCTATATTCAAGGAGAAATGCAGCTGAGTTTCAGTTGATCTTGGCTTCTTCATTGACCTGTGGCAGTAAATTTCCCCCCCTTTTAGCATTTAAATAGTTTGTCAGTGAATGATCCCATTCATAAAGTGCCGATGATGACAGTTCTGCAGAGCTAAATGGCACTTAACTGTGCACCTAATAAATCTGTAACAAAAATAAACAGAGAGGACGATGGGGAAAAAAGATTAACAATGCCAAAGAGCCGGGAAAAAAAAACTCAAAACCACTGGCAGGTATGAAAGGATACTGTCATTAAAACTGTTTGAAATGGCATTGTGCAGGATGGTTCCCATTTCCTGCCTCTGCTTGGCTGACCTTGGAATTCTCAGAAGAAAATGGGCTTGGCTGCTGTCTGGGAACTCTTTGCTCAGTCAATAAATTTGCTGTGGACAGCACAGATCCATCTCTCCAGGTACCTGTGTCCAGGTATTTGCTTCCACTGTGACCACACCATCTCCCCTTTTGTGGAAAAGCAAAATTTGCATTTATGAAATGGTAACTCTGATTCGAGATAGGAAAAACAAACACCAATACTGAAATTGCTGAAGGCAGGAGGCAGACTCGGGGTGGGGGAAATCAGGACAGAAAAGCTGGAACTGCCACAATCCAGTAAGAAACAAATCTCAGAGCTTTGAGATCTTTTGTCACACACAAGATGGTATCACTGCTGGGAGACTGCCTCTGTAGCGACCCATGTAGTTTTCATTGCCAAAATTCAAGAAAGATAAAATCAGGCTGGAACAGAAGCAGCAAAAGGACAGCAGAGATCAGGGAGCAGGAGTTCATTGCATGAGACAAGCCTTCAAGAGCCTGGTGGAATGAGGCTGCACAGAGATACAGTCCCCAGCTACACATACCCAGGGAGAGAAGAGGCAGAGGGAAAACTGTTTGTGCAAGTGGACAACGCTAGTTTTTTTAAAAAATACAGTAAAATGGGACGTAGGTAAGTGTAGATGGAAAATTTAATGCAGGGCTGCCAGTAGTTGGCTTCTGGAAGCTTTCCAAGAGGAGCAGAAATGCACAAAACCCCTCTGCTTGTTTTTAAATGGAGACAGAAATATTTATGGAAGGGAAAATATGAACAAAGCCATGCAATTGCAACAACCAGGTCTTTTTAACCCAAACAGACCCTGCTAATTGGGACTGGTGTCTCCTGCCATCAGAAAGGATCCCAGCTTGAGAAAGCACCCCAGCAGTAACATCTTGTTACATGGGGAAAAGGGGAATATTTGTATTACCTTTCACAAGCATCCACTGCCCAGTCTGTTGTTATTGTAGCTCTGCTGAGTTTAATCAAACCAAGCTGCTAGGAAGAACAAGCAGGAAATTAAAATTATAATAATAGGATCCTCCAAAGAGGCCAACAGGGCCCATAGGAGCTCTTGGGGAACATCACTGACTTGTCAACACTCCCCCATTTAAAGAGGGATTGAGTTCACAATCAGCAGATTTGCAGATGACACCAAGATGTCAATACACCAGAGGGACAGGATGCCATCCAGAGGGACCTGAACAGGCTGGAGGGGTGAGGCCAGGTGAACCTCATGAGGTTCAATAAGAGCAAGTGCAGGGTTCTGCACCTGGGCTGGAACAAACCTCACTCTCAATGCAGACCAGGGGATGAGGTATTAGAAAGCAGCCCTGAAGAAAGAGACTTGGGGGTGCTGATGGAGGAGAAGCTGGCCATGAGCAGGCAGTGGGCACTTGCAGCCCAGAAGGACAATCACATCCTGGGCTGCATCAGAAGGTGCGCTGCCAGCAGATCCAGAGAGGGGATTCTGCCACTTTATTCTGGTGAGACCTCACCTGGAGTCCTGTGTGCAGCTCTGGAGCCCTCAAGAGAGGAAGGACATGGGCCTGATGGAGCAGGTCCAGAGGAGGGCCATGAAAATTCTCAGGGGGTTGGAGCACCTTTGCTTCAAGCACAGTCTGAGGGTGCTGGGGTTGTTCAGCCTGGAGAAGAGGAGGCTCTGGGGACACATAATAGCAGCCCTCAGTACCTGAAGGGAGCGACATGAAGGCTGGGGAGGGTCTGTTTACAAGGGTCTGCAGGACAGGACAAGGGGCAATGGCTTTAA
The DNA here is from genome assembly GCA_013400555.1 of Jacana jacana. Classification (NCBI taxonomy): domain Eukaryota; kingdom Metazoa; phylum Chordata; class Aves; order Charadriiformes; family Jacanidae; genus Jacana; species Jacana jacana. The sequence goes on along the minus strand of VZTM01002773.1, from coordinate 102,243 downwards.
GGTGGAGAAGAGCAGCTTTAGACTGGATATTAGGAATAGGTTCTTTACCATGAGGGTGGTGGACCACTGGAACAGATTGTCCAGGGAGGTGGTTGAGGCCCCTTCCCTGGAGATATTGAAGGGGAGGCTCTAGGAAACCCTGGGTAACCTGGTCTAGTTGGGGGTGTCCCTGCTGACTTAGAGGTCCCTTCCAGCCTGGAACATTCTGTGATTCTATGATTCTATGATTTACCTGTTTCAGGTTTATTGTCCCCACCTGGAGCTTAGTTCCTTTCCTGACAGCAGATCTTTAAAAAGAGCTATTAGAAAAGAGGTGAAATGGAGAAAGCTTTTTTGTTCTGTTTTTTCTACATTGCTGCCATTGCAGCCCAATTGCAGCCAAGGTCTTTATAAAGTCTATTAGAAAAGAAGTGACATGGAGAAAGTTGTTTGTTTTTTTCTTCTGTAAGAAAAAAGACAAAACAAATTGCCTCTGCCTTTGCAGCCCAGTTGCTGGATTTGCAGTAACTCCTGCCTGAAGAGAACCATCGCTGCGGGAGACAGTGTGGGAGACCCTCGAAGGAGCTTTATCTTCAGAGGAGGATTATCTGCTGCTCGAAAACCAGGCTCTCTCGTGGGTGCCCCATATTCAGACTTTGAAGGCTTATCTTGGCCCTTGTTCCTCAGGCCTGTCCCCCACACAAACTGCGCTTAGTGTTGAGGAAATCAGGCTGAAATCCCACCCTCCGCTACCTTGTGGCTCTCCACAAATTATTGCTTGAACAGATGGGCTCCATACTGCGTCCAAAAGGTCAGCACATTTGGCCTAATCCAGGCCAGGGCTGGAAGCCAGGGAGCGGAGCATTCCTAAGGAAGGGCTCCATAGCTTTCCAAGAGCTTGTACGAAGGGGAAGATCCAGTTCATGGGCTTTCACTTATCCCTGGGTGGCAACATGACACGAGGAGGGGGGTAGGTCCTCAGGAAGGGCAATAAAAACCTCAGATTTAGTGGGGCAATGTCTGGCTATGACTTCAAGAGTGAGTTATCCCATCTGTCCTGGCAGGAGCTTCAAACCACTGTCAAGCCATGCCCTGCTCTTTGACATCTTCATCTTACTGCTCGTCATGGGTGACTTTTCACTCTACAAACGGGTCTAATTATTACCTCAGGGGTAAATATTCATTCAGGCACACAGAGAATAAGCAGGTAACTCCCAGTCTGGGCTTCTAATCCCATTATCAGACACCTCCTCAGCATCATTATCCTAAATAACACAGAATGAAACGCAGGGGGAAAATTACCATTGTATTCCCAGTAATGAGAAGCATGGACAAGAGAGGAAATAATTTCTCTGAGTCACGTTCCCCACCCAAATAATAGAAATACCTCTGTGTGGAGAAGCAGATGATGTGATGGATTAGCTGCACTTAATTTTCTTCATGAAAACGTTCCTATGTGCAACTCCCAGAAGGGAAAGGCATCTCTCCCTACTTAGGTGGCCTGGAGTCCTGTTTGTGGGGTGTGCAGGGAGCTGATGCTGTGCATCCTAGTTCTCCCAGACTGAAGCCATGCCCCTCCGCTCATCCCAGATCAATCCAGGGCTGGGTAGAATAAAGGGAGCAATTGTCCTGGAGGCAGAAAGCAGATGTAATGTGGCAGGTTGTGGTTTGGGAACAGACTCGGTCACCTGCTGCTCAAGCAGGGCTGGATCACTGCTCCTACCTCCCAGAATCCTATGAGCTGCTGAAGCCCCAAGGATCTTCTGTGTGAACAAAGATGTCCAGGAAGGGGCAGAGGCAAAGAGGTTTGGAAGAGGAGCCAGAATTATGGGATAATCTAAGCTTCCAGTAAGAAGAGGGAAATTCCCATCTCTCCTGGCAGGACCTTGGATGCCCAGAGCATCAAGACTTGTGGGTGCACGTATGCACCAGGAACAGGAACAGATGATGGAGGAGAAGTTTCTCTGGGGCCATAATCTCCCAACAGAAGAGCTGTCAGCAAGAATCTGCTGCCTGTGACCTCTGTGTATTTATCACTTCTAATCCACCACTTTCTGCTTGTTTGTTTCTCATTTAGCTATTGCATGGCGAGGGGAGCCTGTCTTCCCCAGAGGCAGCAGGAGAGCTCCAGGGAGCAGCTGTGGCATCTGACTTTTAAAACAATCTTCCCCTCTGAATGCCAGCTTGCTAAGAAGTACTGAGAGCTACAAAAATCTGCAGGGTTTGTATCTGGCAGCCTCAAGGAAGAAGCCTTGCTGTTTTCAGGACAGTTTACACCCCTTTCCCACTTCTTTTGCTAAGAGTAGCGTTATAATTTCATCGCTACAAGGAGGTGCTGCTGGAACAGATACCCAAGCTGCGTCGCTGCTGTGGGAAAGGATGCTGCTGGAGACTCTCCCAGTGGTTGGCTTCTGGCATAAATACTACAAGCCAACTGATTAAAAAGCATCTTTTGGACCTGCTTTAACTTAATTCACTGGCCATAATAGCCCCTGTGACACCTTGCAGGGGTGTGCATAGGTCCACGATGGCCAAAACCCCCTCTAACTCATTGGAGGTCTGTAAAAATCTGCAGAACAGCAGAACTGGGTGTCGCAGCTCTAGGTATAATTAAGAAAGGGTTTGCTTTGGCTTAAGTAAGAGCTGGGCTTTGGGTGTGGTGAGAACGGGGAAGTCTGAAATGTCCGGGAACTTGTCGCATTTGCCACCTGAAAACGACACTGCTTGCTGTTTGGGAAAGACATTAAAGGCCCTTCTCTGAGAATCGTAAAAAGGCCTGAAATATTTAACAATTGTTTTATTTACAAGGGTTTGGTTCCTTTGGTTTTATGCAAATATTAGAAGCATTTGCCCAAGAGGTAACCATCGCTTCCTCAGCTTTTGTTAGTGCACTGGCCTGCTCAGCAGCCGTCTTCCCCAGGAAACTTTGATTTATGAAATTTCTTTGGGGTAAGTTTGTTTCTCACTAATCTTGAGTGTGGGAGGGAAAAGGGGAGGGAGGGGGGTTGGGAAAGACCTCCTCCCAGTTGCAGGCAGGAAGGCAGGCTGTCCAGGACTAGGATGATTTCAGGTACTTCTCGTGGTGAGTAACACTCTCTATTACCCTCAGTTGCTTGACAGAACAAGAGCTGCAGTTTCCAGCAGTGAACTGACATGTCAGAACAGCCCAGGGGCAGGGGGTGGGGTGGTGGGTGGTTAACTCTCTCCACTGGCACTGGCCAAACCCTGCACCCCGCTTCCTTCTGGCACCCACAGATCCCAGCAAGGAATGGAGGCTTCCTTCCTAGCAGCAACTGGCAGCCTAAAGCAATACATTTGAGGAGATTAACAACACTGGAAGGGACTAGAATTGGGGAGAAAGCCTAGAAATCACAGGGTATCCAGTTATAAGGAAAAAATCCCCCAAACCTACAACCCCCCCACTCCAGATTAATCTATCTGTGCCAGAGAAAAATAGATTTATATTTCAGGGTTCAGATCCTTGCATTGAATATCACCCTCAAGAACTTTCACTCCAGGACTTCAAAGTCTGAAAACCAGAAGCCAGCTGTGGATTCCTAGAGCACAAGACAAGCAACAAGTTGGGGAGTTTTTTGGTTGTGATTTGAACCAAATACCACTAACATGAGAGATTTGATTCATTGAATCACAGCTACAGTTTGCAATGTGCCACTTTGGGAAAAAAAAAAGACAAAAAAAAGACAAAAAAGGAAAGCTACTGTGCTCCATAGATTTATGTTCCCAAACCACCTATTTTTCAGTTCACAGTAAAACCTGATAAATCCTACCTAGCTGTACCAGACCCTGGGGAGAAAGAAGAATGAGGTTCTTACAGGGTGTTTGTGCCCAACAGCTAAGATTCTATGAGATCCAGGCTTCAGCAAACCTCTGCCTTGGTCAAGACAGATTTGGGACCAAATCCTGTATTGTAGCCTAAATCTAACCCACTGTTCTTTACTCAGCTACATTTTAATACCACAAGAGGAAACTTACAAAAAACCTGCATTCACCCTCCTTGCATGTACAGCCCAACTCCAGAAAAAATCTCTTTTTACAGAATCAAAGCTTTCCTTATCTATTAGAATTTACTAAAAAAAACCCAAGTTGACTATTCAACATGATTATATTTCCTCCTAGCTTATTTTTCACATAGTTTGATCAGTTAAGCTTTCCACCTCTGCTTTTTTCTTTCTCCTCTTTCTTACTGCCCTTTTCCATTTTCCTCTGAAAAAAAAGATGATGGAGAGAAGAGGGAACTGAAAACCCATCCAAACAGCAGATTTCTTTGTACTGGTTTGGAGTTAAATAGATAGATATTGCTTTTTAAAAATAAATCTAAAAAAAGCCAGGGCGAAAGCCCATTCATCCTCACTGGGACCCACGGGAACTTACCATCTTGCAGGATGAGCTCAGTGCTTTGCAAAATTATCTAAGCAGTGGGTACAATAAAAGGTGGGTCCCAGCCAGAGCTCCGGATATGAGCATTTTCCATCTCTGTACGGGAGTTCGGATTTCGACATCAGGGCTTGTTCCTTTCTGTCAGAACTGGAAGCAGAACACCCCTGAACATCAGCAAGGTTCAACCCCTAGGGCACATGTCTCCCTTCAGACTCCACCACTACGGGACAAGCAGCCCTGGGACTGGAGACCTCGGTGCCAGGGAGATGGAAGGACCTATTAACGAAACAAAACTATCTTCAGGACCAGTGAGTGCAAAAGCACTTGGAGAGCCCTGTGGTCACTCTGCTGGTAAATGTGAAGCCCTGTGGTGCAGATTTAGTCAATGTTAACCACAGATGCTGAACCTGGGTTTCTAAAGAGAGATTTGTAATGCTCTACCTGGGTCTCAGGAACATGAAGTGAAGACAACTTGCAGTCACAGGAACTGGGTGTCACCACGGTCCCCTTTAAACACTAAACTCATACAGCCAGGCATTCTCCAACCCTGGCTTGAATCCTAGAATCACAGAACTTTCTAGGTTGGAAAGGTTTCAGATTGTTGAGTCCAACCAGCAACCCAACACTGACAAAAAACATCACTAAACCATATCGCTATGCACTATGTCTACCTGGCTTTTAAATAATGCCAGGGATGGTAACTCTGCATACGCTGAAGCCCATCCTCAGCTCAGCCCTAAAGCAAAGGGAAGAGTCACTCAATTCTTTGCATTTCAGAGCAAAAATAAGCTCAATAGAGGAAAAAACTTACAAGAGTCTAAAGGAATAAGAGAAGCTTCTCTAACAAAGAGGAAAAGGAGTACCTGCCTACAGGAATGGCTGAGATTCACAGAACAGAATCATGTGTTCAATTCTACTACAATTTGTAGATGCTTTTCTCCTGCTGCCTGTGTAACACAGAACAGACAACAAGTCTGAAAAGATTTAGCCAAGAAAGAACTCCATGGTTTTTACCATTTCTCCCCCCAGCCACACATTCTGTGCGTGCTCTCCATGAGTGTTCAGGAGGTTATCAGCGAAAGTGATTCTGTGTGAGCAAGTATCAGACAGCATTTATAGAGCTAATTTTGCACTTAGACAATCACATTGAAAAAGAGGATGCAAAGATTGCTATTCATCCAAAAGAGGAGCAAAAACATTGTCAGTGTCTTATGGATTCATTAAAAACTAGCCCAGACAGCTAGAGCATTGCATTTTTACCCAGATTGACTCATAAGTGAGTAGAATGGGATTAGCCAAAAAAAAAAAAACAACAAACCAGCAGTGGGAACGGTTCCAGTGATTTCTAAAGTGGGGCTGAGTCAGAAACAATTATTTACATCTGGGAAGTGGGAAATATCATTATGTAAAACTTATTTTACTCTGCTGGAAAATGACCAACTTCATTTTACTTGGGATTTAGAAATGCACCTTCAATTTTTTCTTATATTACATTTTTTCATATTTATCCATTCAATTGGATAACACAGAAACACCAATTCCTATTTCAGGGTGAGAAAGAAACCTTTTCCCCCAGTTCTACTTTTCCTCCCCCACCTCCTCGCCTTCCCCTCTGCGTAAATCTATCAAAATTCCTCAAAATAGACAAAACCACTAGGTGCCAAATACAAAAAAAACCCTCCCACCAAAGTCACATGCATTATCCATTTTATGGAACACATTTTGGTTGAAAGAAAGCTACATACTGAAATTTCCAAGTGCTATTTTAAAAATAGATCTCAAGATTTAAAAAAAAAAAAAAAATTACTAGAAGATATTTCTACTTGGAATTCAGAGAAGTTAAAATACCTTTGATGCCTTCCCTGACGGTTGGCTTTTTGTTTCTGGAATGATCTGCACACAAAATGGGATTTGATGAACTATTCAGGCTTCCAAGTAAACCTCGCAGAGACCCTGGCAGACCTTTTTTTTTTAATGCAATCTGACGGTGAAACTCATTGCACAAATTGTTTCCAGTCAATTGCTCCCTTCACCCTCACCCAGTGCTACCGCCTTTAAGACCTGTGGAAACATTTTGTTTAGAAGTAACAGGCTGTTGCTACTATCCAAGGACAATAGAGGACTATTATAGACTCATAGACCATCTAATCTAATTCCTGTATAAACGGGCCATAGCCCGTTTTTAAATTAAATGCTATTTCAAGTCCCATAGATACAGCTGTACTAAAGC